>OZ018394.1:66469463-66923060 GCA_963969525.1 Ontholestes murinus | reverse complement strand
GTGGAAATGCTACGCTTTCCTGTACGAAAGTAGAATCTTGATGAAGAGGGAGCGAAGCGACCGAGTGCATAAAGCTCCCACTTGAGTGAAGAAATGCGCATTTCCGACGCATTGTTTTACATATTGCATATAAATTGTAAATGTGTTTGAGATTTCATATTTGGCATTGACGAATAAAAATGAAATTACACAATGTAACTGACTTTAAGATTGGTTTATAGTAGACAAATTGCATTTCTATGCATAAACATGCATTTTAATGCAACTACTTGACTGAAGTTTAAGTTGTTTTGTGGCCTTAATAAGACTCGTTGTAGATCTATGAAATGTTTTCGTAGTTAATTTTATACAAAAACCCAATATGACTTTATTACGTTACATACATACATTTCATTATTAAATAATTTGTAATTTTATGTTATTTTAAGTTTAATAATGACTGTATATTATAGTGGTAAATCAAAGTTACTATGCTTAATACTATTTACAAAATGTATCACAAAGTAAACGCCCTTATAAACAGACATTTGAGTGGAATGGACTAAATTAAGCAAATACAAATTTTGGCTAGGCTAATTAGGTATCATAATGTTATTTTATACCGTTATTTTTACGACATTTTTATAATAAGAGTACAATTTCTGTAAACAATGTTTCTTATACCTTGTTATTTACCCTGTTACTTTTCTAAACGAAATAATCATTCAATTCAATATTTCAAAAGGCAAATAGGTCTACTCCTACATCATGCAGACTTACTTAAATACAACAGATTAAAATTTATTTTTCTTGAAAATATTTAAATAAGTTAACCCGTTAAACAGCAGATAATTAATTAATTTTCCAAGATGGCCTACGTAAACTGTCGTGAATCGCGAAAAGAAAATAACATTCGAAAACTTAGTGAAAGTTAGAATAAAAACTGTTCCTGTGGTTAAATAGGAAAATCATGATTTATGATCTAATTTGCATTAAAATCTGCTGTGGATTATCCTTATCAATGGAACCATTGACAGTGTAAGCCAAATTGGAGATGCTTTGTTTCGAGTTAGAGGCCTATTTGAATTTAAAACAGCTTGTCCATGAGTTGAAATTAAACAACTTATTACTAGTGTAAAAAATCAATCATCTACAAGATGAAATTACACAGTTACGTAGTGAGGTTAATCCTATTAAAGGGGGGAAAGACATCCTGGCCTCTGCGGCATAATATAAAGATGTTTTCTTAGATGTGTACGGATCATTAAGAAAACAAGCCGCCAAATTTACGATCGAGAGTGAGTCGTATCAAGTTACCGTTTCGTGAAATAGTTCCGCACGGGGAATTACTTCATGAGAAATGCGACATAAACAATAATATTCATTTATATTGGATTAAAAATACTAATTGTATTATATCTACCAGAATGTTTAAATGGTCACCTTAAAAAATTAAAAACATTACAAATTGTTTATGTATAATTAAAATTATATTTCTTCCTTTTTTTAATGAATTACAATACAATATTATTAAAAAATCTAGTGCAAATAAATGAACTTAATTTGTTTAGTTTGATACATTAATTTAACGTTAAATTTTGATTATGTTTCATAGAATATATTTAATATATGTGAATAATAATTATAATAACAATAATAATATCTTTATTTAAAGGTTTCGTTAGGTCAGGTTGGGTTAGGCTGGGTTTATGTTAAATTAGATTAGATAAGGTCAGCATATGTGAATATTAATAATATCTTTAATATATGGTTAGGTCAGATCAGGTTAGGTTAGGTTAGGTTTAGGTGAGGTTATTTTAGATTAGAGAAGGTCAGCATATGTGAATATTAATAATATCTTTAATATATGGTTAGGGCAGGTCAGGTTAGGTTAGGTTAGGTTTAGGTTAGGTTAGATTAGATTAGATAAGGTCAGCATATGTGAGTAATGATAATAATAACAATAATAATAATAATAAATATATTTAATTTTTATTATTTATATTTTAAGGTTAAATAATATTTTTAGTTGAACTTGCAACAGACTGTCTTAGTTAAAATGGATAAAAAAATATTTTTTTGTAAATTAAATGTAAAATTATTACATTTATATAATTCTCTCGAGAATTTGGACCCTAAGAAAGAATGTTTTAAATAAAAAAATAAATATTAGTCTCTCCCATGGTCTGAATATTCTTGGCCGATTTAAAAAAAATTTAAATAAAATAATTATTTTTTAATATTGTATCATGAAAATTTATTTTCCGTGTTAATCAATTGGTAGTTAAAATTTAACTAATTTTTCCGATGCACACGTATGCCAGGAAGATTTGTTTTTTCCGTTAACGCTTCCTCCTTAAAAATTATTTATTCGCACACGTATGCTGGGATGTTTTGATTCATGCTCCTACGATGATGAGTTTCGCCATATCCGGCGCGCGTGCACAATTAGGCAGTGTTTATAAACGCCGATAAAAGACGATCATTAATTTCGCGGCACCCCATTAACAACGATTTATTGATGTTAAAATAACTTCTTTATATTGTGCCGTAGAGGCCAGATTGGGAGTGTCGCCTATTAAAGGAGCAAAATCAAAACGACAACTCCTTTAACAAAGAGCCCGACAATACCGCTTCCAATCACGGATGGAATTAGCTGCAACCTGAATACAAAGAAAATAAACAAACCACTCAGTGTGTTAAATCCCAACAGTGAAAGCGAAATTACTCCAGATATCTCCGCACAGATCGATGCCATGAAGCCTTGTACCATATTTCTGAATGCTTATCAATAGGCTTTGCAGATATTATCGTTATGTAATTTTAATTTGTTTATAATGTTCATGTTACTGTGATTTTATATATTTCAATCATTTATATAACAATGTCTTCATTTTTTGCTATTTTATCTTTTGTTGTGATGTTTCGTACGGTATTTTATTTATATAATGTTTTTATTTATTTATTGAATATTTTATCTTTTACTTTAATTTTATATTTACCAATTATATTTGTATACTGATTTTATATCTTTTTAATGTCATTTTCACTATGATTAAATATACTTTATTATATTTAACTTGTTTATTATTTTATAATGTGCTGTGATCTTATTACTCAAATTTTATTTTTACAATTGGTACTTTTCATCAATTTCATTATTTTATAATATGATCATTCATTTTATGTAATTTAAACTAGCTATGTTTTCATTTTGATTTTTAATATTTATTTTACCTGATTTAATTTATTTTAATTACTTTGGTAAATATTCGTAAATGAAATACGATAACACTTTCAAATATTTATTTTGTCGTTCGCGACAATTGTTTCGAACGACAAAATAAATATTTGTAAGTGTTATCGTATTTCATTTACGAAAATTTACCAAAGTGATTAGAATATGAACTTTCAACAACTAACAGCCTCAACTATTCAGTTATTAAATTATTTTGTTATTGCATATATGAAACTTAATTTTAATGCTGTTATTCTAGTATTTTTATTTTTTCGCTGGAAGATGTTCTTTAGAATAAAAATATATTTTTGATGTAAACCTTTATAAGTGAATAAATTTTCTTTACTTTACTTTATTTAATAATAATCTCAAACCGTTTTCAAACCGCTCAAATTTTTGAACTTCTATTCTCGTTAGCTTGATTGTCTAAAAATGTATTTGTTCTTAAAACACTTCAGTGTCCTCTTTCGAATACATTCTAAATAATAGACAATAACGATAATAAAAGTAACAAAAATTACAAGAATAATAAGATTGATGCAAAACTTGGTGAAAATAATTGTTCATTCGTTGGAACAAAAAGATGAAACTATCAAAAGAAAAAAAAAAAACATTAATTTAACAGAAAAAATCATAATGAGTCACATCTCCTCGCACACCAATGCAATAATTTACCCTTCTAGGCACACTTAGAATCAAATGGTATACATCTGCTTGAGGCATCACATTCCAAGCAACTTCTAACTGAAGTCTCAGATAATCTAAGTTGCCAGGAGGTCTGGGCATGTTTCGAACTCTTTTACCCATTATGTCCCAGACATGCCCGATGGGGTTTAAGTCGGGAGACCTTGCTGGCCAAGGCAACATTTGCAAATCCGCTTCTTCCAACAACACCATTGTAATTATTGTTGTCTGGGGTCTAGCGTAATCTTGCTAGAAAATCCTATTAAGTAGCTTCTGCATTAATGGAACCGCGACGGGATCCAAAATATTATCAATGTATCGGCGAACGTTTAATGTACCTAGAATGAACACCAAAGATGATTTTTGTCCCAAACTGATTGCACCCTTCTATGATTACCATTCTTCCATAAACAAAACCTGGATAGATCGCCAAACGCGATGTTGTTCCATTCTTCAACCCAACTCTGCCATTCTTGAAACCAAGCTAGACGAGCAGCTTTCTGAGGTGGGGTTAGTGAAAATTCGTCGATAAATGATCACCATTGAAATCTGGCGATTTTCTGCTCTTACCCAACCTGTGGCAACAGACCTAGTTGTTTGAAATAGGTTCTGAGTGGTAATTGGTCCCAGAAGCCGATATTCCAGGCGAAGGATGTAGCTGTATACATTCTTCTGACCAGGAAGACCATATACTCACCACAGTTGTGTGATCTTGATTAATTCTTCTGCCAATTTTTCGGAACAATAAACCTGCTTCCTTCATGCCGATACTTCGACCCCTATCAAACTCCGAAGATTTGGAACAATTTGGGTGTTGTCTTACTCTGGATATTATGAACTGTCACTGTGACAAATTCTAAGTAAATATTCTTCAATGCCCATATAAAAAGTTTTAACAATTTTAAGATAATCATGACGGAAAAACCTCAACGGCTCAACTTATTTTATTGAGAGTTAAATCATTTTGTACCAACGAATAAACACCATGGTTCGCATAAATCGTATTATTCTTTCTGGTGCAACCCAGATATCATATAAATGTGAGGGTATTTTAATTATTTCTGCACATTTTGTGGCATAGTTAAAACCTAAACCTGAAAATATTATTTACTAAAATATCTATAACTATCATAATGATGGTTGCGACCGTTACTATGTGTTAATTTATAATTAACAGTGAATAATACACATAGTAAGTGTTTTATTCAGTGTTCATCTATAACTATGTTTAAAAATTTTTTAAATAAAGAAAACACATAACATAAAATACATTTTAAAAAAAATGATAGTGATGATGAAATTAAACTCAATAATTTTGTTTTTTATATAAATTATTTAATTGATATATAAATTAGGAAGATAATATGAATGCTAATGTTGATTAGCTCGACAATTTTTTTTTAATTCTTGAAACAATATTAATAATTAAACTTTATAAAATAACCCACGTTTGTTTTCAGTTATCTTTTATTATTGTCGGCAATCCTACAACTAAAATGGAAGGCTAGCATGGGACTGCATGCGAATTATCGACCAGTAGAGGTGCAGCGAATCTCGGGACTTTGACATTGTCGTAGTATCTCCAGGAGCGTCTGACTCGCTTATTTCTCCTTATTAAATACTATTAATTTATTTTTTAATTTACCTGCTAAAATAAAACAATCATTTTTTTACCGATTCTGCGTACTTTTACGTATCTTTTATAATTTGCAAACTATTTATACATCGAAAAGAATATAAGGCAATAGATTGTATTTTCTATGGGCAATATTTGCTTCAATTTCCTTGATAATTGAATGATTAATTTATTCCCATTCTTTTGACAATTCTACACTTTCAATATTTTAAAATAAATACTAAACCTGAAAATGGTAAAAATCAAAACTAGTGTTTCTTTTAAAAAAAGTTCAAATTATGATTTCAACTTTTGTCTATTTTTTTATTTATCCAAGGAATCCAGGAAATACTAAAATGAAGGATTCCAGAGTCCAAGCAAAAGTGTATTTAAATCTTCTTAAGATTTTCCTATAAAGAATAAAATTTCTAGCCGGTTTTAAGATACAGATATTTCCCGGTACAAATAAAAAATAATTTTGAACTATAAATAGAAACTAGGAGCTGAAAAACTTGTAAAACTTGTTTATTTATTTTTATTTTTCTTAATAAGGCCAAACATGGTTTGTTTCAAATAGTAGATATAGAGAATAAGAAATGTCGTTCAAGATTTTTACGGATATCTGAAAAATATGTCAATATTTTCAATATGATAAGCAGTTCTAAAATCGATGAGGCTTTATTAGGAGAAGCAGTCAAGAAAGTTTCCTTTATAGGTGAATTTAATGCGATTTTATAGATTTTCCACAAGCCTACTAAATGCCCTAATTAATATTCTATTAAGTAAACTTCTTTTGTGAACGATCTGAGCTGTTTGAGCTGTTTATTAGTCTCAATAAAATTAGTATACAAATTAAGGCAATACCTATGAGGGATAATAATAAAAACAAAACCAGCGCTACTATAAAGCGTATAAACATGTTTCAGCTGCAATTTCCTTGCTACCGAAAGGTCTGGCATCAGATATATCAGTAAAGATAACAAAAGGCACTTGCATCAATAAAATTAAAATATTATGTATTATTATGCATCAAATATCAATTCCGTTAGTCGAAAACATAATCCTGCAAAAGGGTTAATCTGGGATTCAATTTTTGTTTTTGGATACTTCTAGAAGAGGAATTCCAAACAGCAACGGGGTCCCTAATTTGTCGCAACTTATTATTATTTGTACCTTGCCGTTCTGATTCCCACATTGTCCTTTGTCACGTATGCTTGGAAATCACAGGCATTGATAATTTCCTTAAATATACCGCTCATACGGTCATTGGCCTCTCGGTCTACCTATTAATTTCCAGAGATACCTACATGGCTGGGAATTCAATAAAAGGATCAAGTTTCCTTCCACGTGATAAGAGTTGTAAGAGTTACTCGTGAGCGTCCACAAAAATGATAATTCTTTTATTGGTGTATGTTGCAACGAACTTTGATAATTGCAGCTCCTTTAAGAGTAAATGTACTGCACTTTACAGTTAACTTGCAAGTTTGCACAGGAATTTAAGGCCATGGATCCAGCAGTAAATATTTGGCAGCAATCTCCGACTGTTTCCGCAAAGGACAGGAACTTTTGTTGCAAAAAGGTGTTGATGATTTGGGATAGAGGTATTCATACCTGGACTTGCAACTCTCCATGAAAGGAGCAGAGTGTATGCCAATGTGTTTGAAATTACCTAAAAGGCATCCATAAAAGTTCGTCGACTTTTTCAAATACCTCTTTAGGGGTAGTGTAACCCTTAATAAGTGAGTAAATGCGGGAACGTTTTGGAACGTTTTTTGAATTTAGCAATGATACTTCTTGTGATAGATCGTTTTTGCTTAAAATTTGATAAATTTTCTGCAGTCATACTTTGCTCTTCCTCTCCTCTGCACGTATCATTCCATCATGGAACGGGGGCCTGGCGCAAGTCAGAGGTCTATATTATCCAGTTGTAGGTTTTGGTGGAAGACTTCCATTAGCCTCTGCTATTTTCCACTTTACTGGACGACTGTGGAACGATAATGGGAATGTGGTCACTATCAAAATGGTCCGACATTACTTCCCACATTATATTTGTCAGTAAAGCTGGAGACGTAAAAGTAAGATCGATACATGATAGTGTACCACTTGCTAAAGAGAGATGGAAAAATTCACTATGTTATAACCACAAATAAATTAGTGGTTAAAACATAGTGTATTTTTCAATTCAGTGTGAGTATGGATTACCACGTAGTAACGGTCGCAACCCTTCTCTTTATTAAAGAGAGATGGATTTCTCTACCTGTTTTTGCAAGAGCAATGCCGTTTCTCTCCATTATATGTTCGATAAGACCGCCTCTGGAATTCATATAAGTAGAACCTCACATGTGACTATGGGCATTAAAATCGCCCATGATTATGAAGGGTGGGGGTAAGTTGTCAATAAGGTGTTTAAGGTCGGTCAGAGTAAACAACTGGCCAGGAGGCAGATATAGCGAGCACAGAGTAGTTGATTGTGTTAGATGCGCTCTTACAGCAATGACTTGAAAAGAAGTACCCAAATCAATTGAGTAGCAAAATATTCGGTTCGATGCGATAATTGACACACCACTTCCATGTTCGTTGCCGTTATAATCTTTTCTAAAAAAAGGTTTAACCTACCTCGTAAAAATGGTGTATAATTCATGTGAAAGTGTGTCTCCTGCAGACACAAAGCAATTGGTTGGACTGGATTGAAAAGCATTCTGATTTTTGCTAATCATACATTAAAATAATTATAATTCCATTGTATGAGTTTGCTCGTTTTAAGAAGGGGCTCTTTCTCTTAAGTTGAAACTTAAGACGGTCCGGACCAACAAGCCTATTTGATATCCATAATGTCATCAGTAATTATATATTCACAGAGACTGATTAATCTCTCTTTTATGGATTTAGCTGATTTGGTTATTTAATTTCAAGACCACTTTCAATTTAGGCGTTGCAACAATGTTTGGTTTTCAAACACTTGTCCATATCACAGTGAGTACCTATGATCGAAGTCTAAACAGCAGACGCTCTCGCAAATGAGTTTGCTTCCGAAAACGATATCGTAGGTGTAGGAAATACGGTCCTCTACTCGGATCTTCTATATAGTGTACTCAATTTGAAATTTCGAACATTGTCCAACATCACTTACAATTTTACTATGGATGGAATTCAAACTCGCATTATATGCTGTCCCTCAAACACCAGAATCATTTCCTCCGCCGAAACGAATGCAAACGCGCAGTTAGGTTATTCTTGTAGAAAACCACAAGTCCAGGACACACTGAACGTATAAAGGAGGGACAGGCCACTAATTAAAATCAGATAACACATCCAGGACAAGGACACTTGTGGTTTAAGACTTGACACCCAGCCGGTACCTACTACAGCCGGTCCTTATTAGTCGCCTCTTACGACTTGTTGAGTAGGCGCATTTTGTCTTGAATATAAATTAACCTTGCGGCCGAGGCAATATAACCTCGAGGACACTAAAGTATTTCGCGGCCAAGGTGTACACAAAGCTTTTTGTGCAACTGGTACAATTACTTATTAAAAATAAGGGGAGTTGTAGATAAGTAATAAGAAATTGTTGTCAAAACTTTTTATTTGACTTGAGAAATAAAGCACTAATAACCTTTCTTCACAATTTTATTTGAATAACCAAATGTACATTTCGGACACAAGTGCTAATCCATTGATAATGGTCACTTTGTGTCCGAAATGTACATTTGGTTATTCAAATAAAATTGTGAAGAAAGGTTATTAGTGCTTTATTTGTCAAATTAAATTGATCTTCACGTAACTCAAGCAACCAATTTATTTTATTTGACTATTAGAAAACATATATTTTAACGAATTACTTAGGGTTAACATTTATGGTTATAGTACAATTTGAATTATTGTTTACATTTACAGAAAAACCAGAAGTTTTTGCCATCGTGGATATAGTGTTACATTCTGCAATACTTGTAACATCATTTGAAGTGGACGTAGAAGGTTCCGGAAATATTTGATTTGATATTTTAAATTTATTTTGCAATGACTCTTCGATGTAGCCTTCTGCTACATTAGCCGAACACCACCCACCGTGTCTCTTTAGTGTTGTAATACTTGCTTCGCTATCCGCAACCAAAGTCGCCGAACTTCGCCTATAGCAATGTCCCGTATATTTGTTGCTGTTCGGTAATTTCAGATATTTAGCAATTAAAGATGGGATTTTTCCAATTGTGTGAACACCAACAACATTTTCCACCTGATAGCGCAGGAATAAACGCTTACTATTAGGTTTTACTTTTTGTAAATTTTAATGAATTCTGCACTTGTTATAGTAAATGTACGAGGGCGATCAGTTTTGCTTTCTTGTATTCGTATAACGCTTTGTTAATATCTTCCACATCTTCTACGAACAATTTTATTAACTCATCCCTACGCATTGCCCCACAAATGCCAATGATTAGTACAACCTAGAAGAACCAATACTTTTAATAAATATCATTTCAAACTAATTTTCCTGAAGTACTTACTTTCCATAATAAATAATCGGCATCACTTGCTTCCATTACAAATTGAGTTATTTGTTCTGCAGTTAATATATTATTTTTTTTGGCTCGATACCCGACAGATTTCTTTTTTAATAACTGCCTTCGAAAATTTCGAAATATGAATTCCATCTTTTATGTTAATTGTACATTTAAGCATGGAATAAATACTCCACAAATTTGACGATTTTAAAACTTTTGATTTGTCTTCCAAGTATGCCATCAAAACATTTTCTGATAATTTCGTTACTTTCTTCCATGACACCACGCTTTGGATTTTTGTGGTATTAAATTTTCTGTTGGAGCATCCGCTATTAATTTGATTTCTGGTGGAGTACAACTAATAGTATAATTACTATCGGAATCGGACATTTTCTTAAACTGAAAATGAAGTGACAGTAAATAATAAACTAGCGTTGGCATGGCAACGGGGACTTTTTGCGTACTTTGGCGTACTGGTCGCTAGGCGACGCGTCCGCGAAGTAACTCGGCTCGCGAAATTTCATTTTGCAGGCGTTCAGGAGTTGGATGGAACATCTTCGCATACGGTTGCACAAAAATGTGTTTTATTTTAAATAGTTTTTGATAAATATTTGATCTAGGTTTAGAACAATCTACAGGGTGTCCCATTTTAATCCGCCAGTAGCGATAATTCTGAAACATTGCATGGAATCAAATGCATTCCTCTATCATACAGTAAACGAATTTCTTATTTAGAAGATTACAATTTTTGAAAACGGCAACAGCATTTTTCATGGCATAATTAAATTGAAATAACTCAATTAAAACCGCCGGCATTAGCGTTACGCAATTAAACTTACACTCGGTAAAATCAAATAGGCGCCCTCGGAAAATCCACAAAAATACACTCTTTTTAATTGGTTGGTAACTCGGATGAATCTTTGACTCTTGACAATTTACACAATTTTCCGGTAACGAGTGCACGTTAACGCGATACCAAATTCACAAAAAACACAAATTGTTTCTGTCGCCTCATTAAAAACAATTTACATTTAAAAAATCATTTCTTCGCGCCAAGTTATCGCAGAATCTAAAATTTCCGATTTGTCGATTGAGTCGAAGATATTTTACGCGTCCTTTATTTTACCGAGTGAAGTTTTAACAAATTAGGATAATTTCGTCGAGACCATCAGAGACACAATTCCGAGCAGTTCTTGTGAATTGCAACGGCGACGAACTCACACACACGCTATGTGGGGGGGCAGGTCAAACACAGTTTGAAAAAAAAAAAAGACATTTTTTTTAAAATTATTTTACCATTATTTAATTTGAAAAAGAAGTACTCAATCGCTATTTTTGAGTACTTTACGTCTTTGTAGGAGGGGCGGGGGTAGTATTTGGGCAGGCTGAGAAAAAAACAACCTTGTAAGGTTGTGAGTAAGTCTTAAGTAATAATAACAGTTAATTACGTGACGATTTTCGCAATTTAATTGACAAAAAACCTAACTTTTACATTTGCAGCGCCATCTCTCGACCAATAAAAAAAATGTTTCGGATAAAACTTACATACTTTTTAACCCTCTATCAGAATCTGCAATAAAAAATAGGGGTTTCCATTTAAGATTTTAAAGTTGCCCCCTGTTCCCGCCCCCTTGGGGGGCTGGGGGGCAAAGTCTACGGCATCAGATGTCCCCCTCAGAACCATTAACTTTTCATTTGGAACACTTTTTGATTCAATGCAATGTTTCAGAATTATCGCTACTGGCGGATTAAAATGGGACACCATGTATAATTATCAAATTAACTTCTAATCTAGAACAATAAGAACAATTCAAGATTTTTAATTTTCGAATAAATTAAACTTTTAGCATCAGTCTCTCTCTCTCTCTCTCTCTCTCTAAAATGAAAGTTTTAAAATATCATAATTCAGTAAGTTTTCTGGAAAATAACTCTCCGTTGGTTTATGGTTGCTCAGTACATGAAAACAAACTACGTTCACAATTGGCCTTGAATATAATCATACTAGTTTTCTAGCGATGAAATTTTCATTATAAGAATATAGTTGAATAATGCGTCTAGAAATTGTTTTATTAATATTCAATCAATTTTAATAAATCATTTTGAAAATATGAAATCCACTTTAGTAAATAATTTAAAATATTACTAGTTTAAACGATACGAAAATAGTTTCAGTATATAAAACACTAACCTATGACAGCATATTTTGCTTAGGATGCGCTACAAAACCTATAAAATTCTCTACATGTTATGTCAATGTTTCATAATCAATGGATAGATTCAAGATAGCATAATGGTTTTATTAACTTAAGTTGTAAGTCGAAGATGCAAGAATCGGTCAAAATTATGCGTTTTGTATAATCACAAATTCTAGGGATTCTGAAATAATATATTCCTCACAGGAGGCAATGTAATGCGATAGAAAACATTAATTTCCAGCTTCGCTTGTCCTAAGATGGCATATTAAAAATAGTACGGTGCTGAGAAAAGACCTTCTGGGAGAAGGAAAACGCCATATTATAACTTATATTTCTGATATTAAGGACGAATACGATTTTTTCTTAATTAAATGAAGTAAAACCTGAATAGAATTGATTGTACGTCTGAAATTAACTTATTGATTACAGAATGATTGCTGATGAAGTTCAAATGTGGATAATTCACGAATGATTTTTTTCCTATGTGATTCAGGTTAAAATATTCTTTCATTTAATCACTATAAGATAAGTTTTAATAAAGGAGATACAGGTTTACGCAAATAAAACGGTAATTTAAGGCACAGTATTCACTAAATGAAAAGAAAGTATAATAAAATTATTGGCCTGTGATAGTTTAAGATTATTATTTTATATTCATACAGCTAAAAATATTTAATGTAATTCGAGTAGCTTTATCCAAGTTCTTTATTCGAGCATCTAAAATAACCGATGGGTAAACTCTGGCCTTTGGTATTGATAATATTACAAGATACATTAACATCTTAAATGTCGAGTAAAATCTTGTTGCATTGCTCGTAAATGTTAGCCACTTCATTCATTCATTGGTCAAAAATAACTAGTTTCAGGTTTAAAATCACGATACATCGCGATTTTAATTTAAGTGTAGATATGATTTTGTTCGATTAAGTGATAACTAGGTTCGCACTGATTTATGAAAATATAATAAAGTGTGGTTTCTAACATAAAGTACCGTTCACGGGGGACTTTATAGCGTGATTTGAATGAAAATAATAATAAAAACAATTTGAACAAAATTTTTAACATTGCCTACAACCAATTAATCAAAAGTGACGAATTGAATGATCAGAGAATATTTCGTCAATGGAAATGTTTTGGAAATCAAGCGTTGTTGCATTAAAACAGATTTGTTAGGATCGTAGATAAAGGAGCAGTCGCTGTGCAAAGAGTAATATGCGTTTCATTAATATCAAACATAAGATTCTAAATTGGGATAACTAACTTATGAATATTTTAACTCTTCTATATTATCTGATCATTTTTCTATAAATATCGAAGTTCGAACCCAAAGTCCTATCGCACTTTAAGTGCGGAAATATGATTGAGAGCATTTACAGCCTCCAGCCCTCCAGAAGCAATTGATTTACCAATAATAATGTGAAATGTATATACATAATAAAACCAATACATTTAGAATGCAACTAAATTATGCATGCCAGCGATGAAGGAAAGTGAACAAATATTTTAGTCAAATAGCCAATTTAAAAATATTTATTTGTAAGCCTGCGCCTTAAAAAATAATAAAAAAAAGAACGCGGAAACGCGGAAATTACCATAATATTTATTATGCACAGTATACTTAGTAAAAAAAAGACCTTTATTGGCATCCATAAACTTATCCATATATACAAATAATAACAATTCAAAACTAAATACTTAGTATTGTGCACATAATTGCAGATGAGAATATTAAATTCGATAAATGATTGTTAGCAACTTTCAACAAATAATAATTGAACCGAAATATACACTAGTTAACAACTGTTTGAAACATTGATTTTATTATGAGATCTAGGTATATAAGATACTGTATATATTTTATTAGTAGTAGTAGTAGTAGTGTTTGGCTATCGACCACGTGGTCCTTCCGCCGCGCCGTGTGATTTGTGTATTTGTGTGTGTGTAAATGGGATCGCCCCCCTCACTCTAAAGCACCATTAATTGTATCCCAATAGTAAATGGTACCGGCACCCATCCAACTACTGACCCCCGAACCAACGTTGTTGCGGCGTATATATATATATATATATATATATATATATATATATATATATATATATATATATATATATATATATCTTAAACATACAAAAAAGACAAAACAAATGACATTCAACGCTATATTAGCAAGATATTGAACAATTTTTTTAACTTTTGTACTTTTTAAGCGAATTTTATTAACAAATAATTAATTAGTAATTTATTAAGAATTGTTGTCTCCTAAATTATAACAGAGCGATTAATTAACTTTACAAGGCAGAGCAGTTGGTGCTAATATGTGGCAATAACTATAAACCCTGCAGAGAAGCAGCTGATATTTTTAACGGCAGGCACCCCGAATTTTAAAGCAATTTAAAAGGTCCGGAAAATTTGAATTGCATTTTAAAAAATAACGTACTAAACCAGTGAGAAATGTGGAGAATTAGTTGAATATCTTGCAAAGCGTGATTGAAAATCCTCAAACATCTGTTAGAAAATACACCAGAAGTTTATGATTAAGTACATTACCACGTTTACCTTGCATTATTACGTTTTGAGATCTCAAATAGGCTTGAAGCTTGTCAAGTAGTAATTGGTGATTGATTAGGTCGAAGGCCCTAGATAAATCAAAATAGATACCTAGGGTAATTTCACCGTTATTCAGGGCACTATAAATAGCCTTCATAGAGTCAAAGAGTCAACAGTTGATTTATTCTTAAGAAACCCATCTTGGGTATCTCGTAGTAGGTTATGTTTGATGAAATAAGATACTAATCTATTCAAGATGGCTTTTTCAAGTATTTTAGCGAAGAATGTCAGTAGGGATACTGGCCTATAATTAACTATGTTTCGTCTTTAATTCTTCTTATAAACCGGTACAATATTTGCCATTTTCATTAGACTCGGAAAAACTCCCTGTGGGAAGGATTTGTTGATTATATTAGTGAGTGGACAAATTATAAGTTGAGCAATATTTTTAATAACAAAGCCTGGTATCTCATCATACCCAGGAGATTTATTTGAACATAACTTATTAATAATATGTAAAATTTCATATTCATCTACTGCATAGAGATAGAAAGAGTTGTCTATGAATCTATTTGGAATATAGTGTGTATATGTTTTAGAGGCACTGCTAGTGTTAAAAAACTTTTAACATTAGACTATTATAATCTATTGTGATAGATTTAATATATTGTTTGTTATTGAAATTTTTGTTTATAATATCCCAGACTGTTTTATTTGGATTTGGGAAATTTATTACTAAAGAGTCATAGTATCGTTTTTAGGTTCCTGTACTAGTTTTTGATGATTATTTTTGCCGCATTGTAGGCTTTGCGAGATTCAACAGAATTTAATAATTTGTTTGCCCAGTGTTTTTGTTTCAGAACGCTAGAGCTATTATAATTTCTTGGTTAAGCGAAGATTTGTTTGGTCTACTGACATTCTTTTTTAAGAGTGGAAATATTACATTAAACTCAGCAAGACTTTTGTTTAAAAATTGCATTGTAAAAGTTAAGCTTTGAGCTTGCGTTGAGAACACGGAGGATGATATATTTATTATTGTTATTAGTGCCACTACTGCGAATGCTAAGTGTTGTTAATGCAGTGATCAGAAAACCGCATTCACAAGTGTTAGGCGTAGCATCGAGATTAGTAAAGATGTAGGGGAATTAATTTTAGCGGATAGGTTATATGTCATGGTATCAATAATAACAATTAAGTCGCTATTAAGTGCATTTAGGTTAACATTACAATTTGCGCATACGATTATATTTTTATGTTTAGTAGTGACATATTCAAGCAAGATATTTAGGTTATCAATAAATAAGTTGTATTGTGCGGATGGAGATCTATACAGTGCCACTACAGTATATTTAAAATTGATATCAGAGATCGATACAGCACTGTATTCAAATATTTTATCAATACATTCCACATTATGGTTTTAAAGTTAAAATTAGTATGCTTATTAATAAAAATAGCTGTGCCACCCTCGCGGGAGTGGTTCCTACACGAGTATGAGCCGAGGTCGTAACCGTCGAGTATAAATGAATTGATTTCATCCGAGGTGAACCAATGTTCGACTATACAGAATATATGAACCTTTAAAGTTAGTAAGAATGAAAAAATAGATATTTTTTATTACATGCACTCTGTGCATTAAAATTCACTACATTGTTAAGTGCGCCTGAGGAATTTTTTTCCCAGAGCGATGTTCTTATTCCATCAGACTAATTCGTCTGTTTTAATATCATCTTTAATGGTTGCTGGTGCAGTAGTTTTAAAACTGTTGTAGGAGTTGTGGTTGAAAATATCTTTATGTAGACGCTCCGTAAGTGTAAAATTGACAGTACCAAATTTATTTTTTAGGTAATTCTCCATGTCAGCTGTTTAAAAAAGTATTTAACTGAGTATACGGTAGTAGTTGATGGTGGTTGTTTCTTGTATACAATTCACCGTTGATTACTGAAGCACTGTTCTGTGCAGTCGGGTTTGAGGTTATGATTAAAGAATTTGAGCCGGGTGTTGCTTGTCTTCTACCCAGGTGATTAACTTGATGTGGTTGTATGTTTGAAGGGCGGCAGTACAATTGGAGTGAGGGTGAGGGCAGTTGATTTTCCGTGTCGTCAGGTATATCAGCTGATATTACTTGTTCCAATTCTCTACTAACCACACTACGGGGCTAAGAAATGCGCAACGTCTGCGACGCAACGTTAATACTTTCCCTATTGTTCTTGACCGTTCTACTAAGTGGAGCGATATGCTCTTTAAGATAGTTGTCTGTAACATCGGTAAAGTTAGAGTGTGATATGTGGTTTTGTACTATTACACTAGATGTCCTTGGATGAGCGGTAATGGCATGGCTTAAATAATTAATTTGATTGTTCAACAGATTAATTTGATCATTTAGATGATTTGTGATTTCATCTTTATATTCAAGAGATATTTGCTGGCATTTAGTTTACATATCACTAATTGGTTTGTTCGTATTCAAAGTGGCCTCGTGCGTAGTTGGAATTGAATTTTTGTAGCTCACACCAACATTCACCAATGTGTTATATCCAAAGGGCTGGCAGGTATGTTAGAGCTGAGATCTTCCTCTTCCGTGTCACTGGTAGATGAACTGATGGAGATCCGATGGTTGAAGTAGTTCACTTGTTCATTTTTACACACACATTTTTAAGTTAAATTACCCGAGCAGCAAATAATGTTATCGGAGTCATCTACTAATACTTATGGAATACACATTTGAGATGATAGTCGAAGAGCACTTAGCACAGATCACATACTTTTTAACATTTTTAGAGCAAACTGCACAAGATATTATATAATTTTATGTTCATATAAATATTACGTCTATGGAGATATATATGTTGTTGGTTTTAGAAACCATTTTAACAATTTTTAGATCTAAAAAAACTTAATGGAGCCATTATATTACTTTCCTATACTAATCATTTAATATTCCTATAAAGCGATTATTTATAAATTAACCGTAATGTTTAAATATGTTTTTAATATTTGGAAAAATAGCAGAATTCCTTTTCATTGCATGTTATTAAATATTTTATCAAAGCTTAAATTCAATCATATTGATGAGTTATGAATTAGTGAAACTAGAATAAAATACTGAATATGTTTTATCAATAAAATTTTAACGGTAGAAAACATAATAAATTGAAAAAAATTAATTTATTTCTGGTAATATAACTTGTTGAGTACTTAAGAATGATAATCTAGAATTGTTGCTCCAGCATATTGTCCAAAATCAAACGGAAATCGCGTTTTTTAAATATTTCAGATAAATGTTACACTGATATAAACATATAAAACAAGGTTTTCAAAAATTGACGCTAAATATACAATAAATGAACAACATCTCCAGCTAATAAGAGTAATGGGTCACATGAAACCGTAAACTCCGCCTTCAAGATATATGCACCAAAATTTGAAGTTATTTAATTTTGATGTATGTATGCTTCTGTTTATTTTTTAATAGATCTTGCAAAATTAATAAATAAATGATGTATTTATTATAATCAAGATAGATATATAATGAATTTGTTTGTATATAATTTGCATCTAACTTTATAATAAAATTTAAAAAACATCTTTTATGAAAATCTTGTTTAAATAAAATTCATTTATTTTTTATTATCTCGAAGGCAAATCCGAAAATAACAACAGAAAAAACATACCCTTCTGGTACACCAAGTTTCAGTTCAACTTATACACTATTTGTAATGATTCTCTTCAAATTCATTAGCGGTTTTTAAGTTAAAAAACCTAAGAACAGGGACATATGGACACATTTCAAAAATTTTAAACTGCTAAAAATTTTAAGAACAAAACTTTAAACTACAGGTTAATTAATAAGTAGATATTAATAAACTGAATAAGTCTGATAATTCAAACATACGAAAATATTTTGTAAATATCCAACAATTCTTGTAGATTTACGATTTTTTTTTGGTATTTTAAAATTATTAGTTAATCTGCTACAACGACCTAGAGGACTTTAAAGTACATTATTATGAATAAGTACATTATTATGAATAAGTTTGAGTGAATAAGGTATATTTCACGAATAAATTACGTTTCCTTATAATTTACATAAAATATCGTTATAGTTAGGCAACAGCTATTAAGTTTATTTTAGCAAGTTAAAAATGTAGATACAAAAGAAGCTACTTTTTTAACGCAATCAAATAGGCCGACGTAATAAATATACTTTAGTGTTTATTTCAATAATCTCAAGAAACTAGTGGTTAAAGTTGTGTTAGTTTAAATTATTAAAGCAAGGAAAATATAAGAGAGGTAAAATTAGTAGTAGAATCCTTTATAGACTTTGTAGTCTATGAAACGGTTATACTACAACATTGAGAACATAGGTATTTATGATTTGCTATTAAGCTCCATATAACTTTTAAACAAAAAAATCTAAAATCGCATTACAATGTTTGCTTAGCGCGGCAGTGACGACACAAAGAATACAAAAAAAGAAAGCATTTGTTATACAATAAGAAAAAAAGAATACTAAAATCGTCAATCAATTAAAAATACTGGGTCTTGATGCACGCCTCAAATCTCCTACATATTGAAGATGGAACATTAACTCCCGTTTTGATTTTTATTAACCTGAATTCTTGCAACAATTATGATAAACTTCGTTATGCGTGATTCCTTGCAAATTACATTTATTTAATTTACAATATATATTGTAAGCTAACTAATTAATACTACACGGGCTCAGCAGTTTTTAGCCTGACATATAGATAACGCTACAAATTGAAAATTATTATACTTTCTATAGAGTACCAATCTTAAATTAGATGTTGTCCAAATTTCGTTAACTAGTGTAAAATTTATACCTTTCGATGTTACGATAGATTTCAATTTATTTTTATTCTAGAAACAAAATATATTTAACATTTCTTTCTGATGGGAAAGTACACTGTTAACTCAATAAATTTTCTAGCGAATTCAACCATCAAATATTGGTTTGCTGTGTTTTGTCGTAAATATACGAGTACAAATAATGTACCTCGCTCAGGAAGGCCAAATGAAGCACTTACTCCAAAAACTATCTAGAAAATAATCGTGTTGAATGACAGCAAAATAAAATTAAATGAGCAAGCTAACATCATAGGGGAATGCGTCATATCATTCATAATTTTTTTACATATGAAAAAGATTTGCGCGCGTTGGATGTTGCATCTGCTGACAATTGACTAAAATGCGGAAAGTGTTCAACTTTCAAAGCAAAACCTGGCCCGGTTCAACCATAAGACGAGATTTTGCATAGATTTATGACAATAGATGAAACATTGATCCATCATTGGAGTCCAATCGGCAATCAACCGGCAAGGTTTTGACAAGTATTTTTTACGATGTCAAGGTCAAACGGCAACATTTAGCAAAAAAAATTGACTAAAACATTGCTCTAGCTCGCTCGGCTAATAATGCGACCGACTACTTGAAGAAATTCCTTTATTAATTGGTCCTGTATTCATTATAAATGGCCTTTGGCGACTATTTCCTTTTTTTCCCATCTGAAATTGAAGCAGTGGCTCGCTGGTAAAAAATGCTCGAAAAAGGCGAACAAATGGGAAACAAATACCTATTTTGAAAAACCTTGAAACCGAGCACCATAAAACCAACATCGAATCGAACTATTACACTACGTGCACTATTCTAAATAGAGGTCAAGTCACGGAATAAAACATGTTTTTCGTTAAACATTTGTTTCAACTCATATAGTATAGAAGCTGGTTATTAAAATCTTTTTGTACTTTTATCCACAAGTACAGTTTCTTTTAAAGTTCCTGATTCCAAGACGTATCAAAAATCAACCATAAGTCATATATAAGTGAAGTCGGGAGTAAACTTAGTGTTATTTTAATTTTCATTGCTTGTAAAGATTGTCAAAAGCAATGGGTCAAAAATCATATCGGCTTTGGTATTCGTGTAGAAAAAAGACCATTTACTTTTGTGAATATAGTCAGATGAGAATTAAACTTTTCAAGAGTCCATTAAATAAGTAAATGTGGAGGCTTTCGCTTGTGATACATTTTGATCATTCAAAATAACAGAACTAACATTTTTAGTGTCACTTTATTATAAAGAAGTAAAACTAAAAAAGTTGTTTGGTTCATTTTAAATTTCAAGATATCTAATAAACTTAAATTAAATTAAGAAGTGTAGTGTTATTTAGAGTATCACTAGTCTTACTGTAATTTATAAGGATTTAGTTGCATAAATATTTCATTTGTAGTTTTTTAGATGATACATGCAAACTATTTAGTAAATATAAGTCATTGAAACCTATTAACAATATCTGGCAAAGGGGCGACGATTGCCTTTTTCTAGTTGTTTGGAAAATATCCTTGTATCAAACAATAATGTATTATATGCAGAAGTTACGTCATTATATACGGGCAAAACAATTCAATTTTGGCAGATATTTCATATCAGCCTACAGCATTAGTATCGTTTAATAGTTAGTAGTATTCTACACGTTGTTTTTCTTACTTTATAAACTATACTAATTATAAAGTTAATACAAACACAAAAATACTTATATTGAATTTAAAAAAATCACTATATGTTAACGACAAATATTTATTATTTTACACTGAATTGAAAAATTCACAATGTTTTAACCACAAATAATTATTGTAAAAATATTATATAACGTGTAGGCACAATTATATAAATCTAAACAACACAGCACGACTCGAGTTTCGACGTTTTATCGTCATTATCAAGTGAATTATAAATTGATGAAATTGTTATTTTATACTAGCTATTTTGGGGTGAGGGAATATACCTGCCGCTAATTGTTTGCGGATTATCTCGGGAGGGTAGTACCAGATTAAAAAGTGGCGAAAAGATTAGTTCGGTCTGCTCATTGATGAAAAAATACCGTTTCGTATCCCAAGATATCTGGTTCAATTCAGAATGCCTTCGTTCTAATATCATCCCCAAATATGTCAATATTAAAACTCGGTCCACAACTTTAGCAGCAAAAGCAGCTATAAAAACCGCCCAACTCACATGGATTAGGTCAGAAATTCAAAACCTTCATCGGAGGAGAGATGCAATTCAACATTATCTCAAGGTATTGCATTCGGAACTTACGTACAAATTACATTCAGTAGAATTCACCATCTTTGATGATTTTGTTCGCGAAAATGTTAGCAAAGTTAATCATAAAAAATATCTGAAATTAAAGAAGAAATTAGCTATTCTCAAAAATAATGTAAAGGCAGCCCCCCAAAAAGTTGTTTCAGAGTCCAATCTAGCTCCTAAATTCACAAATTTTTCTAAAGTTACATTTAGCCCTATAGAACAAACTCTTCTCTCTCAAAATCCCAATTATAGTCCATTTATTACCAACAAATCCGACAAATCCTCAATAATTGTAGAATCGGAACTGGCACTTAAAAGAGTGTCAGAACCTCTCATCCCTAGAGCTCATATAGCAGATCATATAAAATCCTATGTCCGCAATTTCGCCAAAGACTCCACAGTGATTAAATCACTTAAATCGAAAATATCCTCTAATTCTTTAGTCCTGACTAAAGCAGACAAATCCAATTCAATAGTTATTCTCGAAAGAGAACAGTATATTAATAAAATGAACGCTTTCATTACAACTGAAAACTTAACACCCCTAAAAAAAGATCCTACCCTAAAATTCCAAACCCAAATCAGAAATCTTCTCAAAAATATCACAGTGCTGTTCTCAGATTTTGAAAAATTAAAAATCGTACATGAAAATCCTTTACCTCCTAGGCTCTATGGTCTCATTAAAACTCATAAACCTGATTCTCCTATACGACCCGTAGTTTCATATATTAACAGTGTAACAAGGAATTTAGCAATTAGACTTAATGAACTCTTCAAGAAATATACCAAATTTGCTCCAAAACATTCAGTAAAAAATTCACTCGCTTTATCCGAACAGCTCAAATCCACAACAACTCCCAAAAATTCAAAACTTGTATCATTTGACGTTAGTAGCATGTTCTCCAATATACCCATTAAAGAATGTCTCGAAATTATTCAAAATTTACTCGATAAATCACAGTGCAATTACTTGATTAGATCAGAACTCTATCAATGTTTAGAAACTTGTGTAAACCAAAATTATTTCAAATTCAATAATGAATTTTACCAACAAACCACAGGTCTTCCAATGGGATCTCCATTAAGTCCTCTCTTAGCTGAAATATTCATGTCCAATATCGAAGAAAAGATTTTCTCGCTTGATTTTGCCAAAAAACACATTTCCTTCTGGTATAGATATGTTGATGATGTAATAGCGTGTTTCAGTGGCACAACACGTCAATTAGATCAGTTTCTAAATCTTATTAACAGCATTCATCCTAAAATTAAATTCACTCTAGAAATAGAAAATAACAACAAAATTAACTTTTTGGATTTAACGTTAATTCACCAAAATAATAAAATTGAATTTGATATTTACAGGAAGCCTACTAACGTCAACTCAACAATCCCATTTGTCTCAAATCACCCGTTGTCACACAAACTTGCTGCATATCACTCAATGATACATAGAGCTTTCTCCATCCCCTTAACTACTGACAGAAGAGCCACAGAATTAAATAAAATAATTTCAATTGCCAGTGACAATGGTTTCCCCACGAACCTCATTCAAAACCTAATAAACAAAAAACGTCATCAAACCACAAGGGTTTTAATATATCCGAAAATAGCTAATTCAAATACATCGTTCATTCCGCTCACATACTTTGGAAAAACCAGCGAACAGATTGCTAATATTTTTCGAAAAGAGAATCATCAAGTAGCGTTTAAACCTCCTGGAAAATTATCAAACATGCTATTCAATGCCAAAGATAAAGTCGATCCTCTTAAAAAATCTGGGGTGTATGAGATCCGTTGTTCAGAATGCAATAGTGTGTATGTAGGTCAAACAGGACGAAGTGTATCAACTCGTTTTTCCGAACATCATCGTGCTTTTCGTCTTAATCAAGACACTAGCTCTTTTTCAAATCATTGTTTAGAATGCAAACACCAATTCCCGGATATAAATAATCTAAAAATCTTGCATAATTGCAACAAGGGCGCTAAGCTTAATCTCCTGGAGTCATTGGAAATTTTCAAACAGAGCCGTAATCCGTCAGTAAATCTTCTTAATGAGCAGACCGAACTAATCTTTTCGCCACTTTTTAATCTGGTACTACCCTCCCGAGATAATCCGCAAACAATTAGCGGCAGGTATATTCCCTCACCCCAAAATAGCTAGTATAAAATAACAATTTCATCAATTTATAATTCACTTGATAATGACGATAAAACGTCGAAACTCGAGTCGTGCTGGGTTGTTTAGATTTATATAATTGTGCCTACACGTTATATAATATTTTTACAATAATTATTTGTGGTTAAAACATAGTGAATTTTTCAATTCAGTGTAAGTATGGATTACCACGTAGTAACGGTCGCAACCATTCTCTTTATTTATTATTTTATTTAATTTAATTATTTAATTACCACGTAATAACACTGGCATAAATTTTCTCCACAAAATACTTACTTTAAATTTGATAACTGTAAATTAATTGAGTACTCAAGAAGCACCTAATTGAATAAACACTTATCATGCGCTAATATTGCATCTATATAGCAGTGATAAAATGTAATAAACGTGTGGATTTCATTCTAAAATTGAGAAATGATAATAGTATTGATAAATAAACGACTTAACTGCCACTACATATATACAAACATCTTTATTGACAAATATATACAATATAAAACAAAAAATTAGATTTATTATACCATTAAAAATTTTAAATCGTCTATCGAACATAGGTCTTTCCGCCTTTTTTTATTCAGCATTCATTTTTTGAGAGATCATGATTGCTAACAATCTTTGTTAATTTCTTGTCTTAAATTAGTTAGTAATTGAAGCATCGTTGAGGTTATGAAATGATAAAGTTAATTCGTTTAATGGTATGGAAGGAAATTTATGTTTACGGATAATGTTTTTATCTATGGGAATATATAGTTAATTTAGATTGTAGAAGTGAGTGGGATTTTCTTAAATGGTGATTACCTTTGTGGAATAGTACTGGAATGAATTTGATGTATTATGGAGAGGATTTTGGAGATGTCAGATTTTAGTTTACATCCTTTCTTCTTACGATTTACATCTTTCTACGACTTGAGCATTACGAAATGTTACTTTCTAAAGTTTGTAGAAGATAGCTGAATAGTCAAATAAAGAATGGCAGATCACTTTGTAGATGTGAGTGCTTGTTTGAAAATTTATACCTTGCTTTTTGAAGGTTATGCCTCTGAAATGTGCCGCCCCTTTCTTGACTTTTGCTTCAAGGGCAGTAGAGTGATTTTCGAAAGTTAATTTGATGTCGAATACTATTCTTAGGTATATGTAGGTGAAGGAGAGATATATATTTTGGCCATTTATGGATATTGAGGGAAGTGGTTCTGTAAGTCTGTGAAAGAGGTTGAGATTTAAATGATGGAAAACACGCCATTTTACAAACCAGGTTTGGATGGTGTTTATCATGCCCTGTAGCGTGCTTCTGTCACTACATATATTTTGGTATTTGTTATTAATTTCATAGGATATGTCAATGTAATTTTGTCTTTTGTTTTGACTTTATAGTTTACAGACCTATGGCTGTTATATTTTTATTTCATTTCGATATTTCTCGATGTCTATGTTGTATTGTGATGACTTATAATTAAATTTATAAATATAATTTTTATTTCTTGAATCACTTTTTCATTTATCACTTAGTGAAACATTTTAAACTATTACTAATGAAGGTTTAAATTAAATTTGTAATAAAATTTTAAAGTTGATTTCGATCTGATTTTGTATAATTTTAATCTGCTGAATTCAAATCCGAGTGTCGGATAACGTAAGGTTTTTTATCAATGTTGAAATAAAATTAATAAAAAATTTGGTCATAATAAACGCTACTTTTATTGATTCAGAGAAAGAAACAAATTACAAATAGTAAACTAAATTTGAAAAAGTCTTAAACAATTTTTAATTTCTTTTCTTTTCGGACGATCTTTCAATCTTGAATGAAACTTAGTTTAGTGGATTTTCTTCTATATTCCAGGGTCGGATTATCCCTTTTTATTGACCAGCAGTAATCAGCCATCACTGAAACATTCCACTGACATTGATACCTACGTTCCATTTCATTCATGCTTGGTGGAACCTCTTACCTTGCCAAGATTTTTGAGGAAGTAATCAAGATGCTTGTGTAAAAAGTGAACTTTTATGCTCATATTACATTCCAATTCCATACATTTCTGTTGCATGTTTTTCACAATTTCTTTATAGTTAGGATCCTGGTTATTTTCCAAAAAACCTTCAATAATATTAACAAATAAAATCCGTGTATTTTTCTCAGTTTCAGTTATAGTATAAACAAATTCTTGATCTTTCGTTAATCCCTTCATTTGAAGACCAAAGAGTTTCCTTCCTTTAATTTTGAATCTGAGATAGATTTTTTGTGGATCAGCAACAATTTCGTGCAGAACTTTTTTTGATCAGGGAGTTAAATTATCTCTTCTTATCCAATCCTTTTTATTTCAATGTTGATGTCTCCTTTGACTGTCCAAGTCACACAAAAAAACACGGGTATACCTTGACTACTGTCCTAGTAGAAGTCCTACAATTTTAAAATCCCACCAAATTTTACAACTATGATCATTGTATTTAATTTTTTCAAGCAGTACTTTAAGATTTTCGTAGCTTTCCGTCATTTGTATAGAATAAGCAACCGGTACCGATGAAAAACCATTCCCATTGTGCAATAGAACGGTTTTAAGGCTTCTTTTGGAAGAATCAATAAAAATCCTCCAATCATCGGGATTGTATGTGCTCCCAAGTTTGTTTATCAGATTATAAATTTCGGTGCTATAAACGAGACAACCACTTTCTTCAAAATAGCCTGAAAGTATATTATTATTATTATTAACTTCAAAAAATGAACAAATTCAAATAATATATTTTTTATTGGTCTATGTAGTTAACAGTTAATAAATGTGCGTATAAAATCTACAAAAAAATTAAATATAACTTGGTATGTTATTCTTTAAATTCTTCTTACTTTGATCTACACTCTTTAATGTTGTCATTGAGGTGGTACATTGCCAATATCCAATATCTTAGTATTGGGATTTACCTGTGCTCTATTACAACCTAACTCTTGGTCTCTGTGTTAATGGAAACAATTTCTCATGCTTACTGCTCTTCCTCATTTTCCACAATTAGTTACATTTTTTGCATTTTAAAGATGCTCTCTGAATTATAATTATGCCCTATCTTAGAAAATTAAGTCGTGACTAATACATATTAAAGAACCGTTTTAATTTTAGCGTTAGCAATAAATAATTGTTTTTTATAACCTCCAATAAATTCTATCAAAGACGTTTTCCAATTAGTTACTAACCGATATGCGTTAGAAAAATCATCTGTATTTTTATATTTAATTACACAAAAATTAAATAAATTATTCTTTCAAAGTTATAGATTCCATTCCTTATATTATTTTAGAATTTGTGTGTTCATGACATTTAAAATCAAATCATAGACCTTATTATTTATAATTGTGTCAGGTATTCTACGCACAGTTATTGAGACAATACAAAGGGCGCAGAGTCGAACACGTGCCTCTCTCCCAAGGCTGGATTTATGTGACTAACGAATAACAATTTTTTACAACCACACATAGTAAATATAATAAAACTAATAGGCAATAAATTTAGAGAAACATAATATGAAGCTTAATATTAAAAATATTTGGCGAGTTAGGTTAAGTTCGCTGGATTATTAATTATTTTGAGTTGAGCATCTGGGTAAAAAAAAAAACACAGGAAAAAGAATATAACTAATTCATTTATTAATTAACCGCGAGTTTAAACGAGAAATATAAATATTAGATTAATAACAACAATTCTCAGTTATATATTAAAAATAATAATGGACAAAATACATATTATACATATACCGAAACTATTACATAGTGTCTAAGAAGAAGGCGGAAAACTAAAATTACAACCCATTAATTTAGAGCCAATTCGTAATTATGTTTTCATTGTTCATCATTTGTAATCATGAAATAGACATGTTATTATATTAATTCAAATTTATTTTTTGGTAAGATTTTGTGAAATATACAAGTATTGTAGCTAACTCAATATGAAACTTCGATATAACTTATTTTTAATATTTAATATTTCGTTATTAAATTATTTTGTAAGATATTTCTTGCCAAAGCCATAGAGATGAAAGCAATATCGATTGTAATTTTTATCACGTATACCATCCAGACTAACATCTGTAACTTCTTGTCTGCACGTTTGCACTCGTTCGCGTAGGTGCTATATTTTTACAAGCAATCCTCTAATTAAACTGCTTCTCGAGAGGATTTCTAAATTGCAACAGTGCTTATTTCTTCACCACAATTTAATCATATTTGCGGTTTAGTTATTGTTTAATTGATTACTTTAACCGAACAATAATTATAAGTTTAAATTTTAAAAGTTTTCTTATATAAATTACTGTTAAATAATTTGGTAAATACATATAACATAAACATAGCATTAGTGGTAATAACGAAAGGCAAAAGAACACTTTACAGGAAGACAGTTAAAGTTAGGTTAAGATGTTCAAAACGGCTTGACTTTATTTGAAGTGAATCGATAGAAAATAGACTGGGAAAAGTATATAGAGTTCGTAACACGAATTTCATCGATTCTGCTCGAAACGTAATTTCAATTTAGTTCAAGGGTTGTTTACATTATTTTCAACGTATTGCTTCGCGACTTCATTATAACTGTGTAATTAAAGTCATATAAAATATATACTATAGCTTTTTAGAGTATATTATTAATGTACAAAATATCTGCTATATTTAAGTAATAAAAACATAGCATAAGTAGGTTGGCTCTACTATATAATATTACACGATAATAATATGGTTATCGAAGATCTTAAGCTTAAAATATGCAATTTATAAATAAATAAATAAAATGCAGTAAAATACAAACATTGCCAATAGTAAAAATAAATTAAGTCTATTTAATTTTAGTTATAAAATGTTTTAAATGTAAATTAAGATTTAATTAAATACTTGTTATTATTATGATTCAATAGCATCAATTTCTAGAACTGTTCTATTATCATTATTTCATTTGTGTAAAACAATATAAATTTAAACTAAAAAAATCTAATAAAGGCAGGAATTTTTAACAATAATTTACGAAATGAGATTAATGAGAAAAAACGAAATAAGCGCAAGTATCGGGTTGCTTCTGATCGTACAATTAGATGAATCCATTTCTTTATTTAGCAAACAATGTTATTGTTTTTGGCAGATTAATGTTGATATTTACTTCTAAAGCGAATGAAGAATTTTCATCAAATATAGAGCATAATCTGGAGACAAGTGGCGAATATTATTAGTTATGTTATAAATTTGTACTCTTTTTCGACCTCTATCGGTCTAAAGAATTAAATTAAAAAATAAGTTTAAAAATACGACAAAATTTCGTGAATCTACAACAAAACAAATTAATTTGAAACAACTACTTCTCTGGCTAATACCTCGACATACATTGAATAAAACAAAATTAATTTGCGTGTTACGAATAGTACAACTATCAAAGCAACACTAATTTGAATGAACTTATTTCTGTTTATTATTTATTATTTAATTTTCT
The DNA here is from genome assembly GCA_963969525.1 of Ontholestes murinus. Classification (NCBI taxonomy): domain Eukaryota; kingdom Metazoa; phylum Arthropoda; class Insecta; order Coleoptera; family Staphylinidae; genus Ontholestes; species Ontholestes murinus. The sequence continues at coordinate 66,893,570 of OZ018394.1, read as the reverse complement.
ACAACGAACTAAAGGATTTTAATACATTTTATTAAAAAATAGGTTGTTCTTCATCCTAAAAATCGTTACTAATTACATTTTCTATAACTAACATTACCATCATTTTCTTGTTTATTTTGTAAACAAGTAATATAGTAGTTAAATGAGCAGAAATTACTCTAATAAATATTTGTATATATAGTATTTAAATGAGCTACATTTTAATTAATATTTACCAACAATCATTCTGTTTTTTTCTTTTTCAGAGCGAGCAATGTCTCAGGCGAACGGTCTCCCTTTGACGGATCTTGCTGCGGGTCCGGATATCACACAGTTGACTCGACGCCCTTGGGGTCGCCAGAAGAGTTCGAAGTACCCAAATACCGTGTCGTGATGCTAGGGGATTCCGGCGTCGGCAAAACGGCTTTAGTTTCACAGTTCATGACATCAGAATACATGAATACGTACGATGCCAGTTTAGGTAAATACCGCTCTTGATATTTTTATCACGTGCGCGTGGGTTTTATTAAATCACGCCTGTTCGATGGGGAATTCCGTGTGTTTTTCCGATGGAAATCAGTTTGTCCCTAATATTAGGTGTATTGTATCATTTTCACGAATACCAAATTGAATTTGATTCCGTGACTAGATAAATGAAATGAAGTTGATAAATGGGGTTATGCTAATTTTAGCGAATGTAAAACAAAACTGTGATGTAAATATAATGTGTTACGCTAAAGTAAGTTAACATACATATTTTGTTTACTTATGACATTTAAATAAACTGCGATATAATAACTAAAGCTTTCTAAAAGTTTTAAAGAGCCCTGCAGACTAAAACCTTTTAGGGCCTCTAAATATTCCATAATAATACAATATGACGGCGATGTATTTCATAACTTTTGATATGGCTTGAGGATTGAACTGTAAAAAATGTTACCCTAATTAGTTTTACTACAAATTGAAACTTTTTTTTTAATTCTACAAACATTTAAAATGTGTTCATCGATTTACTAATTTTTAATCATTTATCAGCTCTTAAATTAAATCTAATAAACCTATTTTTATATAAAATATAAAAAAATATTTGTAACTTCGTTAATATAACTTGTTTTTATTAATACAGTTTGCCAACTTATTTTTTTATTACGACAAGAATGTCTTACATAAGTTACCCTATTAAGTAAAAGACACGATATTATACAACACACAGAGACATAATAATAATAAAATTAGACTACAACATTTTTAACATTATATAAATTAAATAAATTAGGCAAAATCGCACTAGAACTGGAACCGTTGTGTTACTAATAATAATTACAATCCTTGTTTTACAAATTACATAAGTAAATAAATTAATAACTCCCTAATTAAATTGTGTGTATGCCAAAGTATTAACTAATTATTATTTAATTTCCTATTATTCTAAAAGATCCTATTTGCGTTCCATTTCACAATATGGCCAAGATAACAGTTTTAATCTATTAGTTTATTGAACAAGTTTTATCATATTGCCTTAGTTGACTATGACTACATATCGACCAGCTTCCTCTTGATAATTACGAATTGCTAATTTATAAATACCAGACTTGTTAGGTCTATGCTTAATTTTAAGAATTCAATGATTTTATGACTGTTAGTATTTACCAATCAATAAGTAATGATTTTCTAAATAAATGGTTTATGGCTACATTATATAGCAGTTTTTTAAAGAAATATGGATTCTAATAAACAGTACAAAATACAGCTATTTCATGTTTTTTTGCTCTTGATAGTTAAGAGCTAAATTATGAGTTGATGACTAATGTCGCGTTTTTCTGTTTTTAAATATTTATAATACTTGAAAATATATTAATTACATATTAATTGCTAATAATGTTAAAAATCTTAGTTTTCTTTAGTGCAAAACAAATTATAATATTACAAATTATATCATATATTTTCTTTAAAAAAGAGTTTAAAATACTATCAGTAATATATACCTTTTTTTAGATAATAATATAATATAATAATATTTTTATTGTTGACTACTGCAACTTATTTCACCAAACACTGGTATTATTATTCATTTGCTTGATTAAGCCAATATATGGTACAACATGATACCCTAATCAACAATAAAAAATGTAAAGCTCCCAACCATTTTATTTCATTTCAAATGAATTTTTAAAGCCTAATAAGTATTAATAAATATAATTTGTATTGTTTATTTAAGAAATATAGTTAATGATAACAAAATATTATTTTTCGTCTTCTATTAATTTTTATAGATTTGAAATAAATGATATTAGTACTTTGTATAAGGAACTAAAAATTATATATTATTGATTTTTGCGGCTTCTACTTCGTTATACATGTTGAGTATAAATAATAAACACTTTGTAACTTTGTTTTGTGTTATACAAACAAAGTGTTTATTATTTAAAAATTATATATTATTAACAAAAATTTTGGTTTAAATATTTTGTTTATATTACATCGTATAAATAATAAACGATACTTACTTCCATAAATTATACTATAATAACATTATTACCATTTGATCCAAATAAATAAAAATTTTATCAGTTGCTTTCTTTTAATAGTTAAACGTTTGTGCCAAGTGTGGTCAAAATATTTTAACCCTTTCTTGATTTCTATCATAATAAGTATAGATAATATGCCAACACTATGGACCATAAATGAAAAGCCATTTAAGGGTCTGAATTTCGAAAAACTATCGAAATAAATACAGCTTCTTAGGAATTCCACGACCATTTCAAAACATTAGAAAGGAGTAAAAGCATTCTAAAATCGTGTGGATTACCCAAGAGGTTAAGGAGTCTGCTACAAAGTTGAGATGGGTACATGATTTATTCAAAATTATTCCAGGGTCTCCAGAACTAAGAGAAAAATATAAACTCGATAAAAAGAACATAAAATGCTAATTGAAATAAAACAAAAGTTGGGAGGCTTTCACATTTATTGCTAAACACTGCAACATGTTTCGCCACACAGTGGCTTCATCAGGCAGATGAATAATAATTTAACAAATTACGGTAATGAGCTTATATACTATTAGAACTATAGGCGGATTGTTATACAAAGGAGCAAATTATTTTAGAATTTACATATTTATTAAAGGAGAATTATTAACTTCTATTTGATCATTTAATAGAATACCTTTTTTATTATATTTATTAACTTCTAGTTCTTCCAAGAAATTTAACTTTCGACTTTTATTACAAACGTGCAAAATTTCAAAATTATCATTAAAGGTATGCTGGTATTCGATTAAATGATTGGCGTAGGTTGAAGCAGTTTTCTGAAATTGAAAGCATTTTTTATGTTCCTGAATGCGGTCTGGAAAGCTTCGTCCAGTTTGTCCAACGTATACTTTAGGACAATCTGGCATTATTTATAAATTTACTAAGTTAGTTGGTCGTTCTGAAAGACGGGGTTAAATTAAAGGATTTAATTGTTTTGCTGATGGCAATTGATGGGGGACCGTTAAATGTTAACGAACAATATTTACTATTTTGATTGGAATGAATATGGATTGGGTAAACTAGTTTTAAAGCTTGTTGTTTTTGTTTTTTAAAAAGTATGTTTAATATTAGCTAATAGTCACAATTATGTCACAATGTAGTATACTATGTTTTAATTTTAAAAGAATATGGAATACCAAATGCAAGAATTATACTCTAAAACTTTAGATTATTTAAATTATTTATAATATAAAGTACATTATTCGCGAATGCCACTATTATGATTAAAATTAATATTCCCTGAAGAGAAAGGCATTAATTATCAAAAAATATGTTAAAATCAGTATTTTTAATATAATATATTTTAAGGCTGTTGGTGAATGATTATACTATTACTAGTCATTTAAATATAAATAATAATTTAAATACCCTATGAATTCTATTCTTAAATATCAGGTATCTCCCATTTGCTTACTTCATATATAAAACCTTTTATTACGAAGTGAGTTTATAAACTATGAAGGAATGATTCAAAAGTGATATTTATACTGATATACTCTTCACAAAACCCCAAAACAAACGTCGATCACTTCATTTCACTTTCATGATGAGAGAAGGAAGACTGATAGATAATTAAAAGTACAATATGAACACTTTGTTTAATAAACTAGATTTTGAATAGACACACATTTACTTAAACTTTTGGTGGGTGCGCCGGGAAATATATACTGGGTATCCCGTTAATGTGAAGAAATGACTGGACCACTAGTTCCGCGGGTCTAAATATGATAATTTAATACAACATATCTATATTCAAAAGTTTACCGTTAAGCCGGATTTTTTCTTCTAAGTTCCAAAATACTACAATTGAATACTTTATTTGATTTAAATGAAATTTATTACTGATGATTATTATAATACAACACAAAATTTCAGTTATTATGGTCATTATTGGTTGACCAAATTTATAAGAAACAGTAGTAGCACCACATAAAACCTAAAATATTTTTTATAGGTCCATTCAATAAAAGCTAGAAAAATACTACTTACAAGGCATTTTTAATTAAATATAATATAATATATAGGTGGTGCACCCAATAAAAACTAAAGTATCTTTAATTTAAACAACTTTTTTGTGTCTTAATAAAATTTGATATCTTATACTGTTTTCCCAAATAAAATATTTTTTTTATCTAGTAAAAACAAAATCTAGTATTCCATCTAATCGAAAATACATTCTTTTCGTGGCCGTCTTTGTTTAAAAAATGTAAATTATGTATAATATTAATTACCGAGTGACTTTTAATAATTAATTGTTAACTTTATTATAGTTCATAAATATTCATATTTAGAGAAAAAAGATATGTATTACGATTTTGCTAAGAAAATTGTCTAAAAAGCGTTAGACGTTGTTTCAATTTATTTTGTTAAATGATATTATTTAATCTTTATTCAATTAGCAAAGTTGATTTACTTATAAATGAGTGCATAATGAGCATACCATATTCATATTTTATTTTTTAGTGAGAAAACCGTTTAAGATATCAATTATTACTAAGACACATGCTAGTTGCCATACTGTGAAGACGTACACTCTATAGTTCTTTTTACCTGTTTATCGTTATTTCTTCCTTGTGTTTTACAAAGTGTTATCGTGCTAATAGTGGTTATTCCACTAATATCCACACAATCCCCTCAACATGGGGTTCCGACTCAGAGAAAGAGTTTAAAACGCCGAAGAAACGCGGAAGATGAAGGCCCCGCCATTCTGAATCAGACAGCTTGACATATATATCATTATCCGAGGTAATAAAACATCAATTTAAAAAAAAAAACGCACAATAAACAAAATTCCACAACATCCAATACCAACACCACCACCACTAATGAACACACTCCGCCGGTACACATAAAATCAGAGTACGGTCACGCGTTCACTTTAACACGACACATGAATTAACTAGAATTAAAATGGGCCAAATATAGCACGTGTAAAACGACGCTTCCTGGAAAATGCACATCCTGTAAGGAAGAGGGCCATGTTGCATGATCCATGAAATGCAAACAACGCCCGGTGAAACCAATCGAAGGAATTCCCAACGTGAGAATACAGCAAGAAAGTTAAAAAAAAGACAGCCACGCTCACAAATCATTTACATTACACGACTTTATTCTAGACACCTACGCCACTGAAATAAACAAGCCTTCAACTACTGACAGAGCTGAATTATAAAAAAAAACTGAGACGTAGATTCATACAGCATCGATACTCATGTATCATTAGAGATTTTAACGTCAATAGTAAAAAATCCCGCCAGGTCCACAATATTTGTTCTAATTTCAATTTTGTTCAAATTCATACTCCACCAACATTCATAATGACACATCGTACATCCGCCCTCTTATTCATTCTGTTTCACTTATTTACGATCTATTCTCCGACCATTTGTCCATCCAGTTCGACCTAAATGCCCAAGCACACCCCGCTCTCCCTCAACCTCAATATATTTTCCATTACCAGAGCTGTAATTTATAAAAAGTAGCCAAGGACATTATGACTATTTTTCAAAACGAACAAGACACAAATCCTACTATTATTTCAAAATCAATTTCAATACATAATAAACTTTACAGAGAAATTAAATTCTACGACGACAGTTCACCCAGACAAAGATTCAATAAACAAAACAAAGAACTTAAAATACATATTCTCGAATTTAAAAAAAAAACACAAATGTACTGAAACTTGTAATAAAAGTAACGAAATACAAGGGAAGACGTACTGGACAGAAATTTAAAAAAACATAAAAAACAAACACTCCAACTAAATAAACAATATTAAAGACCCAACTGGCGGTTCCATTTTGACGGACGATTTTTGATTGTAGAAGCTCTTGCCAGACATTTAGAGTCCACATGTAAACCTACACAAATTAATGAATACGACGGAAACTTTTTTAAATTAATTAATGACTGGTACGCTTCATTTGACAAAACTCCTTTACCTCCCCCAATTGATCATTCAATAGCGCAACAGACTATTTTTCAATATTACACTTTGGTAAACATTTATCTCCAGGTTACGATAAAATTCCCAGATTAATGCTTTAAAAACTTCCCCATGTTGTTCACTTCTTTATTTTAAAAATATTCAACTTTTGTTACTCCCAATAATATTTTCCTTCTAAATCGATACAAGGTATCATTGTAGGTATTCCCAAACCATATAATAACTATGAATAAAACTATATAGTTACTTTCAAAAATATATGGTAAGACGCTACAAATGTTTCGCCACACTGTGGCTTCTTCAGGCGAAGAAATGGTCCGGCATTTCCGATCACTGACTTACAAAAAAAGAAGGCATATCAATTAAAACAGCCACAGAAAAAACATCGATATACCAGCCCTTGTTCGATTAGATTAGAAACTCCGACACCTAAATAATCCACTTCATAACCCCTCCAACGACCTCTTGTATGAAATTACCTAAATCACCCAATATCCCAGCATATATCAAGTTTTGCCAATAAATTTGCGAATAATCCATCTAATCGATCCTTTCTAACCAAGTTTTGTATTCCTATAAATCCAAATATCTCTTCTAAGTATCAACTTCTTCCCCTCACAATTCATCAACTCATTTGTACGAGTCACGTTGAAAGTTAAGCTAGCTAGCAAAGAACTTTTTTGTTATTTTAAATTAAATTCAGACATGGCAGAAAGATCACAGTTCTATAGCCCAGATGGACTAACACCACATTATTTGTCTTTGTTATGTATATGTAAATGTAAATATGTAATTGCCCAAATAAAGATCATTGTTATTTTATTTATTACTAAGACACAAAAAGTTCTAATATTAAATGTTTTTTCAAGTAGTATTTTTTTAGTTTTTAAGTGGGACTATTGTTTTTTATACTTCCTGTCAATCACTAATGGCCATACTAAATGATATGATGTATTATATTATGGTAGTTATTAATAGTAAATTTCATTCAAATCTAATAGCGTTCAATTTTTATATACAAAAGTAATAAAATATTTGGAAGACAAATTCTGACTTAACCCTAAACATTTGGTTATAGATGGATTGTGTTAAATCATCATATTTTGACCTCAGGAATCTATGGTTTAGCCATTTCTCCGCATTAACGGGATACCCTGTATATTATAAATTTGAAATTTAAATTAAAACCATCATGAATTAAATATTTTTTAGAATATATTAATAAAATAAAATTTTAATTTACTTGTCATCAAATGTATTTATTATTATTATTATTATTTATTATATATTTACAATCAACGGAGTAAATATTCCAATAATAGATTGTTACATTCACAAAGCATGCACAAAATCAAACTTAAAATAAAAATAGCACTTATAAAATAAACTTAGTAAACTATGTCAACATTTTAGATACTACATTGAAACATATTTTAGCGCATTTAAAATTAAATATATCGATCGAAGAATCCAATTAAACTAATTTGTTATAACAGGAACACATACCGGAGACTTAATTAATAAGTTTGTTTTGGGAATAGGTAAATGGAATAAACGTTCTCTCCTAAGATGATTAGGAACTTGAAAATTTATTTGCGCAACAATATCAGGGCAATCAATTAAGTTATTTAACACCTTAAATAGAAATGTTACTTGATGTGCTTTCTGACGACTTTCCAGAGTTTGTAAATTAAATATATTTAGGAGGGTCTGATATGATATGGAATCGTTGGGATAGCACCCGTATTTTAGTATAAATATTTAACAAAACGTTTTTGAACAGATTCAATTAAATTTGAGAATTTATTGGAAAAGGGATTCCAAATACAACACGCATATTAAGGTCGAGGCCGAACATATGAGAAATATAAAACCAATACTGCTTCAATGCCTTGAAAATATCTACAATTTCGAAATATAAATCCTAAGAATCGATTAGCAGCAGACACTATATTTTTGACGTGATTATTAAAAGTTAATTTCGAATCATAGACAATACCCAAATCTTTAAATTCAATTACCTTGGCCAACGATTTATCATTTATTTTGTAGTCATGCTCAATAACCACGTTCTTTATTGTAAATGACATAACTTTATATTTGCCAGCATTTAACGAAAGTTTATTAGCAGTACACCAATTAAATACTGAGTCAATGTTTTCTTGCAAATGAACGCAATCAGCAGTAGAATAGATTGGCTTCATAATTTTTAGATCATCGGCAAAAATTTAATCTCGAAATCAGGTCATTAATGAAACAATTAAAAAGCGCGGGACCCAGATTAGAGCCTTGTGGTACACCGGAGGTAGCAATGAAAGTATTAGACTTAAATCCTTTATATTCTACATATAACGATCTTTTGTCAAGGTAACTTCTAATTAATTCACAAAGTGATGAGGAGAATCCAACTGAATATAATTTAGACGATAACAGATTGTGATCACTTTTATATATCTGTATAGACATCAACTTGAGCTTGGCGATCTAAATAGTTAGATAGAAATTGAGTCTGAATAAGTAAATTAGTAACTGTAGATCAATTTGGTCTAAATCCATGCTGTTGAGATGATAAATTTGAATTAATAAAGGCATTGATAGAGGTACATAATGAAATTTCAAAACATTTCGCTACGTTGGATAATATTGCTACAGACCGATAATTAGATATCAGCTTTTTATCACCTGATTTAAATACTGGAATAATGCGTGTTAACTTCCAGATGTCCGGAAATACGTTTTGTTTTAAACATAGATTAAATATGTGTTTAAGTGGTGTTGATAAAACAAATCTACAGTCCTTCAGTACTAGTGCTGGTACGCCATCCGGTCCATAACTTAATTTAGATCCCAGCTTCGTCCAGTCAAAATTTTTGTACGTTTCCTATAATTTTTGTGTAGATATTGATATGTATTTTTTTAATTTTGGATTGTAAGCTAAAGAATAATAAACATAAACATAAACATAAACAATTTGCTAACAGCATTTGCTATATCTGAATCATCGAATGACGCTATGTTCAAATAATTAGTATTATTGCTGTGCTCAAATTGATGATTATGATCAGAATGTGCTTGATATGATGATGCAAACTGAGAAGCAAAGGCCTCGACTATATCTAATGGTGACGATAATTCAATATCATCCAGAAACATTGTTGGTGGGATTGAACTATCATTTTTTAAGACATTAATGAAATTCCAGAATTTCTTGGGATCATAACATAGGTTTCTTTCGGATTCAGACATAAACTGTGAATAATCAGTACGTGATTGAGATTTAGCTTTGCGGCGCGACTCTGTAAATTTCATCCTAAAATATAAAAAAAAATACTCAAAGTTTTGAGAAAAAATGCTGCACAAGCAGCCAAGAATAGCAATAAAGGAACTCAGGTGACTATCCCAAATCTGCTTAAAAAATGGCGCGAGTGGAAGAACACAAGAAGTGAACTCAAGCCTTTTCGTGTGTGACCGAAATTTTTGTAAAATTGAAAACTTATATTTGAATATATTATGTAAGCACATTGAATAAATAAAATACATACATACATACATACAGAAAGTGGGTGCTTCTTCATTAATTTGAAATATTTTTCTTCTCCTTTAATATAGATTTTAGCTTATTTGAAAACCAAAGAGGATATTTAATATTGGATCGACGAGTGTAAGAAACACAATTTTCAAGTATAGTGTATAGTTTGTCGTAAAATAATTTACAAGCAGTGCTTACACAACAACAAGAGAGTACATCAGTCCAAGAAATATCAGCGATTGAATCATTCAATTTCCTGAAGTCAGCTTTCTTGAAGTTAAAAGCAATGCAATTAGGATTATTAGAAAACATATTATTTGTTTTCTTAGGCATGGGGACATGAACTTCTATCTCGAATGCAGGATGATATTTATCTTCAATAATGATAGGATTTTGTACATCATTTACAGAACATATTGTATTAGAAAAGATCAAATCTAGAATCCTACCGTAATGATTCTTTATATCATTTAGTTGTTCCAGACCAAAAAACTTCACACAATTCAGTAAGCATTTGCAACAGTTATTTGCAGTGGGATCAATAAAGTACTCGTTCATATTAAAGTCACCCACAATAATTATATTACTATTCAATAAATAAGTCAAACTATCAAGTACAATAGAAAATTGCATTAACTGATCCAAGCGTATTGGCGGACTAAAATAGACATCGATTTTATGAACAATCACTTTTACAACTAACAAATCTATACATAGGCGAGATAAATATATTGTATCAATAGAGATTTCCGAGGAAAACAGGGAAGAATGGACAGCTAATAGAACTCTGCCGCCAGATTTTTTATTTGATAGAACTTGATCACGATCTTTACGATAAATTACGTACTTATTACCTAAAAGTTCACTATCAACGATACTGCTTGTAAGCCATGTTTCCGTAAAAGCTAAGATTAAGTAATCACTGACGGTACCGTGACAATAAAGCGCGTTACATTTAGAATTTAAGCCGCGGACGTTCTGGTAATATATTGATAAGAATGCAAAATCATTTTCGAAATGGCTGGTCCACCATTTTGCTGGTTTCCTTTGAAGCTTGTTTCCTGGTGATGTAACGAGGATTAGAGGATGCGTGGACTGGTGACCACGGCCAATATCACCAATATTCACGACATGGTCCATCTCGTTATTTGTCGGGGTTGGCCCAGTAGGTGATTCAAAGACCGGATTATGACTCAGATCATTAACAGTATAGTATTTATCGAATACCTTAAGTTTACTACCAATAATAAAGGCAGGGATGAAGAGGTTCAACGCCAGTTTTTTATGTGATCTTAAGACTTTTGAGATCTCACGATTTTCAGCTGATGAGTCCCTATTAATAAAGACACCAGAGCTCTTTAGATATTTAGCATTTCGTAATGCTAGTTTCAGTAAATTTAAATTGTTAAATTTAAGAAAAATTGGACGTTGCTTAGCTGGTTTAGGACGTCCTATACGGTAAACAGTACTGACATCATTATTGGCGACATCCAGTTTTAGTTTGACCTTAAGTAGATATTTATTTTAGATACATTACACTTGCCTGGCATTAAATATGAATCTCTCTTTTACTCATGAATCGTAAAGTAAATTTAATTTTAATATTTATCGTGCTTTAATAGATGGAGGTCGTGATAGGTGATGATATTAAAGAAATAAATACTAATAATTTTGCGTTTTATATTTTATATTAGAATCATATTTTTGTATTAATCTATAAATCGGTATGTAATGTAGCCCAAAATATCACAGTTAATATGATAAATTTCTGTTTTATCTTATGGTGATAAGTGGATATTATGGCTTCCTGGAGATGGTAAATAATTTAGGTCTGCGTAGATAACATAAATAATGATGCTACATTTATGAAACTTAAACACGCAATGAAAAGTGAATGCCCTACTGAAGTACAAAATAAGCAAACCATTTGATGCAAATAAAATGACTCATATTGTAAAGTGACCGCATATTTGCAAACTGTAAATGTTATTTAAATAAGATACAAATTCTAATGACATTTATTATTTAAAAATAATATAAATAAAACAATTTAATTTGATTTAAATTAAATTATATAAATAATAATAAAATATATAATTATTTTTAAGATAAATAGTACTTACTAGTATAGTAATAGGATTTATTATATTAAATTATATCATATATTATATAAGTCTTTATCATACATGTTTTTATAAAATAAAATAAATCAAAAATAAGGGCATATAAAAAAAGAATGCAAAATTTGTTTTTCTTAGGAGAAAATATCTTTTTTATTTTCAGAGAGACACATATTTCATTTTGGTTCATATGTGTAGATGATGTCACCGCATGCTTTATTGGTACATTACAACTGTTAGATCAATTCAGAGTTTAAAAAGAAAACGAAAATATGATTAATTTCCCAGACCTTATTAACTCATTAATATAACAAAATTGAATTCAAAATATCCAGGAAACCTACCAACGTCACTCGCAATTCCCTACAATTCGAATCATCCTCTGTCTCACAAGTTGGTTGAGTTTATTTCTATGATACATAGAGCCTTTAATATTCCTCTATTAGAATCAACTATAGCCACAGAATCAGAAAAAAAATAAGGAGAATGGTTTTACAGTTAGTCTAACTCAGAGATGCACAGACTTATTAAGACTAGGGGCCACTCGGGCAAATCATGAACTGATGGCGGGCCGCCAGAAGTGTAGGTAATTAAAGACAATAAATAATTGATAATAATGTATTAAAATTAAAAAGGAATTTATTAATTTGAAGCGTGGCACTGCATAGTGCTTACAATCTTTTTTATATTTGGCTCAAATTTACTTGTAGCAACACGTAAAACTGCTTCCAAACTTTCATTTGCAAGGCGGTTTCTATTTTTGGTTTTATTATTATTAAGTATTGAAAAAGTTTGTTCACATATATAGGTAGAACCAAATAAGCTGGCACATTTCAGAGCGTTTATGCGCAACTCTTTGTACATATTTTTATCAATGCAGTGGTAAAAGTTCAGCAAGTCTCCTTCGTTGAATTTGTTGCGTAAATCTTCGTCGTTTTGAATGTCGATAATTTCTAACTGCATTGACTCTGGCGCATTTTCAACTGAAATCGTGAAAGGATTGCTGAATATGTCCAACAGAGGTTTCACTTTTTTAAACTCCGAAAATCTGTCTTGAAAAGATTGAATCAAAATATCTAGCTTTTCTACATAACTGAAATTAATCGCAGTTTTGTTGAATTTTTCAGCCATTTTCTTATAATTCGGAAAATGATTGTAATTTCCAGAATTCAATTGCGATCTGAAAAGTGTCAGCTTGCATTGAAAGGATGATACATGAGCGTAGAGCTGGGATATCAGTTGATTTTTGCCTTGAAGCCGTGTGTTCAAGACATTCAAATGATTTGTAATGTCAACTAAAAAAGCCAAATCACACAACCAATCAGGATTTTTAAGTTCCGGGACATCCCTTTGCTTTTCCGCCAGAAATATTCCAATTTCTTCTATTAAATTTAGAAATCGTTCCAGTGTCAATCCACGACTTAGCCACCTTACTTCTGTATAATACAGTAAATCTCCATATTCGCTTTCGATGTCATCAAGGAATTGTTTGAATTGCCTGTGATTGAGTCCTCGTGATTTTATGAAATTTACAGTCGAAACTACCACTTTCATGACATTTTGAAATTCAATTTGTTTAGCACAGAGGGCTTCTTCGTGTATAATGCAGTGAAACTGCATGAGATCTTCAGCCTTTATGTTTTTTTCTTGCAGATGCTTTTTCAGCAAAGTAACTAGCCCGGAATTGACACCAATCATCGAAGGAGCACCGTCAGTCGCAACTCCCGATAATTTTGATAAGTCCAAATCAGTTTTTGAACGCTCATCCAAAAGTACATTGAGTATATCAACTCCTTTGGTTTGACCTTTCAATGAACACATTCCTAATAACTCTTCTACGACTTCAAAATCTTGAGTAACACCTCGTATGAATATTAGAAGTTGAGCTGTGGAACTAATATCAGTGGATTCGTCGAGTGCTAATGAAAAAAATTCAATGATCTTAGTTTTTTCAGTTAATTGTTTCGCAATATTACCTGACAAAGACATAATTCGTCTTTGGATGGTCATACGATTCAGTTGAATTTTCTCAAACTTTTTTGCTGCTTCTGGACACATTTTCTTAGCGGCAATTTCTATGCATTCTTTTACAAAATCCCCATCATTGAAGGGGCGACTTCGCTTTGCTATCATTCGAGAAATTTCATAACTAACTTCTGTAGCTGTTTCTGAATCTTCAATGGGTTTTCTAAACATAGCTTGCTGACCCGTAAGCTCCCGTTTTAAAGACAACATTTTTTGCTTTCTTAATTCGCCTGTAAACTTGGTAAAAGAAGGATGCTGCGTTTCATAGTGCCTTTTTACATTATATTCCTTTGCAATTGCAACAGAATTCTTGCAAATTAAACAAACGACTTTGTTATGCGACCATACAAAAAAGTATTTCTCAGTCCAAATTTCTTGAAATTGCCGATTTTCATCTTTAACCTTACGTTTTTTACTAGGTCCTGGCTTGTCCATGTTGCGTTCTAATCCTGGCTAGGATTAACACAGCACCTAAAAACAATTACAGTACCTACTTAAATTACCCATCCTTTTTAAATTATCAAAAATAATTGATTAAATAGGTAGGGAAACACTTATTAATAATAGAGTTTTACTTACGATTTCACAACACAATTATACACGGCACTTGACGGTTAACACTGCAACAGGAAATCTACGTTGAATGTGGATCAAAATATATGACACCGGCTAGTGGAGTACAACTATTGCCTTCCAAAACCTCTATTAAACTCACAGAACACTAATACACCTAGCGGCGATTAAACGTGGCTTTTATACCGCGCGTATAGAGTCGAAAACTGTCTGGAGAAATCTCGAAACCGACTCTGGAAGCTTCGAGTCGTGTACTATCTACGCGAGCGATCGTCATCGCGCCGCCGGCCGCCGCGCTTCTTCAAGCAAACGAATTTAACCGAGATCAGCACGAACATTACCGACCGCTGTTACCGACGACGCACGTACGGCGCACCGTAATAGCGCGCGCGCGAGATTCAAATTACTTTTCGAACATATTTTTTTTGGTTTTATTCTGGAATAGAATTCAATATTTTTAGAATGTACGAGAGTATTATTTTTGCTGTCGGCGGGCCACCGGTATTCGACCGGCGGGCCGCATGCGGCCCGCGGGCCGCGGTCTGTGCATCCATGGTCTAACTTATAATTTAATTTCAAAAAAACTTTACAAATCAACAACGCAATATTTATCCAAATATTACAGATCGAACAAATAAAAAATTCATAACATTCACTTAATTTTGGAAAGTAAGAAATAAAATATCGAACATAATAAAAAACAAAATTATCACATTACTATTAAGCCTATCAGTAAGCAACATACTTTTTAACACAAAATCCACTCAATTAAAAAATCGGGAGTATAAAAAGAGGCTCAACGATAACATTCATTGAATCTCTTCTCAAAACACCTGCCTGCCGGAACATATAATTTCGCATTTCTACTGAGACACGTAACTTTTTTTTTTGCTAGTCACATTCTCGGGTGAAATTATTATTTTCCACATTTTGATAAATTATAATGTTATATTTATGCAATAGAGGTCACACGTTTAATCATTTAGAGTCGTTAAAGATATACCGTCAAAATAAAAATATTAATAATCTCCGCCATTATTTAAGCTCTTATAACCTTATGTATCGCTTCTGAAAGCACTACACCTTAATCCGCTCTGCGCCACAATGCTACACTTAATTCCATTTTATTAATACTTTGTAAAAAATTCCAATTAGATTCATGTAAATTTCACGTTTTGCCTATAAATTGTTAATTTCTTGAATGTTCTCTTCATTAAACACATGATAATGACCTGGAATAGTCTAAACTCTAGTTTTGATAAAAAAATTATATTATACAATAAATAGTGCCACAAAAGCGTCGAATGTATTTTTATTTACCTTCTAAAATGAACTAATACATAGTAACGGCTGCCATCATTTTTATTAAAAATATATATTACAAGCTTGTAATCTTAACAAGAAATAACTTAGACTAAACTAATTCAATTATAAAATTAATACTTAATAAAATATTGACTCAGTATGGTTTCAAAAATGTTTTTATTTCCACGACAATGTTTCACCACGCAGAAATTTCATCAGGTAGATGAAAATGGGATTTTTCTTCTACCTGATGAAGCCACTGTGTGATGAAATATTGTCGTAGAAATAAATATTTTTGAAACCATATACTGTGTCAGTATTCCAAAATGTAACAGCCTCATTAATCCAGTATTTATAACATTAATTAGTGATGCATAATCGTGTATATCAAAAGGATAAGGTAAATTAATACACTTTGTTGCTATCATCAACATCGTGTGTGTGTTAACAACAAAATATATTTTATTAGTATTTTATTTCAAAATATAATATAATAACACAGTACAACACGATTTAAAATATGTTAAATGCATATAAAAATGAAAACTTAGTGTAAAAAGATTCACTTTTTACATTTCGCTTTAGACTTATTTCCACCTAATTTGGGTGACGTTAGCGACGAGCACGGATAGAGATTCTATCAGGATATTTCAAGGAAGGAAATGCGATATTAAGGACGAAGGAATCCTAGTATGCTAGGAGATTACTGTTGGTCTTTAATACGGGAGACTTCTGAGAAAAACGATTAAATATTGTAAAATATACATACATTATATTCACTACGATATTATAATAAAATGTACATATTTGAAATCGGCTTATTTCAATTTATGGAAATCAGTTAGTTTTAAGATCTGGCAAATAAAAAAATAAAAATTTGTTGTAAAGTGTAATATAAATTGTTTATTCGTTCATACGATATGATTAAACGATCAAAAGAAAACTTTAATTTAACAGAAAAAAAAAAAAAATGAGTTACATCGTCTTGCCCAGTAATGCAAAAGTTTACACTTCTAGGCAATCAAATGATCAATATCTATGCCTTAAGCAACTTCTAACGAAGTTTTAGATCATCCAAGTGGTCAGGAGGTCTGGGCATGTTGCGAACTCTTTTACCCATTAGGTTCGAGTATGCTCGATGAGGCCATCGAAAAATAAACCTTCGACGATCTACGAAGCCCCGCCAACTGCGGAGGACCAGCGCCGACAGAAGAATGTTAAGAACGACCGGCGACGTACCGACGTACGCTAAGCTTCTTTCATGCAGATAATTCGACCGAAGTTTGGGAAAAACTTAAGTGTTATCTTACTCTGGGCATTATGAACTGTCACTGTGACAACTTCAGAATAAAACTGCTGATTTAATGCCCATATAAAAAGTTATGGAATTTTAAGGGTACCATGACGCGACAATCTCAATGGTTCAACTTTTTTATTCATTTTGTACCAACGATTAAACAAATATTTTCGCATTAATCGTATTATTTTTTTTGCTTTATAAAAATATACAGGGTGACTGACGAAAAACCTTTGATGCTGTATCTCGCTTATTTTTTATCCGATTTTAATAAATGAAACATCAAATTAAATCATTTTTAAGACTTTAATATGAACTGAACTGAAATTTTTGCGTGCATCCAGTTTTTGACAAAAGACGATCAACTGTTTTTTTTTTCAAATTGCTCTGTATATATATTTCGTATTGATCCGTAAGGAGATTATTTTCTGAATATAAAATTGTAAACAATTTTTTCCACTAAACTAAAGTCGAGAAATTGAGGATTTTTTGAAAAAAAAATAAAAAATCAAGTATCCATAAAGTTGAAGGTCTTTTGTCAAAAACTGGATGCAAGAAAAAATATCAGTTCGGTTCATATTAAAGTCTTTTAAAAATGATTTAATTTGATGTTTTATTTATTAAAATCGGATAAAAAATAAGCGAAATACAGCACCAAAGGTTTTTCGTCAGTCACCCTGTATAGACAATTAATCTTGAATTTTTGGATTTCATCAATTATTAAAATTGACTTAAAATTTAAATTATTACTAAACCCACATTTACAGACACTTTTTTTTCTAGTAACGATATATAGGTTGCCTGATTAAGCGCTTCCTATCTTTAAATTCGCAAGAAAAAGACTAATGCGGTCAAATTGCATGATCATGGCGATCGGTTCATATCACCTCCACGTGAGATAACCATATCGCTTGAGCTGTTTGATACGTAGCGCTATCCTCTTGAAACCACATGTCTTTAGTGTTTATATTATCCTGTTCAGGCCAAAAGAAGTTGGTATTCATCGACCTATAGTACTCACCATTGACGATGATGGCCTGGTCAATGTTTTTCTCAAAGAAATATGGATCGATACGCCGCCAGTCCAAAATCTGCACAAAACAGTGCATCGGGATGCACTGGACACTTTTGGATCTCATGTGGATTGGTATCGTCCCAAATTCGACAATTTTGTTTTGTTTTCTACTTCTGCCTCATACTGAATATCAGATCTTCCAATGATACCGGCATCAGGCATGTAAGGTAGGAAATATGACATCCTACCTTTAACATATTTTTGCTCTACAGGCATTTGTTGGTGAGAAAATATCGATTCACTCAATTTGATTCCAGCTCCTGTGTCAGTGGACTCAAATTTATACACCACACTGCGAACAGTCCTCTTAGTAGAACGATTTTGATAAAACAATTTTATCATTTGCAAGTCATGTCACTGAACGCTATATCCATCATTGGTGATTTGGCAAAATAAACTGAATAAATGACAGCCAATTCCATAGATGTAGATTCAAAAATATGGCCGCTATCAATTGTCAAAGTTTGGAAGTCCCTATTGAAAGTAACTTTATTAGCCCCAACGAATTCCATGATTTTAAAATACAAAATATTGTTCGCGTATGTAAAAGTATAATTCTGGATGCCAAACTGACTTGAAATCAGCATGTTGATAAAATCAGGGACAAGGCAACGACGTCGCTCTGTGCCTGTCGGCGGCTAATGGGAAAAACCTGGGGATTAAAGCACAAGATCACATATTGGCTATATAGAACTTCGGTGGTACCCATTGACACCTGTGCTGCCCTTGTGTGGTGGCCAAAGATCCAGAAAGTAGATACGCAAAAGCATGTCTAAGCATCACAGGGACCATGCCAACGACCCCAACTGCGGGAAAGGAGGCAATCATTGGCCTTATACCACTCCATCTAGTGGTACAAAAAGAGGAAGGACAAGGTGCCAGGGGCTGGACAAGACACTTAGAAATACTGCAGCAAATCGACCCCATCCTCCGGTCCAAACCGACGGACGTCATGTCCAGGCGGCTCGAATTCGAATTACCATTTACGGTATCGATTGAGGACCCCAAAACGGCTTTCATGAGAGTCAAGGAGTTTGATCAAAGAATACCAGGGCACAGGAATATTAAAGGAAACGAAGTGCAAATGCCACTCCTATAGGAACAGAGCCGTTTTGCGAACCCATGGCGCGCATAAATGGGAAGAGGACAGAAGACGCAAGCACTGGAAAAATGTGTAGGCCTACTTTAATCAAAATGACTCATCAAACTCGATCACAGACGCAATGTGTTTGAACTCACAAGGAACGAGCTAATAACTTTCACAGGACTCATGACAAGACATTGTGCCATCCGATACCATTGGTGGAAAACGGAAACAGAGAAAAGTGGAAACTGCAGATTATGTGATTCAACAGATGAAACGACCGTGCATATATAATTGCGATTGTTCACAAGCGTATTTCATACTTCGGTGGGGACCGATTATCCCCTGAAGAAGTGAGCAGTATCGCCCTCAAGAAAGTTACCAGGTTCATGGAGGACGTGGGACTGCTTGGGAAGTGATTGGGAAGTATTGGTAGAACAATAGATTTCCTTGTTACCTGTATATGTCAAAGTAACTAAACAATTTAAATTATTAACATTCAGCGTAAAAATTCCAGACATCGTAAACAAATATTGGTTTAAACTATTTACCAAAGCTTGTAATACATTTTTATATTCAAACCCCCTGTTTACCATAAAAGTCGAGTGACTTCAAACTAACATACAAACTATGCAAAAATTTAAAAGAAAATTAGGACATATTGGACCATTCAAACTTAAACCAAATAAATTAACACTCGCAACATTGGAAGCAAGCATACTTTTTATGAGGATATTACAGAAAATATATATCTTGAAAGGGGGGCTAAATAAATATATTAGAACCGATTGACGAGACACTTAGTTGAAAATCCATATTGTATCTAATTAGTAATAAGAGGTTGATTTTTAAAACAAAACAATTGTTTCGCCACACTTTAGCTTCTTCAATTAATTAGATAAAATATACTAGAATACTTCGAGATACATAAAGCTAAGCCGGGATTTTCCTTATTTAAGGAATAAATATTTTTGTTATTGTATTAATTTACCTGTAGTTTGATAATGATTATGAGATAATGATATTTGTTAAAACTAGAGCAATTAAAAGTAAATCGGTGTGATAGCAAAAATTAAATATTAATAAATTTATGTTATGTCACCAAATAAATCCTTATGATTTTTAGAAAGTATTAATATTACGTAAATAAAATTACAGTATTAGCTGTAAAAAATATTAAGAATATATCTGCAGAGTTAAAGTCGTGGTTTGCGAAAATTAAAATACTTGAGATCCACTTCAGGTTCATTCGAGAGAATATTTTTCCACTTCTGCCTCATACTGAATATTAGATCTTTCGATGATACCGACATCAGACTGCCATATTTGCTGCCTTTTTAGCATATTTTTGCTTTCCAGGCTTTTGTTAGCGAGTAATATCGATTAGTTCCATTTTATTTCCATATTTAATACATATTTTTTGTATTTTTTCTTGTTGTTAAAATATATCTTATGCCATAAGATGACATACCTCAGTTGCTTTATAAAATAATTTACGCAATATACCGGGTGTTCTATAAAAAAAACGCCCAACGCCATAACTTTGTTATTTATTAACCAATTTGAATCAACTAAAAAACAAATTGAAAGGCCGTCTAAATGCTATGAAATGACATTAATTATATATTTTTCAAAATTAACTTCATTAACAAATGACAGTCAACTTTAAATTTTTAAATGGCTGCACATACTTTTCTTATTTTTTTTATACTAGACATTATTTTTCTGAATACAATTATTCCCAATATGTTGTTTTAATTTTATATTTATGTTAGAAAAAAATAATAATAAATCTTATTATTATGATATTTTCGAATAAATTTAGTGTGCCTTGAAAAACTTCGTAACAAATAAATATCATTTGTTGTAAAGTAATGTCAACCATTTGTTATTAGTCTGTGTTTTACAACAAATGGCATCAGTTTGTTCCGTTTTAATTTTTAAGGCACACTACATTTAATGTAAAATATTTATTTATTATTATTTTTTCTGGCATAAATATTAAATTAAAATCAACATATTGGGTATCATTCATCATGTCTAGCATAAAAAATAAGAAGACTATATGCAGCCATTTAAAAATTTAAAGTCGACTATCATTTGTCAATGAAGTTAATTTTGAAAAAATATATAATTAAATTCATTTCATAGTATTTAAAGGGCAATTTAATTTGTTTTTTGGTTGATTCAAATCGGCTAATAAATAACACAGTTATGGCGTTTTTTATCGAATAACAATATTATTCTCCTAAAGTACAAATTAATTATTCTTAATATGAATTTAATGTTTTATATTTACTATTTGCAAATATTTTTTATTTATAGCTTTTTTATATTTACTAAAGAAAAATAACTATATATATATACAGAATAATCTGTTTTTGGACGAAATATAATTCATAATAGCAAAAATATGGATACAAACAGATGGTGTTAATCCGTCTGGGCTATAGACCCAAGGTCTTCCTGCCCTAAAAAACCCATTATATCTTATTTCTTGAAATATCGAGGCTATTACTATATATTTTAAATCAGGTAGATTAATAAAATATTTTTTGTTGTTATCACACACGAATTTTGTTAGTGGCCCTTACAAGGCCATTTGAAAATAAGCTTTCATTTTAATATTCAAACTTCAATTACTTGTAAAGTTTGAAACCAGCCATTAATAAAAATCACGTATGATAAAAAACAAATTTATTTTAATAATATTTAATATAGTGTTAAAATATTTATTTATTAATTCTAATTATTACTTTAATTTTAAATTATTTATATTATAATTAAAAGTTCATTTTTTATTATATTTTTTTATAAAATTCAGTCGAAATTTTACATTTGGTTTGCTTTCATAGGAGTACTTATTATAACTCGCAAATTACTTAAAAACCATTTAAATAATATCAAATACGACACAGTTCACAGTCTTCACAGTTTTAACCTTGATATCTATGTATAATTTTTTTAATTTTGTTGCATATACAATAATATACTTTATTATATATTTTATTTTTCTGAATAAAAAATCAGTAGGTAGAACTTTTTTCTAAAGGGGCGACATTTCTACAAATATATTATATTTTAATTATGATACGATCTTAATAACACGTCTTATTTCAGATGATGAATTTGGCGAAAGGACAGTTTCAATTCTTTTGGACGGTGAAGAATCCGAGATGATCTTCATCGATCACCCTTCAACGGAAATGTCGGTAAGTTCCGCTTTTATCCCATTATCCTGAGTCCTCGGGGAAAAGTATAGCCACAAATTAATTGCCGCATTAAATCGAGTTTAGCCCGCACCGCCTGCAAAGGCGCAGATTTAAATTTCACCCTTATTCTGTGAAATTGATTCAAGGGATTTCTCTGGAATGAATTATTTATTATTTTCATTGCGGAACTTGATCGGAAAAGGGCATCGAATTTCCTTTCGCTGGTCTACCGATACTAAGAACGTGTTCAATTACATGATTGTTGATCCTTCCAGTTCAAACATAATTAGGTTAATACAGAAATTAGGTAAATTTAAAAGCATTATCAAGAAGTAATTATTTCTCAGAGTTTTATTACACAACTGCCTAATATTTATGTAAAAACTAACAGCGTTATACTCTCGTTATACAAAAGCATCGGTGCAAAATTCATTTATATGTTAACAGTATTTAGAATAGTAAAGAAATTGGGTAAACTAAATTGTGCGTCTTGAATACCAGGACGAGAATGAATGTTAATCATTATTGATTATAACGTTCGAAAATGAATGTTTCTTACATAATAAATATAACAGCAAAATCTGTCAGGATAAATAACTAATGACAAGTAGTTCAAGGATCGTCCTTGGAGTTTTTTAATATCGAATTATTAGTGTAAAAAAGTTAAAAAAATATATAGACACACTTTATTTTATGCAAATTAAAGGTGCTGTATTTATCATATTTTTATATGTGAAATATAGTTATAATAATATCCATAGGTGAAGGGAAGCCTTTTGTGATTATAACTGATTATACTGCACTTTTATTACATACATTTAAATATAATAAAATGCAAATTAATATTAATAAAACGCTGTTTACATTTCTAACTGTATTTAATTTATTTTAATTATAATCACGTTTTTGTAAATTAATTTTATTATGAGCATAGAGGATATCATTAATAAAGAATTAATAATGTAAATGTGCAAGAAAATGAAACATCTTAAAGCATAAATTAGCAGCAATTTTAAAACTCATTTCATTTCAGTACATTAATTCACGCAACTAAGCGACTTTATAATGAAAATTATAAAATAAACTTGATACTTTAATAAAAAAAACATGGACATTGTATCATTAGATTTAATTCGTTTTACAATTAGTCAAGAACTAACAATCTGGTAATTAATAGCCTTCTGGAAAGCAATAGAAATAATTGGTACATATTCTAAACTAAATGTGTCATTAATACTGAAAAATATTTCAGATGCATTGATATTAACTCGACTAACAAATTCTAGACCATGACTTGTTCTTGTATAATTTAAGAAAATTTAACGCACTTAAAAAACTAATAAGCTATATTAATACTGATCACTACTAAGAAACGTATGATGAGAAGCCTACTTTGTAGGCATTACAAACAACTACTCGATTGTTGACAGTAAGCATTTATTATTTGATATTTATTTAACGTTGGCGAAAGAATATATTCCATAGATATTCAAATGTTGATCCTGAGATCACTATTCAAGATTTACCCATGTACGAGTATACCTTGTCAACTTTATTTATTTCTTTAAAAGCATTTCTGTATTGTAATTACTTTTAAAACGTTTGGGTCCTAGACTATAAATGTAATACAAATCTACCAGAATAGTGTTGTTATTGATTTCTATATTGTGTGCTTAATTAAACTTGGATAAATGTAGCGGCTGTGAGCTTTTTCCTTTTTCGTAATTACTATTCAAGTCTTCCACATAGATCGCAATTGTGAATTTATTAACAAGGTTAATTATTAGTTATTGCATTGTTATTTCAAGTATTTTATATTAGTATTACAATGGGGCGTTTAAATTAAAGATACATACTCTAATGTTAAACGTACAAACTAATAAAAAGCTGCACAATGCATTAAATATTTATAAAATCCTTTATTTGACAAATTAAAACCTAAATACTTACTAGCTTTGCAACGTATAGAATGTGATACACAAAACTTAAATGATTTTCAAAAATGACTCATCGATGTTTAAAAGAATTAAAATTCTTAATTGTTAGTTCACCAGCATTTGTAATGACTTGTGATCCTTCTTTCGTATAACTAACAAGTTATGATTAATAATAACTATTTAATGTCAGTTTTTTATAATCCGTTTCAAGCATATCTAATTGCTGTTTTAAAAATAAACTATCGCGTTCTGACTTAGTAACGCAATAAATCATTGGCATATGCAAATACAGTTTTAATACTATTGAAATGAAATTTTTACCGGTAATTGTGATGGGTCCAGTCAATTCAAGAGGGTCATATGTTCTTGTTAGTTCACTCAGCACTCATCTCTTTGAGGTGAAGAAGCTAGTTTTACGTTGTAACTGATGTAGTACATTATTCCACACGATTCCTAAAGCTGTAACAACTCTCATTGGCGTTCATATCTTAACTTCATCATCACAATTGGTTTTAAAGTCCACGAATACCTGTTCGTTGTTACTTACCCATTATTTCAGTTCGAATCCACAACTTGAATTGAATCACGTAACTATATCAGGCCATTTAATAAGTCTGCTTCTGTTATTAGATCATTAATCATTATATGTCCGAAAAGCACCTGTCACTTCCGATTTGAAACCTGTTAGCTTCCCGTTGCGCAAATTCTTGAACTGTGCAATTGGCTAAACAAAATGCACTGGCAGTGTCATACATGACAGTGGCAAGTTCGTAAGATGTCAACGCTTCTTCAAGGCTGTTATTCTACAAGATTCTTGTTTTTGTCTTCAGGTCCCACCAATACTTGCCGGTACATCTTCGCAATATAAATATCAATGGCAACATTTTTAATAGGTGATCCGGCCATAAAGATGTCATATAAAGAAATTGGAAACCCCCGTTGAAGTAGAAGCAGATCCGTTAAAAACAATTATTAACTTATTGGGAGAAGTAATACACATGTTTTGTTCCAACATAACAAGTGTATTACTTCTCCCAATATGAAAATTTGGTTCCATCAAGAATGTAGCAAAACAAGTATCGAATTAATTATTAACATTTTTGTGAGACTACCTCGTTTAAGTACGCAATGATGAGAGAGTAGCCGACATAAATGTCACCTTTTGATTCATGCATGTGTCCTTAAGTGATGTATTTATTTTCATAGAAGAAGAAATGCTGATTTGCTGACTGATGTGAAATTCCTAATCGAGATGTACTGTCCTGGAAAGGGAGTGCCACCTGGAACCGTCCGCTGATGTCTCGTAAAGTTGTTTCTTTGAAATAATTTTCAACGTGGGCATGTAATTTTCTAGTTCCCACAATCTAAAAATTTCTTATTGAATGCCCACCAAGCCTATTATATTATTGTCTTGTTGAAATTTCGAGATAGGTGGTAACTCTCTGTTCACAATTCAGCCAAAGTGAGTATTAAATAATGTCAACGGTATAACAGCATAATCTCTTCTTCAAGCACTGTAGTGGGCTTTTTTATAATGAGGTCAAGTTTTTGTGGCTCACAAAATTTGGGATCGGCTAATTGAATACCGTTCAGTATTTTAGATCGATTAAAATACAATTGGCGATCAGGGATTAGATCTATTATTCCCTCGATGACACGTTCACTTATGTTTATGTCAAAATCAAAGTAGAGTGAACTGATTTGAATAAATATGACTTTACTAATATCTCGTGTTGTTTGACTTACTACCGAGACTGGTAAGTTTATATTATTTTAGTCAAAGCCAAAGCGGTTCACACACGACTCTGATATCACGTTGGCCTGAGCACCAGTGTCAAGAATTGCGCTCACAATTTGATACTTTCCCCGCTTGTCCTTGACTGCTTCCTTACAGCTGGATAACAACACCTTTGACCTGGTGTTGACAACAGCTGAGCTTGTTTGGGTACTGGGAAACGAAACTGAAGTTTGTTTGTGTAGTTTGTTGTAGTTTATGATGTTTTTTATCGTATTTTCGACAGCTAATTGATCTGCATTTGAACACCAGGTTATTGTAACAAAGATGTATTTCCTTGACGAAAGTGTCTTTATTTAGCACTGAGGTTGATAAACTTATCGCATTTGTGTATTAGATATCGGTCGTTGCACAGGTCACAATTGATGTCCAAAATTTGGACAGGAAATACTTTGGGTTTTGGATGAATGTTCGAATCACTTACATCATACTTGCTATCTGGCGTTTCTTCTAACTGTTTACACTTCGAAGATAAGAACTTAGTAATGTCGTTGTAAGTTGGCACTTCATCGTGAATGCGTTCTCTACATTCCTTTTATAAAGTCCAATTTTTCTGTGAATAACTCCACTAGGAAGTCACCACAATGTTCGTTTGGATGGTCAAGTTTATGCAAGGAAGGGTAATGTATCGCAATTGCATCGATGAGGTGGCGTAAGACTGATGACTATCTCGCTTCATTTGTGGCAGATGAATGAGCGATTCAATGTGCCGTTTCCCAACAAAGCGATCGTTTTATATTGATCCTTCAATTGTTTCCTTGCTGTCATAATAATTATCGAAGCCCTTTAACTATTTCAGAGCAGCGTTACCTTTCAGAACTCGCTGAAGATAATAGAACTTCTTCGTATTTCCGTTGAGATCAGTTACCCCGCTCACCTCTTGTATACCTAACCGGGAAGGCCATCTAGATATTTCTTTTAATTCTCCGTTGTGTCCAGAAATGTTTCCTTTTTGTTTTGTAGTTTTTTTTTTTAATTACAGCCGCCCATATTTTGCTGCAAAAGTTCTCGCGAACTCGTTTTCTACTTGTCATAGAACACACACCCACAAAGAGGAATTCGCAACCGCACATAAAGTTCAACCGGGCTTTATACACTTTTGCGAACATGATATCACATACCCGAGAAAGCATAAACAAGCAACTATATTTTAAGACAATAATAGTATATATTTTAAGGTAAACTGAGTGAGAAAGACCTTAAATTTGTCCATCTTAAATTAACCAAATTGTTTAAAATTACAAATTTAGGCTCAAATAAACTAAATCAAATTAGTAATTAAATTAAGTAAAATAAAAATGCTTTTATTTACAAAAGCTGCTGAAAATATATTCAAATTAATAATATTAAACAAATAATTAAATGAAATTAAACAAATAGCAAATGAACAATAAAGCAAATACTTGAGAGATTTATTAAGAAACCAAGAAAAATGATTATACATTTCTAATGCGATATTATTTATAGATTTTCTTTTACTTGTTATGTACTATCAGAAATAGATGTAATAATTAATTTAAAAATGTTCTCATAATTTTCTATGTGTAAGATTCAATATTGCCCTAATCGGTGTTTTTCTTCTGTGAACTGGGCGAAAGGTGCTCTCTTGAATTAGAATTTTTTATGTTCTTCTACCTTTACCTCTACACATGTATCTCCTTGATTGTCATGTTTCGTAGACTCGTTACAGTTTAGATAGATGTTATATGGGTCAGATCTATTGTCAATCCCTACTTATCACAGACGACCAGCTCTAGCTTTGCCTCTTTGATTAGTCCTATTAACCCTACCAGAGGGGCTTTGGTATAGCTGTCCGCGCTTGTGTTTGTAGCACCCAGCATTTGATATCTAATTCTTGTTAGTGCCTTGCAATAGCATAGAATGTGAAACGTGTCCTCTTCTTCCTCTAGGCAGAATCTGCATGGTGCTTCTTTCACCAGGTCTATTTTGCCCATATGTTTGTTGAGCTTACAGTGTCCTGTCATCAGACAGAAAATGGTCAAAACAATAGTTTTGACCATTTTCCTGTCTTGATTCAGAAGTTTGGTCGTAAATTTTGACGATTGTTTCTTAAGGAACTGTTTCGCCTGTCTCTATCCTGGTGAGTTCCTCTACCAGGTTTGGGCCTGCGTCTCCACCAATTTTTTTATGAATCGTTTGACTGCGGTTTTGCAGATTCCGCAGGAGGGTTCCGTGCCAATTACTGCTTTTGACGAGCCTTGTTTGGCCAGTTCGTCTGCTTTGTCATTCCCCGTGTCCTGGGGCCCATATGATTGTTACTTATTTGTGACTACCAAGATCATTAAGAGCACATATAGAGTCCCACACTAGCTTAGATTCGGTCTGTGTGGAGCTTAGTGCTCTTAGTAGCGCCTGGCTGTCGAAGAATGTAGCAATTGACCTACTTTGGATGTCTTGCCGTGCTATTTCTCTTGTACAGTGGTGAAGAGCTATCGCCTCTGCTTGGAACACCGTGATGACCTTGGTGAGACTGACAGAAATCTTTGTCTCGGGTTTTGTTCCGTATATACCTGCTCCTACCCCTTTGGCGGTCTTTGAGCCGTCCGTGAACCAATTTGATTCTGCTTTTTTTGGGATGGCCTTCGGCCCAATCTTCTATTTGCGGGATCAGTACATAGTATTTCCTTTCGAACATTGTATTTTTTTCACCATGGCATCACATGCCATCGCTGTGATTGCATTAGCCTTCAGCTTGTCTTCTAGCCGTTGATGTGTTTTTCCATATTATCGGATTATGGGCGGCTGTACTTGCATTTATCTATAGAATACGGACCTGGCCTCTCCTTGTATAAGGATGTGTAGTGGTGTTATATTAAAGATAACTTCTATGTCTGTTGTTGGGGTGATGCTTCGGGCTCCTGTTGTATGGAGACATGCGTTTTTTGGGGGGCTTTTTTGATGTGTGGCCTCCATGTCATTTTGGCGTCGAATTTTACTCTTAGGCACTCAGCCTCCCCCCTGAGTGTCAGTGGCTTTGGGCCTTATAGTAGTCGTCTTTTTGTGAAAATAATAATTTGTGTTTTTTTGGGGATTGATTGGCAGTCGCTCCTGTTAGCACCAATTGCCTACTATCTTTAGAGCTCTTTGCATACGCGTACCCTAGCAGTGGATATCCTCTTTGCCCATTGCAGTGGGGACAGTACTCCTCCTTGTGGGCAGCCTCCCCCTGCCTTAGCCTTAATGGTATGGCCCAAAGCGTATATGATTGTCTTTCTCTAAGCTGGCTCTGATCCATTGGCAAAAGCTTGGGTTTCCTTGCTTGTGCCTCTACGAGAAAGGTTCTTGTGACTTTGTTAAATGCACCTTCTGTATCTATATCCATGGCTATATCTGTGCCTTCTATTGACGTTGTAATGAGCCTGGTCGTTCAGCGACGAGTCCGTTGACTTTTCCGATTTGTATGCATATTTCCTTTTGTTGAGGGGATATTTCCCCAATATCTCGTCTCTTATGTATCTATCAATCTTTCCATTGTTTTTAGTAGGAATGAAGATAGGCTGATAGGTATGTATGACTTTGGCGTTAGATCAGCTATTCTGCCTACCGTCCTTAGCAAAGACTGGATTATTGAGTCCCTTTTGGCTTTTCGGATGTCTTAGTTATAGGTGTCCCAGTCCAGGTTGTTTTTGGCCCTGTCGAATAGCCTTCGAACCTCGATCCTCATCCTTTCGGGGTTCTTGTTCCACCAGACTGTTCCGCAGCCCCTCTGATATTTCCAGATATGCCGTCCTGATGGCGTCATTGATAATTCACTATAAGTCCTTCTGCTGAGATAATGTCAAATAAAGATTCACCTCGTTTGTTGGTGTCCGAGTTACCCCAGAGCGTGTGATGCGCGTTGGCGTCGCACTTCGTTTATCAGTTGGTATGCCTTCTCCGTGCAGTATACAACTATGTCGCTTAGTATACACGGAGGGCATACTTTCTCATCTCCTGAAAAGTAGGCGGGGAGCAAATGACCCAGCTCCTCTCTTCTTCCTCCGTCTTGGCCGACCCTATCAGTGTGAATTATGCATGCCCTTGGCCTTTCGGTGGTTGAGCTGTATATTACCTGAGAGTGTTGTGGCGCTAGGCCTGCTACTTTCCCTCGGAGCAAACAAGTTTCATGCAGGAGGGCTATATTTATGCCTTCTTCGTTGAACCTCCTACACAGCGTTGTCGATGCGGTTTTTTCGTGCTGAAGGTTCACCTGCAGGATATTTATTCCTCTTTCGCTATTGAAGAGGAGAGGCATCTTCAGGCTCTTAGGATCTTCCTCTGTGGTCTTGTCCTCCTCTATCGTGTATTATATTGTAATCTAATTTGTTATTTTCAATTTGTATATTTTTGTAAGTAGCAAATTGGATAGATTTTATATGTTGTGGACAAATTTAGTATTGAAGCTTAATGTAACTTAATATAATAGGATGTTATATATGTTGGAGGCTTCTACTTCATTATACATTTTTGTAAATTGATTGAACACTATGTGTTTGATAATGACAAGCTAAATTTGCCGAAACTAGTCACAATAAAAAGTTTTCAAGTTATACAAACAAAGTTATCGTGTTTCATTCAATTTAATATAATAGGATGTTTCATATAAGAGGAAGGAGGAATTATATGTGTATTATTAGAGTTTGCTATTGATAATGGTCACTTTGTGACCGAAATGTACATTTAGCGATAAATAAACCAAGTGAAAAAAGTACCAAACTAATGTTTTATTTAATTAAGAGTGTTAGAGTTTGGTTAATATCCTTATGTCTGAGGGCCGGCATATCGATGTACATATAGATATTTGTTGAATTTGGTTCTCGTTTATCACGTGTTGATTCTACCTTCTGTACCATTCCTAGATAATGATGTAATAATCGAAACTAGTCGGAATAAATCGTAAAAATTGTGAAACCAACCAAGTGTCTTTCTATAAACAACCCTTAATACATATAGATATTATTTTTTTTTATTGACATACCTTCTTTCTTATAAGAGAGTGATCTAAAATGCCATACCCTTTTTTGATTTTAGTTTTTATGGATTGAGTTTAAAGGAGAGTTTTGAGTCGAACATAATGCTTATATTTATCCAATGACTTTCTCATTAGCTCTTGTGAAATAGTAGATTAAATACGCCATTTAGAGCACCAATCTTGGATGGAGTTAAAGGGGGATTGAAGGAATCGAAGGGTTGTCGACGAAGAGTAAGTAATATTGTGAAGGATTAAAATATATGGAATTAGGATTATGTATGTGCTAACAAAACATATATTGTCACGACATACATAAAACACGAACTTTAATCCATCACTATATTTCTTATTAACGGAAAATAAGTGTATGTTTATTTTTGTTTAATATTCGTTTTTATAAATAATTGTATGAACTTATTCTAATCCTTATAAAAGTCATTGTTTATGAAATAGATTATTATACTACTGGCAATACAATCCATTGTTTTATCATGATAGGTTATCGCTGTAAAATTTGTAATAATTAGTGGAGTCTGTGGTTAAAATGCTTACTAAAATCCAGATACTGAAGAATCGTTACGCCATTAGAGGATTTTGTAAGAATTGAAAATAATTCTTATATTCCTATGACTTAGTATTAATTTCTACATTTTCTGTAATAAATGAGAAGGCCAAGGAAACCCATAATTTGTTTAGTAGTTTTTTTCATACTTTTAGTTTTTTGCTAAGCCTGCATTGTTTATGAATTTTCTTTGCTAGCATAGTATTTTTCTATTAGTTATTTAAAGAGGAAAATTCTGAATAGATACTATTTTATCCGGATTAGGATTATCAATTAGTATTTTTGTTATTATGTCTTTCACGTAAACTAAAAAAATCTCATTTTGAATGCCGTATACGATAGTATTCATGATAATTTGAAAGGCTGCGGGGGCGGTATTTCAGTGAAATTATTATGATACAGGCATAAGTGTTGGCGTCAATTGATGTGATGAATCGTTATTGTTACGAATATAATTAAAATTAGTACCTATTTGTATTCGGTTATCTATTTGTATTTAAATTCCATAATTTACGCTCTCAAAGTGTTTTATCTATAAGGCTTAAACGTTTTGGAAGTGATTGTTTTAGCACGTTTAACGTCCAAATTGAAGTTAAAATTAATAAATTCCCTAAAAAATATAATTATTTTTTTTGTTTTTTTTACGATAGTATGATTAAAGTCACAAAATATTATTTAATTAAATTAAAATATTAAGGATTTGATCTTGTACATTAGAATGAAAAATAACTCTTTATTTATTGGCCTACTATTAAATTAAAAATATGACTTTTATCAATAATTAAAATTTGAGAAATATTGTTTAACTTGTTTAATCTTATTAGAACGCAAAGAAATTTGTTGTGATAATTAAAAAATATGGTACATTTCGTAAATTTTCTCTGAAATGAAATAACACGTACAATTGTAATTTCAAGAAACTTTGTAATCGATAAAGAAGTTAAAGATAATTCATTAACGGTTTCTTTTAGATTACATATCTTTTAATTTAGGCGATACTGTTCACAATTCTCTTGTGGTTATAAAACTAGGAAAGATTACATTGGGACTATATCTTTTATTTTTTAAATTATCGTTGATATTAAATACTATTAGTAACTTTTTTTAATATCTAATCTGAGTTGATAATTGGTTATTGGTCTCACAGGCCTCTCTTAATTTAACTCCAATATTTAATAAAAACATAATTAATAAAAATATTGAATGTTGTATTTTAAACATATTAATATATTACACCATGTTAGAGCGTTGAACTTTTTCAAGTAATGGTATGATTTAAAAAACGTTCTGCGTAGAACGAAATAAAACGAATTTGCGGCCATCTGGATCGACTCATAATTAAACAGGCGCGTGTCCATATTATGGTTTTTAGAATGCGGACGGGTACTTGAAATTTTAATGAAGGTTTCCATTACGAGTCGTCTTCCTGCATCCTGTAGGTAATTATACAATCCAACTTCCGAGGCGTTTTTGTTGATTCTCGAAATATATTTCAACTTTGAACTTTAGGAAACCCTGGAGTAGCGCAAGGGGTTTCGTATTTAATTACAACATTGCTCCCTAAGATACATATGAGGTTTCATTACTTGCAGTGCGCTTAATTAGAGCCCTCAGTAGCTGACGTTGCACTTCTAATTAAATTGTTACTTTAATCTTTAACATAAAAACAGTTTAATAGAGCCAATTTTGAATTTTGAAAAGTAAAGAATAAAGAAATAAATAATAAAATTTAAGTTGGTTATTGAATTTTAAATTTCACAAATTTGACAAAAAATAAAACATTTATTTGGCAACATTGATAATCTAAGCATTTTAACCCCCTATATTTATATATACAACAACTTTATTGCAATAAAGTTTACAATGTTAAACAATATAATACAAACATTTAATTTGATTTGTATTAGTACGTCACTATCCTAGACATCGATCTTTCTGTCCTGGCTAGCATACAGAAAAATCGTGATGTGGCCATCATAGTATTTTCCCTATATTTTACTCGAAAATTATGACTTTTACGCAAAAAGGCTATTAATAATCCTTTGTTCAATTTTGAACAAAGGAATTTTAATCAGTTATTATATAAATTTCACGTAACTCCAATAGTTTATCAGCAATTGGCAAACAATGTCAAAATTTTCATAGACAGAAAGACAGGCACGCACACAAGTACACATTTAAAAAAAAAATCAGTGCAATGGATTCATGGGACCTCAAAACGGATATTTCCGGAAAAAAAAACAATTAAAAAAATCACGAAAACAATACTTCCCCTACATATATTACGTATATAGGAAAAGTAATAATGGATAATGCACGTTGAGTGATGGAAATTTGTATGTATAAATGATTTCATGAATTGCCTTGCTTTAACGATAATCCTGCAGAAATGCAGCCATTACTGCAATTACTTATAAGAAAAAACGCAAGTATCCCCAAAGAAAATTAATTATTGGAACAGGAGACACTATTAAATCTACATTTGAGGCTGAACCGAAGAAAACATGGATATTTGTTAAACGCATCAAAAGTAATGTCACTGAGGAGGGTATGAAGGAGCATGTTACACAAATTATTAACTAAATTCAAGTGTGAAAAGCTAAACACTAGGGTGCCCGCCATTAAAATTTTAATATCACGACACTCTTTTGGATCCTATAAGTTGGCCTAGTGGAATAATTCTGAATCGGTATATTTTTAGGAAAACCGCCCCATAAACAGCTCACCAATACGAAAGAGCTTAAATCTAATTGTTATAACAATTTATTTTATCAATATTCAAAGCGTAAGACAACAAACGAATATAAGGCATGTCTTATAAACAATAATATAAACATTCTGTGGCTGAGTGAGCACGGGCTTAAAGAAATGGAAATATCATATCAAATCAAATACATCTCAATAGCGGATTACTCAGTCGCCGCTAGTTTCGCCCGACGAGATTTTCAACATAGAGGGGTGATGCAACTGATTCAGAAACATATTGACTTTCGAAACCTTACGCAGCTAAATGAGCTCTCATCGGAAAAACACTGTGAAATAGCTGCCATCATTCCTACCATTATATCATATAATGTGATTATTATTTGTATTTACAGACCGCCCGATGGGGATTATAAAATATTTTTGTCAATTTTAGCTCAAGCATTGGATAATATCGATTTTAACACAATTTACTTTCTATGAACTATTCCGATTTAGAGGTACCCTGTGATTCAGGTCTGTCAGATCTTATTGGTATAAAAGTTGATGTGAATTTATATAATATATCAAAGAACAGTAAACAAAATATTACAAAACCGATTATGTATATTTTACCGGAATATGCCATTCAGGACAAAAAAGGTTAGAAATAATAACTTAAATGGTTTAACAAAACTCTTTATCTTATGCGAGAAACTCTCCTATGAAATAAAAACTACCAGCGATCGAAGCGCAACACTACGAGAACATTATATAATAATAATAATAATAATAATTTTATTCGTCTTAGTGGTTGAGTTAACAACAAGAGACATGTCAAATATACAAGTACAAATATAAAATTAGGGTAAATACAAAACAAAAATAGTTAAAGTCAATATGTGATTTCAGCTGGGTGCTTCCATTAGACAGATAGAATTAGAAAATTCATTTAAATTATAAAAAGCCGATTGCTGTAGAAATCCCTTTAATGTGTTTTTAAATTTTTTGTAGCATAATAAAGTCATCGACTTATGGAGTTGATTGTATAGGGTGATTCCGCTATACAATGGCGACTTTTTATAATATGAATGCTTACATTGCTTTAAAACAAGTTTCTCTTTATTACGTGTCGCGTAGTCATGTATGTTACTATGTTTAGTAAATTTTTCCCTATTTGAATGGATGTAACATAAAATTTTTAATATATATATGGAGGGTAACGTTAATAATTTGTATTCTATAAATTTAGTTTTGCATGTTTCGGTATACTTTAGATTGAATATTAATCTTATAATACGTTTTTGTGTTATAAACAATCTCTCCATATCACTCGACAAACCCCATAACACAATGTTATATGCTAAATGTGAGTATACGACGGCGTAGTAAATATTGATAATGCAGTTAAGATCTAACTGATTTTTGAGGCGGGATATTAGATAGTATGCTTTATTTACTTTTTTACACGTTTGATCAATATGCTCATGCCATAAAAAGAAGCGATCTATTATTATGCCTAAGTATTTTGATGATGTGACAGTTTCAATGTTATTGTTTTCAAGTGTGAATGCGATATTATTTGACTTTTTATGTATATTGGATAAGTGCATAATTTCTGTTTTTGCAATATTTACAATTAAGTTATTGATTCGACACCAATTGGTAAACTGATTGATAACGTCAGTAACTTTATTTTTTGCTCCTGCTAGAGTATAATCCGATACAACAATTGCTGTATCGTCCGCATACATAAACACTTGCCCGGTAATAATATAATTTGGTAAGTCATTGACGAAGAGTAAAAATAATAACGGACCTAGATTGCTCCCTTGAGGTGTACCCATGTTTAATGTATACTCAGGTGATTTAGTGTTTCCATATTTAACATATAAAGTGCAAACGCGAATACAGCACTGCTCTTAGAAATGCAAAACTATGTGCAAACAAATCTCATATAAAATCGATACTTCTTCTGCTACTCTCTTGATGGAACCAGATTTTCAAATTAGGAGAAGTAAAACTCTTGTTATGTTCCCTTTCTTTATGTTCAGATAACTGACACGTGTTTCGGTCCTAGCGGATCATTATCAAAGTTAAAACTATTTTAACAAGAGTTTTAGAAGAAGGTAGGAGAAGTCCTAATTAGAATCTCATATAAAAATCTAATAATAGTTTGAAAGTGTTGTGGTCTTTAATTAACAACAAAAAAAGTTGGGCGACTTAATTATAATGTTTAATTAAATAGAAAAAATAAAAATATTTGAAAAAATCGTGGTAGGTTTAAAGTTACGTTTTGGGAAAATTTAAAATTGGCATAATTTCAAGTAAAGGGTTATCTAAAGGACTAAGATCAAAATTCAATTAATAATTTTTATGTTTTTTCATTTCAATTGCTTCCAACATATTTAATTTAATATCGGTGGAATGTTTTCATAATTTAGTGTTTTCTAATGAAAACTTGTGGCCCGTAAAGAAAGTGTATCAGCTACTGCTGATTTTTCAATATTTTGATTTTTTGTGTGATCTGTATCTTCTTTAAAACGAGTTAATAAATTTCTTTGGGTTAGTACAATATAAATTTTATCCCAATGAGAACATTTAAGTGAATAAATACCAGATTTTTCTAAATAGCTTATTTTATTAAAAGTATTGCCTAACATAAATTTTAACTGAGTAGTTGTGTAGTATGGGGGGTAAGGTTAAATTGTTTAAATAGTTTGTTAAATATTTGATGTGAATATTCTGTGTAATGTATTTTAAAATATTTATTCTTGCAAATTTCTTTAATTGGTGTAAGTCTAGTGGCAATACAGATTGTATGTTTATTGGTGTATTTATTAATAATCTTTTTAATTGTGTTTATGTTATAATTAAGGGAAGTAGCAATTATAAAAATAAGATCGAATTCAGCCTTCCTGTTAGATTCCGATATTGGTAAATTAACTGCTCTATTAATCATAATATTAAAGGAGGCTAGTTTAGGTTTACATTCACTCGAATTCAGCCAGCCGTATCAAAATTTTACAACAATTTATATATATACAACATCTTTATTACAGATACTTACATTTGTTTAACAATAATACATCAATATATACAACAATAAGAAGAGGTTAGTATGTACCTGTCGGGCTATCGACCTTAGGTCTTTCTGCCCCGTCATTACTGATAAAAAACAAAACTAACAGGTTAACTAACTGTCATGATGATACGAACAAATGATTTGATGTAGTGTGTATGTTGAATGATGGTTGTAATTATAGGGTTTAGTGGAAAATTTTTCAGCAATGGCTAATATACGTTGGGAAATCGGGATAATTTGGGTTTCTTCATAGAGGAGTTCGTTGGATGGATTGAAGAGTGGATTGTTAGGATGTCAGAGTTTGGTTAAGGTGCGAAACAATTTATATTTTAATAAACTTTTTTTAAATTTACAGGGTGAATCACATGAATAAAGATACTATTATTTTTATTATTATTTAATATATTTAAAATTTTATTTGTAATAACTTTTTGATTTTTTTATAAATCACTTACATATTGAACTACATATAAATGATTAAATTGTTATTTAAAAATTAAAGTAAAATGTTTAGTATCAAAAGTATCACTCAAGTAATTAAGGCTTAAAACATTATGCCAGTAATCTGCGTTTTAAAAATTTACATTTACCTTGCTTTGAATTTCCTCCCTTAAATATTTAATTTAAGTAAATATGAGTAGAATAAATAATGATCGTCTCCTGAAGGAAGTAGGAATTAAA
Source organism: Ontholestes murinus (assembly GCA_963969525.1). Taxonomy (NCBI): domain Eukaryota; kingdom Metazoa; phylum Arthropoda; class Insecta; order Coleoptera; family Staphylinidae; genus Ontholestes; species Ontholestes murinus. The sequence continues at coordinate 66,855,177 of OZ018394.1, read as the reverse complement.
TTATTTATTCACCATCTTAAGCATAATGCAATTCTAAACACACAAACGCAATGAATGAAGAATAATTTAATAATATAGCGTTGTTGAAATGTTCTCCGCTCTAAATCATAGCTGCCGTTACTTGACGTAATAACAATAAGCACAATATAACGTGATTTGTGCTGATATCGTATTTGCTCCGCATCATCGAATTTAATTTTAACTTACTCAGAATCAATATACATGCATTTCTGTGTATTACATCTCAGCTGTATAGCTTTTCCAAAAATTACATGCAATCTTTCCTATTTACAATCCTGGATAATATTTTAATAAAATCGAGATTTAAAAAAATATAAAAAATTCTTTTATGGATTAATTTTTCAAAAGTACTTTCATTTATGACTATTTTAAGCTTTCTGGGTGTATTTATTATATAAACTCATTTAATAAGGTTTTATACACGTTATACGGAAGATTCTTATTGGTCTTAATTTTATAAAATTGTAGAAATTTCTTTATTACATTTTACGGCATCGTCGAATTAAGAATACTAAAAAATATTTGTTTAATATGCATTATCAGATTTTTGATGATATTTGGGTAAATATCTAATTGTTATAATAATTAGTATATTGTACGTTATGTATATATTATTTATTCGATGTCATAGCAACAATTGTAGCACTAATGCTACAATAGTTAAACAGGCGAGGGATATTAAAATAACAAAGCATTAATAATATTAATATTAAATGATTTTTATACTAAATACATGTGAATTTTCTTAAATTCAAAAAATAAAGTTTTTTAATTACACGCAAATAGTATACGAACATTATAAAATGTTTGTCTACTCCTATAATGAAATAACCTAATTATAGGTTACTTTTTGATTATGAAATGTATTACATAGTATGTTATGTATATATTATATATTCATTGTCATAGCAACCATTGCAGCACTAGTGCTACAATATATCTATTGTGGCACTAGTGCTACAATAATTAAACAGGCGAGGGATATTACAATAACAAAGCATTAATAATATTAATTTTAAATCAAACTAAACGATTTTTATAATAAATAAATGGGAATTTCCTTAAATTTAAAAAATAAAGTTTTTCTATTACACGCAAATATTTTACGAACATTATAAAATTTATAACACACATTTGATTTTTGAGTTGACTTTTCTGACGTGAAATTACACGCAAAATAATGGTAAGTAGTAATAGTGAGAGTAGTTTTGTTAAAAAACTCAAACCCTACGGCATATGTTCCATCATATACATGATCTCCAAGAACATTTCATAACTGTAACAATATCACGTATATTTTTAATAAATAAAAATTTGTTCAAGGTTAATAAGTAGAAATCTATATTTGTGTTTTTTAATTCATATGTATAATCGCAGAAAAAGTATAGTGTACAATTCCCATAAAATGACCATTGCCCACTCGAATTTCATACTCGTGGGCAATGAGTATCATTGTATGTTCATTATACAATATAATATTGTTCCCTTGTTCTTAAATATGCTTATCCTGTCTGGTCTCCTCAATTCCAGGTTGATTTAAATATAATTGAACTTATTCAAAATAAATTCGTTTGAACTATGGAATGGTTGCTGGGTCGAAAATGAATTACGGATGCACTCTCTTAAAGGCCGTAGAATATTTACTGACTTAAGCACTCTGTTCAACATAATTAACTGTCCAAATTTACTAGGCCAACTTGATTTTCGTACTTCTAACTCAACACGTATGATTAGCAACAACCTACTATTTAGAATTGGAGTCAGCAACACCAACTTTGCCCATAACAACAAGATATCTAGAATGATGAGATATGCCAATGACTTCGCACAATATCCCTATTTCTGGATCCTTCAATTCATTCAAAGGGAAACTTCAACGTTACTGCGTCTTCATCTAAATTATAGTTTATTTTTCTACACAAAGAATGTTAATTTTAGGACTGCGTTATTATGTTTGTCATATGCTTTTCTTTAAGATTTAATTTATTTTAGCATTTAGTATTGTAAATGGGATTTCCCATAAATAAAATATTATTATTATTACTACTACTAAACATCTTTATTCACAGAATGAAAATAAAATATAATACATGTAATGTATGAAATAAAATAAATTCTAACATAGTTGGTCTTCTGTTTCATGGCTATCGACTAGTGGTCTTTCAGCCCGTTCTCGTTCGTCAGTGTATGTCGTTGTCATTCTTATGAATCAAGATGAAATAATGAAATGAATTGATAAATGGTAGTGTTGGGGTGTTTGGATTTAGGAGGTATATTAGGATTTCGAGGAATACAGAGGTGATTCAGGACGTCACGAATGTGGGGATTAGTGGCAAATTTGGCTGCTAGGTGTACGAGTCGTTCAATTGGGATTACCTGTGTTTTTTCGTATAGAAGTGTGTTGGAGGGGTTGTAAAGGGGACTGTTAGGATGCCCAATTTTTGTTAATATTCTAAGGGCTGATCGTTCACCCACTTGGAGATTTTTTAAAATAGGGGGACGAGGATTAAGGAAAAGGCTGGCTGCATAATCAAGTAAGGGCCGACAAATCATTTTGTATATACGTATCGCTGTTTTAATAGAAATGCCTCTATTATGATAAGTAAGAGTTCTGAAGTGTCGAGCCCTATTCTTGATTTTCAGCTTAAGATTCGTTGTGTGAGTCTTGAAAGTAAATTTGGGGTCTAGCAATATCGCTAGGTATCTACAAGTTTGGGATGGAGGTATTTGGGTGTTATTTAAAGATATCGAAAACGGGGAGTTTGAAGCACTTATAGTGTGCTCAGAGCCTTAGATATTGTGGGAGCGTGTGCAATTAATGCGGTGCCATCTGCAAAAAGTAGACAGTAGGCTGAAGGGTTTAGATATTGAGGGTTATGATTATATATGTCATGGACAAAAATATTATATAGGAGTGGGGAAAGGGGAGATCCTTGGGGTACATCTTGATGAGGAATAAATGGGTGAGAAAGGGTATTTCTGACTCGTATATTAAGCAGCCGGTTATTTAAAAAATTATCAATTAAATGGAGAAGATGAGGTGGTATTTGGAGGGAACTGCACTTAAACAGCAAACCTCGATGCCAGACAGAGTCAAACGCTTTGTGTATATCCAAGAATACAATAGCGAACTTCTGGCCTTCGAGGTTTGCTGTTTGGCAATTGGAAGTAAGTATGGATAAAGGAAGTGTGGTAGATTTGTTTTGGAAGAAACCAAACTGATAAGGGGGGTTTCGGTCGAAAATGTGAAACAATATTTTGTTTTTGAGAATTGTCTCAAAAATTTTGCTCAGGACTGGTAGCAGTGTAATTGGTCGATAACTTAAAACTGACAATGGATCATTGTTGTGTTTGTGGATACATGCTATTATACCCTGCTTCCACTCCTGAGATAAGATTTGAGACTTATACACATAATTGAAGATTTCGATGATATATTGATGGGTGTTGTAGGGAAGGGCTTTCAGGATTATACGAGACACGTTGTCAAAACCAGGTGCTGTATTTTTGCCTTTGTAGTGAATGATAAAATATTCTTCCTCTTCTATGTCGTCCTCGAGAGGATGGGGGGAGGGATTGTTTTAAACTCGGCATACCAGTGGTTAATAGAGGTGAAAAAGTCTTTGTCGTATATTCAGTCTTCTGTTATTTGGTATGCCTCTTCAAAGTAGTCCGCAAAAGTGTCTGCTATTGTTATATCGTCCGTTAGTGTTACGTCTGTTGTTGGGTGTCGTATACTTTGAAGATAGTCCGATTTTTATATTTCGACAGTTTTTTTAATTTCTGCCCAGTACTGTTTCCCCTGTTGCTTATTGATGTTTTTGGGGGCTTTGATCCATAGGTCTGTCTTATATTCGCGAATATTATTATTATTTATATATTTAAAGCAATAATATTTTTCTGCTAATATAGGTTTTAATTAATTGGTTAAAGGGTGGATTGAATCTTTGTATATATAAAAGTTAATGATGATATATTAATTCTCGTAAACAATCTACATTATGAAGGATGAAGTTGGCTAGAAAAGCGTCACAACATTTTCGTATTAATTAAATTGTCGATAAAATGCTAAGTTTTGTTTCACTTTTTTATTTTTATTTATTGAGAATGATATATAGTTATTATATAACTAGTCGGAGCAAAATCTAAAAAAAGATTTTAAATCAATAATCTACTTGGAAATCATCATATTTTTCATCTTATGTATATTTCTATTCAAAAATTTTGTGGTAGATGATTACTATTATAATAATTAGGTTGCGAATTTTCATTTTTTTAATATTGCATATCTCTATAGAAAAAGTTAAGTGAAGTTAATATTATTATTCGAATTCCTTATTAATCGATCTTGAAAAATTAAAATATTAAAATACGTCAATAATTCTCTGGATCATTCCCCCACCAGCAAGGTGTACATCAAGGATCCCCACTCTGCTCTATACTTTATAATCTTTACGCCACGATATGTCTCATTCCGATCCAGCACACTTAGGTCTCACCATATATCTTCTCAACTCAACATAAATGGCGAACTGAAATAAATCTAATAAGATCCAAACTTTTTATTTCCTTCCATAAAATTACCCCATATTCTTCTAAAATTAAAATCCATCAAACCAAACTCACACCTGTAAATATCTAGGAATCCTATTTGACCACAAACTATCCTTTAAATCGCATGTCCTATCTATTAAAGTCAATACTAGGGCCCGGCATTGCAGAACACTAACATTTAAAAATTAAGGCATTTCTGCAAAATCGCTGCCAGCATATACAAATTGGCCGATTGGCCGGCCCCTGTTAGACTATGGCTTAATTCGCACTCCTTACCAAAATTAGGACCCAAACACATTAAATAGACTACTCTCTATCCACCCTATCAATTTCCCAACGTTCATTAACTAAACGTACAAAAGTTGATACTAAACCTTTCAACTGAATCCTCTTAAATAAATACTGTATTTTCCTTAATCCAAATATCCCTGCAAATACCCCACAAACACTCTTCACCAATTTATTAGATTGCATCATCTGGATAGTTCAATTTAACTAGCTTCTTTTTAATATTCTGCATTATAACAGGGCAGAAAGACCTACGGTCGATAGCCCAGAAAATGATAAATATATTATGTAATTGTTACTCCAACAAAGATGTTATATATTATTAGAATTTGTATAACTAAGCGACTAATAATTATTGATATTTTTGACCATGTTTTGGAATTGCAAATAATCATCGTTAGTGCTTGTGACAAGTGTTACTTTCGCTCTTGAAGCAGTGTTTTCTTATATAATTTAATTATTAATATTTATTATTAAATTAATACATTTAATTCATTTTATAACCTATAAAGTAAACAAGTTTACAATTTTCGATTTTAACCACAATCTTACCGCAAGTACCATTAACATGTAAAAATTCCTATCCACCCAGTGGAGCAGGGGTAATGTTCCTTAGGCCATTCTAAACAGTTAGCGTGCGTTTGTTGTTCTGTCCATCGGGCAAGTTTTGTGTTGAATAATTTGTTAGTCACCGAGACGGCCCTCACTGGTGTGAAGTATGTAATTTTCTACGTTAACTCCTTTAACATTTCCTTTTTAAATTGAACGATTATTATTTATTATTATTAAATATGGTGCATCGCTGTGGAGTAACAAGGCATCACCCCAATACACCATTTATTAAATGTTACGGCAAATGCAATAAATCAACCCACGTAAGATGTACAGGTTTAAGGGATGTGGAAATTACATATTTAAATAATTCCAAAAACAAATGGATGTGCAAAAAATGCGTTTCACCCTAAACTTCAGTGCCTCGTACAGATATTTTAACAATTAACACCCTCAACAAAAAGGCTCAATTCAAAATATTTAAAGATGAAATAGTTGAATTAATCTCATTCACCGTTGGATCACGGATACAGGAAATAAAGAAAGCTCAAGAATGTTTTCAATCAGAGCTGGATATTTTAAAATCTACTGCAAACCTAAATTCTAAAAGTAACGTAACTGAAGCTGTACTTGCTGAATTAGAGGAACGACGGGGCAGAAAACGTAATTTGTTGCTTTTTAATCTTCCTGAATCCAAATCTAATACAATAAATGACAAGATTAACGACGATCTTAATTAAATTAAAGCTGTTCTTGATAAGCAAGGAATATCTCCTGTTCCCAATAAAGTATTACGCTTAGGAAAGCATAACAGTAACAAACCTCGTCCTCTTAAAATTATTTTCAATACTGATTTGGAAGATGAAGCTGTACTGAAATTAATGCTAACGCATTAACAGATACTTATAAATTTCAAAGCGACAGTACTAAGCAGGAATCCGATTGTTTAAATCGACTGAAACATGAAATGGAATTTCGAAAATCGCACGGAGAAACTGACCTTTCTATCAAGTTTAATAATTATCATCTTTATATCACTCGCGTTAATAATTTATCCTCTGATACTACAATAAACTAGTGTTACTACCAAAATTGTGTTGGTATTAGAAGTTTAGCAATTATAATATTACATTTTTAAAATCTTCTCTACTTGAGTTCAACAATAATATTGAGCATTTATTCGTAACACTTTCAGTTAATAACATAAAATATATTGTAGCGCAGCTTACATTACGCTAAATTCTCCTGCTTGCAAATAGGAGGAACACTGCTATTATCTTTAAAATTGTATGGTATATTTTGAGGACCATAAATTCATAATCTGTGACAATTATAATTTGCCTTCATTGAAGTGGAATGACAAAGGGGTTATCTTAAAATCGATCAACCCTAATGATGCTAAATCTGAGCTTTTGCTGCACACTTATAATTTTACTTTATTTAAACAATACAATTATATTCCAAATTCCAGAGGCGTATTTTTTTACTTATTGTTTAGTACTATGGCAAATGTTACTGTTTCTTTGGGATAATCCTAAAGCTCTTATTTCCAAAGAAAAAATATATCTTTTTCGAAACGCTGATTATGATTCTCTGAATTACCATTTGAATCTTGTTGACTGGAATGCTTTATTTGCATCTTATTAAGATATAAATGACGCTGTTTTTAAATTTTATGATATATATAATATAAGCTTTTGAATTATACATTCCGTCTGTTTGGAAGTCATAATTATCGTCAACATATCCAAAATGAATGAACACGGATTTAAAGCGTTCAATATCAAGGAAGAAAGCAGCTCACCATAAATATAAGCAAACATCTTCAGTTGACGATTATTAACATTAAGGTGCCAGTGTAAGAATTTGTCACGACGATTGCATACTAAATACATCGATCGCGTTCAATGCAGCACACAAGTTAACCCAAAATTGTTTTGGAACTATGTGAGAGAATTGAAATCAAATGAAAGTATTCCTAGAATACTAAAAAATGACTCCGAGCAAGCTGATAATGGTGAGGAAATGGTGCAGATATTTTCTTCTTTTCGACAATTAGAGATGGATTCCAAAGTAATAAGCATCATGTCGTTGACGCTTATTAAGTTCGCTAGCCCTCACTCACACTGTCTGAAGTCTTCGAAAATATTGTATACCTAAAAGAAAGTGATAAGTGTAGTCCTGATGGCATTCCCAGTTCCTTTTTAAAAAATGTGTTGTTTTTCTATTGCGCTTCCTATTTTTTGATCATTCAAAAATCCTTAAAAATGCGTCGAATTTCCATGGAATTAGGTGTGTGCATTCAACCAGTTATCCCTAAACTATTAGATACAATAGTTGCTAAACAACTCGCGTGGATGGCTCATAATGTTATTCCTATAAGTCAACATGCATTTGTTTCTAAAAGATCCACTTAAATAAACTTATCTATGGTAAAAACGAAAAGTTTTATAAAGGCTAGATATTGCCTTCATTATCTCATTACTATATAATTCCGTATCAATTTTAATATTATAAAAACCCGATTCTAAAGTAATAAAATATTGCTTTATGAATAGCCTAATATTTACTTAATGAGTTCATAATTGAATTTTCTATTATAAAAATCAATATTATATTATTTAATGTGGCTTTCTGTATTATTCCAATAATCACCTCATCGGTAGTATTTATTCTGTTTTGTCTGCACAGATTAAATTATATTTTTAATGATAAATATTAAAAGTAATGAATAATAAATATCTTAAAATTTAAATTCCTATTATTTACAGCTTTTTCCTGTCCATATTTATACTCCGACCTGATTTTAATAGTTATTTAAGGTACAAGTGTAAAAAGCGATGCTTTATTGCACGAACTGGCGTTTAAAAACACGAGCGAGGAACGAGCGAGTTTTTTTAAAGCCAGGAGTGCAATAAAGAAACTTTTTACACGTGTGCCTTACAAAATTTTATCTTCGATCGTAAAGGATTTCAAAGAATATATTCTTATGAGTAATATTTTAATGTCATTTCAATAATTCAATTAATGAAAACATATTTTACCCGCAATGCACTAATGAAAGCGTTACTTAGCAACCAGTAAACAAGTTGCACTAATGTCGGCCGCCATTATTATTTATGGAAAAAATGTGTGCTTTATTGTAATCACTTCGACTTGCATTAAATGAAATCTTCAGAGTTCTTAAATCTGCCATTTGGTATGTATTATATATTTTATTTATAGTTTATTAGTTTTTTGTATCAATTAATAAAAAATTAATTTTTTCGTCGAAAATTTGTGCTATAATATATTCATCTGTTTGACATTACCGTGCAATAAAAACGTAAAAAAGCACTAGTGCTTTAAAAAGCCACTTTTACAATGAAAAATGATGCAAAAAGCGTCTACTTTCTGTACGATCGTAGATAAAGGAAATTTTATTCATATCACACACGTTCTGTTCACAGGACAACACGTCATATATAGGTGACATGGCATACTGTTTTTTTTTTTAAGAATTAAGGAAGTGATCCTGAAAAAAAAACTTTTGTTTATATTTCCATCTTATTAATACTGTACAATAACCTTTAGGTCATTAATAAATTAAAACATTCATTCTACTACAACAATTATAATTCTAATTTAACACGCTTTAGTTATCTCAAAAACTAGCTTTTGTGTCGATAGGACGAGTTGTTTTATTAATTTATTTTTTAAATCTACGAATGCATTATTTTCTTCATATTATCCGCTTTCAAAAATACCAAAAGAATGATTGCTTCTTGAAGCCGCCACTTTCTGATAGATCAGGATTAAAAAGTACGTTCGGAATTACAACACTTTAATTAAGCGACCTACTTCGTATATGAAACGAAAATTGGAATTAAAATTTTCAACACTCTAATTTTGTTGCAGAATTACTTTTGAATAAATTGAAAGAAATAATGGACGTGTTATATTCTATTCCAATATTTTCAGTAAACTCGCAGAATAAGTGTATACATTTTCCCAATTTGACAATTTGATATCATATCAATTTCGAAAACTGCTTTATGAGTTCAAACGGATAAATTAAAAATAAAAGCTTACTTAATTGCCTTATCTAATTTGACTAACAGAAAACCAAAAAAAAATCAGAACGTTTTGATGCACTATTTATGTTGTTCAGAGTAGCTCCTGAAGTGGTTTCAACAGGGCTCGGATCATCCTCAAACAGAACACTCTCAAGACGATAAAACCACGTTGGGACATTACCTCAGGCTGCAGACAGGCCAAGGAAGCAATGCGCTCACCCAATTTGAAAACAGCTGAATACTATCTGCGACTCTCCCGGGGGAATCTGCGTCTTATCACAGGTATCCTTACGGGTCACTATCAGCTAAGGAAACACTTGTTTACTATGGGTCTGATGGAAACCCCCATACGTAGAGCATGTGAAGGAGATAACAAGACAGTGGAACATGTGTTAACCACCTGCCCAGCTCTGGCCCACCTTAGAGAGTCTACGAGGGTAGATTGAAAAGTTTCCGGAATGGGCAAGAGAAGGCGCGCGTATCGTGAAATTGTTATGATGGTTGTCAAGGCTAACCTATTTTAGGTAATATGATTGATTGTTGAAGCCATGACTTTGTGATACATCTTGATTATGAAATAGGTTTAAGGAATAATAACACTTTGCTAGTATCACGAATTTTTACACTTTTTATTGTGACTAGTTTCGTCCTATTCGGACATTATCAAACGAATACAATAAATTACATTTACACTTCGGTACTTATATATTAAGGTGGCGCAGGTAAACACTTTTACAAAATCGCATTAAATAATGGCGTGTATATTAAATCTGTTTGGTCGTTCATTAGGGGGTTTTCCGGATTAGATTTGTTTTTATGGATTTCCAACGATTCCAGGTAGTCGAGTCTTAGGCCTTTTTCAGCGAAGTGTAATATTTCTAACGGATTTAAATCTGGAACGTGGTTATTGTCGAGCATGTGATTCGCGTATGTTGAATTTTGTTTTTTGTTGACATATGAGTTGAGATATTCTTTAAGGCGAATATCAAAATTCCGACCAGACTGGCCTATATAAACTGAAGGACATGAGCCGCACTTTAATTTATACACCCCTGATTTTTTCATTCTATTAATTTTTTGTTTAGGATTAAATATCAAGTTGTTTAATTTATTCTCTATTTTGAAGACTACTTTAACATCGTGTTTTTGCAGATGTTTTTTAATTTGGTTGCTGATTTTACCGTAATATGGAATGGTGACTATTTTCTTAGTATCTATTTTTGCGGGTTTTCCGTAATATAACAGTTGCCTTGATTGCTGTTTATCTTTTTTATTTATTAGTATATCGATTGTTTTACTCGAATATCCATTATTTAGTGCTAGTTCTTTTATAATTTTGATTTCTTTTTCCAGTGCCAGGAGGGATAAGGGTAGTGACCGAGCTCTGTGGAGCATTGAATTAAAAGCTGCATGTTTATATTGGATAGGATGTTGTGAATCAGATGGGATTAGGGCATCAGTGAACGATGGTTTTCTGTAAATATCAAAATTTAGTTTTTTGTTTTTATTGCTAATGGTTAGATCTAAGAAATTGATGCATTTGTTTTGTTTTATTTCCACTGTAAACTTTATTTTTGGATGTAGGGAATTTAGGAAGTTTAAAAATGAATGAATTTGTCTATCGGTGCCATCGAAACAAACTAGAATGTCATCGACATATCTATACCAAAATTTTAAATGTTTTTTTGCCTAGCGGTGAATCTAAAATTAATTTGGTGAGGTTTCACATGAAAATTTCTGCTAAAAGGGGGCTAAGTGGTGATCCCATTGCCAGGCCTTCTGTTTGTTTGTAAATTTTATTGTTAAAGGAAAAATAGTTATATTCTGTAATTAGCTCTAAGGTAGTTATAAATTCATCTATAGTAATCGGGTTAATATGTTTATTGATTAAAATTTGTTTTGTTAATTGTAATGTTTCTGTGAGGGGGATGTTTGAAAATATGTTACTTACATCAAAACAGATTAGTTTATAATGGTTATGCATATGAAAGTTGGAAAGTTTTTGAGTGAGAAGACTACTTTCAAAATAGAGAATAAATTAAACAACTTGATATTTAATCATAAACAAAAAATTAATAGAATGAAAAAATCAGGGGTGTATAAATTAAAGTGCGGCTCATGTCCTTCAGTTTATATAGGCCAGTCTGGTCGGAATTTTGATATTCGCCTTAAAGAACATCTCAACTCATATGTCAACAAAAAACAAAATTCAACATACGCGAATAACATGCTCGACAATAACCACGTTCCAGATTTAAATCCGTTAGAAATATTACACTTCGCTGAAAAAGGCCTAAGACTCGACTACCTGGAATCGTTGGAAATCCATAAAAACAAATCTAATCCGGAAAACCCCCTAATGAACGACCAAACAGATTTATTATACACGCCATTATTTAATGCGATTTTGTAAAAGTGTTTACCTGCGCCACCTTAATATATACGTACCGAAGTGTAAATGTAATTTATTGTATTCGTTTGATAATGTCCGAATAGGACGAAACTAGTCACAATAAATAGTGTAAAAATTCGTGATACTAGCAAAGTGTTATTATTCCTTAAACCTATTTCATATTTTAGGTAAGCTGTCAAATTTACAGACACGTGCGTCGTTCCGTTTTTGTTTACTAGGATATCTTGTGAAACAAGTCAGGCACTTTTGCAAAAATGGATAAAAACGAATTTCGTGCAGTCATCAAACATTTCTGGATGGATGGGAAAAAGGCGACGGATACACGAGATATTTTGCAGAAAGTTCATGGCACATCCACACCTTCATTTTCGACTATTAGTTTCTGGGTGAGCGAGTTCAAACGTGGCCGTACGAGCACCAAGGATGAACCACGCAATGGACGTCCAAAAACGGCCACAAATGAAGAAATGGTCGACAAAGTCCATGATCTTGTGTTAGCCGATCGACGAGTGAAGTTGCGCGAAATAGTAGAGACCACGGGCATCTCATATGAACGTGTGCAAAATATCATGCACGAACATTTGGGCATGAGGAAGCTGTCGGCGCAATGGGTGCTGCGTTTGCCGACTATGGACAACAAGCGAAATCATGTGACCACTTCGAAAGAGTGTTTGGCCTTGTTAAAGCGTAATCCAACGGATTTTTTCGCCGATTCGTGACCTTGGACGAAACATGGATCCACCACCACACACCAGAAACCAAGAAGCAGTCGAAACAGTGGATTTCTCCAGGCGAATCTGCTCCGAAGAAGGCAAAGACTGTCCCATCGGCTGGAAAGGTCATGGCCACCGTTTTTTGGGATTCGCAAGGTGTGATACTCATCGACTTTTTGCAGAAGGGAAGAACTATCACAGGACAATACTACAGCGATTTATTGGATCAATTCAACGGCATATTGAAGGAGAAACGGCCTCATTTGCAGCGGAAAAAAGTGCTCTTTCACCACGACAACGCGCCGGCCCATGCATCCCGAATCGCCAATGCTAAATTGGTTGAATTGGGCTACGAGGTGGTGCCGCATTCCCCGTATTCTCCAGACCTGGCCCCGTGCGACCCATCCATCCAGAAATGTTTGATGACTGCACGAAATTCGTTTTTATCAATTTTTGTAAAAGTGCCTGACTTGCTTCACAAGATATCCTAGTAAACAAAAACGGAACGACGCACGTGTCTGAAAATTTGACAGCTTACCTAAAATAGGTTAGCCTTGACAACCATCATAACAATTTCACGATACGCGCGCCTTCTCTTGCCTATTCCGGAAACTTTTCAATCTACCCTCGTATGCTACGGGAGCTCTGGTCGAACATGACCAACATTAGGGTGGAGGGGTTGTGCTGTCCTTTGCTCGTTACTTTGGGTGGCTAAATGAGTGAGCTGTTCCAGCCAGGGGGCACAACAGGCCTAGTGAGGCCTAAGTGCTCTGGTCAATGATTTGATCACCCTTGGCAAGCTCAATCCAGATCCTGATCCAGTTGTTCATAAACATAAACAAATTAATGTAGGCCAAGAAACATTACAGCAAAATAAATGCAATAGAGATGAGACACCTAAAAAGGATATCGGAAAAGACAAAATGGCATAGACCAAAAGTCCGTGTACACTTCATCCACTTGGCATCTCTTATCTATCACTTCAGATACATACTGAGTAAACGAAGGCAGATGATAGACTTACCAACGTAGAAAATAGACAATTCATTAAGCACGAACCGATAATAAGAAAAATAATAAAGATGCACAAAACTGGTATAAGCGCATGGTAAGCATGCATAAGGTTAATAAAAACAATATTCAAAGCAAAGAATATAACAAACAAGAATACCAAACAAAGAAGGAGTTTAGCAAATATTAGAGGCAGGGTAAGCAAGAGGAAACACGATGAAGGGGATGAAAATAATAACTAGATATAGAAAATATTGCAAAAGATAGGTAACTGAAAACCCATAGAACCCAAATCCTACGCTCGAAAGGGCAAATGAAGGAGAAAAAGAAGAGAACTATTTATATTAAATATTTGTTGTGTATTTGTTAAATATTTTTTTTTGAATGAAATTATAAACCTTCTGTTTATAATATGAATAAATTACTACTATTAGTAAGTTGTCTGCTTATTAAATTCAATTATGTTATATTTCGTTTATTTAATTTATGAATATATAAATAATATATCTTATTGTTAATTAAAATATATAATATTATAATTGCAGTGCTCTTGAATATCGATATGTATGAGTCAGTGTATGCAAACAATATATAATCTGCTGTATAATGTACGACGGATAATGAGATTCTTTGACGGTAATATAATGCACAAAGAACCTATCATAAAAATTAATTATCGTTTGCCTCCGTTCTTTGTCCGATTAAATGAAATCCTCTTTTATAATTAGTTTCTTAGTTGCGCAGTACATTTATTTAATAATTTATTAATATTAGCACAGCAATTATTATGTTGTGTGACGTAGAATAATAAATGGATAATTTATGAAGAACTTATGTAAGTACTTGTATAATTAATTAATGAACGTAATACAATAATATTTATAGCTATATTACAAAAATGAATATTTAAAAACATTACATCTGCTTATATACCTAAAGAAAATATATACTAGTTTAAACTTACCAATGTAAATAAATGCACGAACATGCATTTGACAGTATGTAGATAACAAGTATTAAAAACGCATCTCTTGGCAAAACAGTATCAAATAATAGATAACGAATTGATATAAACTAAGCGTTTCACAATTCTTTACCTATTACGCATTTTTACTTTATTTAAATAGGTTTCTATAATGAGGATTAAATGTTATGATATGGAAATACCTATTGTAATTAACATTATAAGAGTATTAAAAGCGATTCATTATTTGTGATAAAGAATGCTAGAAATTAGATTGCAACTCAAATATTTTATTATTGTTTTACTGATTTTTTCTCATTTATTTATTTTTTTAAATTTAATTTTGCGTTGCGTTGTGTTTTTAATTTTTTAAATATATCTTTGGGAAAAATCCCGCCTCTATTTAAGTCAGTCTTATTAACAAAATATTTTTAAGCTTTTGCTACAGTTTTTGCAATTATAGTTAAACTATATTTAACGAAAATCCATATATTTTTATATCGTATAATTATTGTTCTAAAATTAAATTATAAATTATTTAGTTTTCTTCTATTTTAATTTCTTCATTTCTCGCTCGATTTTGTTTATTCTTCAATTAAAAACGTCATTCTAAACTTCTTCTGTTTGTATATCATATACTTGTTTCTCATTAATTACTTTGTGAAACATTATGTTAATATATAGATTTTATAGTTAAAATTCACTTGGTCTAGGACTATAATCTACCGTTAACCTTTAAAAGGTTTAATATCTCGAATTCATACAATATGTCTTATACCAAGCAATTAGAAAGTTATACCTAATTATATTGGTATTCTGCTTTATACACGAATATAACATCTCGATGATCGACTACACCCTTGTTTGTATTTAGATAAAATCATCTTTGTGTTCCCATTTATTGTGAAACGTTACTTCCATTTATATTCAAATAAATTAAATACAAAATTTAATTTTAAATTAATTCAAATTATCTTCTTGCTTACTTTATTGTTGAAGAAATGAAATAAATGTAATTAATGTATTTCTCGCTCATCACTCGGTTCAATCAATTTATTTTCTTTCTTACAGTATTAAGGAATGCTTTTATTACACATATACTATCATATGTAATAGTAGTAAAATGTCACAGCGTTATTATTTGTCTGGCCCGAGTTAACTTAGCAACTACAGGACAGAATAAATACCGATATAAATTCAATAAATAATAGTTATTAGGATAGCCGTAACAACCAAGGGAGCCGTTTGGGGTCCGACCAAGGAGGGCCCTAAAGCGACCGCTGTTATTGCGGCCTTAAGTACACTACTACAGTATGTACAACGTTTTTCGTCGTACTGCTAATTTCGTAAAAATATAAACTTGAATGTGTAAAATTGATAATACTAAAATCACTGATGACGTCGATTCAATTTTAGTTACTTTCAACATAAAAATCAACCAATTACAAATAACATTTTATTTATAAATGTACAGAAAATGGAGAGAGAGGCTTTACTTCCAACGAAACTATTTACCCGAGCTAAGCAAGAGAATGGTAAATTAGTACCAGAAAAGTAGAGAGACAGGTAACAAAAGGAAGAAAATTTATTTAAAAGGTGGCAGCAAGAAAATCATATTGAAAATGTGAGCTTTCACAGTTGCACCGTAACAAATTTCTATAACGTTAAGTAGCTTTTTTATAATTTTTATTGTTGTTTCATTCAATTTCCTGTTGTTAAATAAATTTATTTAATTTCATAAACGTCGAACATTGTTTTCCAATTGATATTGTATTAATAAAATAATTTGTTGATTGAAAGCGGGCTTTTAAAAGGCGAGCTCAATTTATCTGATAAAATATACTACTACATTTATTTAAATGAAAACGAATTGATCCTGAAAATAAATTTGAGCCTTCAACAACTTTTCCTAAATAAAACGAATGATAGTTTGCAGCCAGTTTAAGTAATTGTTACTATCAATGAAAAGGAATTTGATATTATACAGGGAAGTCATATCACAGATAGTGGCAAAATTTGTTTATTTAACAATAATCTGACTGAAATGCAAAGAAAATTTTCCAATAACTAAGAAGCAATTTGGATAGACAGTGAAAACAAAGTGAAACTGTTACATCCAAATCTAATAGAAAGAATTAGTAAAAGCTATTCATAATAAAAAAAAACTATATATCTTTTTTTTTAATGAATAACATAATAGTTATTTATCTACGATCGTACAGAAAGTAGACACTTTTTGCATCATTTTTCATTGTAAAAGTGGCTTTTTAAAGCACTAGTGCTTTTTTACGTTTTTATTGCACGGTAATGTCAAACTGTTTTTATTGCACAGAAATGTCAAATTTGATAGATGAATATATTTCGACGAAAAACTTATTTTTTTATTAATTGATACAAATAACTAATAAACTATAAATAAAATATATAATACAAACCAAATGGCAGATTTAAGAACTCTGAAGATTTCATTTAATACAAGTCGAAGCGATTACAATAAAGCGAACATTTTTTCCATAAATAATAATGGCGGCCGACATTTGTGCAACTTGTTTACTGGTTGCTAAGTAACGCTTCCATTAGTGCACTGCGGGTAAAATATGTTTTCATTAATTGAATTATTGAAATGACATTAAAATATTACTCATAAGAATATATTCTTTGAAATCCATTACGATCGAAGATAAAATTTTGTAAGGCACACGTGTAAAAAGATTCTTTATTGCACTCCTGGCTTTAAAAAAACTCACTCGTTCCTCGCTCGTGTTTTTAAACGCCAGTTCGTGCAATAAAGCATCACTGTTTACACTTGTACCTAAAATAACTATTAAGGTACAAGTGTAAAAAGTGATACTTTATTGCACGAACTGGCGTTTAAATACACGAGCGAGGAACGAGTGAGTTTTTTTTAAGCCAGGAGTGCAATAAAGAAGCTTTTTACACGTGTGCCTTACAAAATTTTATCTTCGTTCGTGCAGCAATTTTCAAAGTATATGTCATATGAGTAAAATTTTAATTTCATTTCAATGAATATAATGAATGAAAACATATCTTACCCACAGTGCATTGTTGAAAACGTTACTTAGCAACCAGTAAATAACTTACACAAATGTCGGTTGCCATTATTATTTGTGGAAAATAGATTCACTCTATTGTAATCGCTTCGACTTGTATTCAATTATATCTTCAGAGTTACCAAATCTGCCATTTCGTTTATATTATCAAGTTTAATAATTATTTGTATAAATTAATAATAATAATAAGTTTTTCGTTGAAATTTTGTCCAATAATATATTCATCTATCAGATTTGACAGTTCTGTGCAATAAAAACAATTTAACATTTCTGTGCAATAAAAACGTAAAAAAACACTAGTACTTTAAAAAGCCACTTTTACAACGAAAAATGATGCAAAAAGCGTATACTTTCTGCACGATCGTAGATAAACGTTAAAAACGACCCAACGAGTCTGTTCGTTGGATCTTCCGTCACAAACTATCGCTTCGAGAAGGCCAACCTACCAAAGCAGAATCATGCTGGTTTACGGACGGCTCAAAGACCGACAAAGGGGTAGGAGCAGGTATATACGGCACAAAACCCGAGACAAAGATTTCTGTCAGTCTCACCAAAGACACCACGGTGTTCCAAGCAGAGGCGATAGCTCTTCACCACTGCACACGAGAAATAGCAAGACAAGACACCAAAAGTAGGTCAATTGCTATATTCTCCGACAGCCAGGCGCTACTAAGAGCACTAAGCTCCACACAGGTCGAATCTAAGCTAGTTTGGGACTTTATACGCGCTCTTAACCAACTTGGCTGTCACAAAAAAGTAACAATCACATGGGTCCCAGGACACGGAGGACATCCGGGGAATGACATAGCAGACGAATTGGCCAAACAAGGCTCGTCAAAAGCAGTAATTGGCCCGGAACCCTCTTGCGGAATCTCCAAAACCGCAGTCAAACGATCCATAAAAAAATGGGTGGAGACAGAGGCCCATACCTGGTGGACGAACTCACCAGGACAGAGACAGGCGAAACAGTTCCTTAAGAAACAATCGCCAAAATTCACGACCGAACTCCTGAACCAAGACAGGAAAATGGTCAAAACAATAGTAGGCCTGATAACAGGACACTGCAAGCTCAACAAACATATGAGCAAAATAGGCCTGGTGGAAGAAGTATCATGCAGATTCTGCCTAGAGGAAGAAGAGGACTCGTTCCACATCCTATGCCACTGCGAGGGTCTAGCAAGGATTAGATATCAAAAGCTAGGCACTACAAACCCAAGCGCGGAGACTTATACCCAAGCCCCTTTAACAGGGCTAATAGGACTAATCAAAGAGGCAAAGCTAGAGCTGGTCATCTGAGATAAATAGGGATCCACAATAGACCTGGAAAGGTCGCGGTGGAATAGGCGCTGGTGCCACCCATACAGCATCTATCTATCGATAGTTTGTGACGTACGACGGAATATTCAACGAACAGACTATAGTTTTCTTTTGTCTATTTAAAAAATATATATTATACCCACATTTTGCATCACTAATATTTACAAAGTGAATAATAATATCAACTTAATGGAAAATTGATTCAATTGATGTATGGGATAAATTAAAGAGCTCGTTCGTTACAAGAACATATGTTTGCAATAAAAATACAAATAGAAAATTTTTAGTGGCTCTTTTTTCAGCATAATATATTTCACACATTGATAACCTAAAAACTATTTGCAACTCCATGCTAATGCAATATACAGGGTGTTCAATTTAAGTGAAGACGTTGAAATATCTCGAAAACTACACATCGAATAAAAAAAATATAATTAAAATTTGTTCGCCTTGGAGGGGGACATCTAATGATATGAAACTCGGCCCACTACCCTTAACCCCCTAGGAGGTAGGGGATGAGAAATAGAAAAGTTAAATAAGAACCCCCATTTTTTGTACGAATTTGAATACTCCGGGAAAAAATAAGAAAGTTTTATCTGAATTAACTCTATAATCGACCAAATTCAAAATTGACAAAAATCGTTTAAAAAAACTTAGTAGATACAAAAAGACGGGCAAACTGCAAGAACTTTACGACCCTATCACTGACGAGGCTATAACAGACCCAGACATTATCACACGTAAATTTGCAGACCATTTCAATTCTATGTATTCACAGACACAGGACCCTAATTTTGACCAACTTGTAAACGACTGGTACAATAATTTCTTTATATTTAATAACAGTTCAAAACCGACGGACACTTTTACAGAAGAGGACTATTTCAATACTTTAAAAAAGGGCAAAAATACAGCGACTGGACACGACCTAGTACATAGACATATACTAAAATCCTTACCATCCCACATACACGTCCATATCCTCAACATCCTCAATTTCATTTACCAAAATATATATTACCCCTCCGAATGGAAATTAGGAATAACCATTTGTATCCCCAAACGCGACCATCCTCCATCTCTAATTTCCAGCTATCGTCCAATTAAGAGTTCCCTAGGACGGGAAGTAGAGACTTCCCGTCCTAGGAAAACTGTACGAATCACTCCTTAAAAACAAAATACTATCCCACATCCAGGACCGTATCCCAAACTACCAATTTGGCTTCCTTCCAAAACGTTCCACTACCCTTCCTCTTACTACCATGACCTCAAACATCCAAACAACACACCTTGAAGGAAAGTCATCAGCCGTCCTGCTACTAGATATTCAAAAAGCCTTCGACTCTGTCTGGCATCAAGGTGTGTTGTATAAATGCTACCTCCTTAAAATTCCCACCCATATTATTTTCATTATCAATCAATTCCTTTCAAACAGATCCCTTAAAGTCAAAATCAACAACTCTTACTCCCCTCCCTTTTCTCCTGTACAAGGCCTACCCCAAGGTTCCCCTCTATCTCCGCTACTATATATCATCTTCTGTTTCGACATCTACAATCCTGATCCTCTTTACTTCAATCCTTCTAAATATCTCCTGCAATTTGCAGATGATACAGCCGTAATTTCCCACGCACCCACCGTTCCTAAAGCTCTTCAATCCCTCCAACAGCAAATTGACTCCCTGCAACACTGGTTTGCTAAATGGCGAATTAAAATCAATCCCCACAAATCCCAGCTCCTAATTCCCTATCACCGTAACAATAATCCTGCCCACGATATTCATATCTCCAACATAACTGTTTCCCCTTCTACATCCATAAAATACCTAGGCATTACCATAGATCGAAAAGTCAATTTCAAACACCATACAGTTTCAAACAAAACAAAAATCACAGCTAGAGCCAAAATGTTCAGAAACCTAACTTACAAAAAGAACGGTATATCTATAAAAACAGCGGTTAAAATATATAAAATGATATGCCGACCTCTACTCGACTATGGTAATGTCCTTTTCTCCAACTCCTGCAATCCTACTATCCACAATATCCAAGTTAGCCAGCGATCCTCCCTAAGAACTTTAACCAAAATCCGACACCCCAGTAATCCTCTACACAATCCCTCTAACCAATTCCTATATGACTCTACCTCTGTTATCCCCATCAACGCCTTCTATACTTAAGTGAAAAATTTTCAAAAAACCCCTTCAACCATCAAATCCTTACTCTCTACTGCTTACGCAGAAATCCTAACCTAATCCCAAAATTCAAACCCCTCCCCCCCATTTACTATTTTCGAATTCATCGCATCACATCATCCATCATCATCATCATCACCAGAGACAGACTAACGTGACACATCGACAAGGACAAATCAGGGCTGAAAGACCTCCGGTCGATAGCCATTTAACAGACTAACCTCCTAACACTCATACCATCATAAATGTATTATATTTGTCTTATC
The DNA here is from genome assembly GCA_963969525.1 of Ontholestes murinus. Taxonomy (NCBI): domain Eukaryota; kingdom Metazoa; phylum Arthropoda; class Insecta; order Coleoptera; family Staphylinidae; genus Ontholestes; species Ontholestes murinus. The sequence goes on along the minus strand of OZ018394.1, from coordinate 66,833,760 downwards.
TGTATTTTATTTTTGTCTGTTAATAAAGATGTTGTATATCGTTGAAAAATATATATAAATGTGTGAGTCTGCATGCCTCTCACACATAATCCGACTAGTCGGAGTAAAATAAATAACAAGTGAAATCACAACAAGTGTTTTAATTCAATCAAATTAATACAAAAATGTTTCACCACGGGTTAAGTGAGAAACTAATTCATCATAGGTGGTATGTTTTTATGAAACCCAAATTCATATGCATTAGGTTCATATTAGATGTTTTACTCATTATACTTTAATTAATATTTTGTTCATTTTAATGTTAAATTATGTGTTCTTGATACTTGTTGTCATATCTAAAGCACCATAAAAAATGCCATGCGTCAAAAATCACATTCGATAAACTTATTATATCGTACATAAAAATATATCTTCTTATATATTATATTATATACTTATAAATTTTATTAATACCATCATTATTACATATAGTGTTCGTAGAAGTTCGTGCACTCTAATAAAAAAGAATTATTTTTTTGTTTGGATTTTTCGTAACTTATTATTAAAGCAAATGTTTATTTTAAAATTATAACTGTAGTTTTTGCATATAACAGGAATAATGTAGCAATTATTTTCAAATAGTTAATATTTTAGATGTAGAAAATAAGGACATCAGCATATCACTCTGTGTAACATAATACAAATGCAAGAGGAATTATAGAATTCATAACTGAATAGTTGAGGCTGTTAGTTGTTAAAAATTCATATTCTAATCACTTTGGTAAATTTTCGTAAATGAAATACGATAACACTTTCAAATATTTATTTTGCCGTTCAATTTGCCGAAACAATTGTCGCGAAGGGCAAAATAAATATTTTAAAGAATTCACTTAGTAATATTATTATTCATAATTTATTAATACGATATTTCTTATAAATATATATGAGTGGGTTACTAAGACTATAGAAACAAATCAAATCATTAAAAATACTTTCCTGGGCAATACAAACGCAGCTATTGCAATATATAAATTAAAGTGCAACAAATAATACAATTACTAAGAAAATACTAGCTAGTATTATTAATTTAAAATTTAAATAAGTTCATTTATTTGATTATAAAGAACTCGTTTAAATTTTGTAGTATTTCTGTGCGTAATTGCGTAACATTGATTAAACTATCACGTCCCTTAATTATCAACATAAAAATCATTTTAGTTTGCTGAGAGTTCACTAAAAATATAATTCATTATAAATAGCTAATTATTACAAACAGTGAATGGTAAGAGAAGAGTTCAAAGAATTTTTTTATAATTTAAGAGAAATAACTCAAAAATTAGATAAAATCAAGCAAAAAATAATGAAAAATACTTAAAAATAATACTTTAAAATAACAGAGAAAATACTTTGTAAAATCTTCTAAGATAATTTACGTAATTTAGAAGGAAAAATTACTATAAATTTTCTATAAAATGAAGCAAAACATTCTCGAAACTCAGTAAAAAAATTGGTGAAAAATCCTAAAAGCCTAGAAAAGAAGATGTTAAAAAGTCTTTTAAAAGAGACAAAAATATATATGTACCTTTAAAAAAACTTCAAAAACGGTTATATAAATAAATAGACTGAAATAGGTGTTTAACACGTTTACGAGATTAAAGTATCACATCCTAGACCAAATGGTCGAGCAGTTTAACATCAAGGACCTGGTAACGAAACTTAAATAATTGGTTGATACAAATCAAATAATAGAAACTGAAAACGTATCATTTAAACGAACTAGACTACCAAACATACACGTTACACTGGCTACGTCAACAATGCAATGGATAAAACGAACGTTAATATAGCTGCAGACTCAACAGAAAATTTACCAAATAATAAAGAGATAAAACTAATTGCAGGTTACACAGGACCAATTGCTACCAGTATTGATAGTATTGCGGATCCAAATCTATAGAAATGGACTACGGTCACAAAGCGTCGGAAGAAGTTCAATGCCATAGTGGGTTCATCAAAGGATAAAACTATTAAGGGGGCAGCGAGATACAAACACCTGCATGTATTTAAACTTGACCCATTACTCACAAATGATCAGAGAATGTGTGTATTAACAATTATTTTCTCTACAGTAAAATGAAACAAAGTAACATCATTATGTGATGTATTGTTATGTTATGGATTAATGCCAATTGTTGACTTTAATACAAGAGGCAGTAATAAATTAGATAATAATTATATAAATTTTAAAAGCGAATATACACTACAGCCGTATAACTTGGGTATGTCCGATTATATTTACATACATATTAATATTAACCTACCCAGTAGTAGAATAGACCAAAGAGAATGTTAATAGTAAAGTCAACGTGTTCTCATTTAAATCATTGTAAGAAAGAGTAAAAACTTGGATGTAAACGGCATTTTGGCAAGAATTATTAAAACCAATAAAGGATGTAATAGTACTACCTCTAACTTAATTAATTAATGAAATTCTGGAAACGGGCGTACATCTAGATAAACTAAAAATCTCAAAAGTAATCCTAATTTTTAAAAAATGAGACGTGTCGTCAATTGATAATTATGGACCGATATCCTTAATTCCAGTAATTTCGAAAATTATTGAAAAAATTATCTATCTAAATATCTATCAAATCGAAAACAGAAAGTTTACATTAACAAAAATCCATCCGATCACCTTTCAATAAGGTATGGTGTGCCTCAAGGGTCGGTTCTAGGACCTCTGTTGTTTTTAATATATGTCAACGTTTTCCCCTAAGCCTAGACAATTGTTATGTATTTCAGTTCGCGGATGGTACCAGAATTTTACGAAGAAACTACTCATTTGATGATGTATCACTTGCCAAAGCGGAACAATGGGTTAATCAGAACCAACTTACAATAAATCAGTGCAAAACAGTAAACGTTGTTTTTACGTTGAAAAGAACTGAAGACACTGAACCAGTGATTACAAAATTATTGGAATGTCAAATAGCTAAAAGAATATCGTGAGGTATTTATCGAATAAAAAGCCTAAGAGACTCGATCTTGGTTGGATACTCAGAACTGTATATTTTGAGTACTGCTATTGTTATTTACAATATGGTATACTAGTATGAGGTCATTCAACGTCTAGTTACATGCTGTTGCCTTACAGCGCAAATCTATCAAGAAGATTGCAAGGAGAAATTCAAAGGGCTTCGTATACTTACATTACATGCACTGTTCATCCTTGAGTGTGTATATTTTGTTAAACAAAATTTGGACACATACTCAATTCATGAACGTCATGGATATTCAACTAGACGATTTAGAGGAGTTTGTATCTGAACCTTTAATCACTGCTAATGTAAAAGAATTTGGACACATTAATTACTTGTTTATAACAAAAGGATCGTAATAAAAGGATCATAATTTAAGTAAGGGAATTTTGCTAGAATATTTGTTCTCTAATGGCATATAAAATAGCAATTACTTTAACATCAGCCAAATAAATAAATAAAAGAGTTAATTTTAAAATATAGTTAGCATTTGACATTGGGCAAAAATAAAATTTAAATAAAATGTATACCAAAAATGTACCACCATTTTTAATAACGGCGAAAAGACTGTCAGTGGCGAAGAGCAAGAATCAAATAGGATCACATAGGTAATATAAATCAAGTGGATCTTTATGAACATAGGTAGACATGTTTGTAAAGAATCGATCGTCTTTCTTTGGTGCTGATTACTTGGCGGTAAACTTCATAAGCTGACTATAAACGCAGTTATCCTGAACCTCCGTATAGACACTTGCGATAAAATTGGCTGAATCTACCATTTTCTCAATTCTTGATATTAAGGAGTGGACGTAGCTATACTATATAAGCAGGATTATGGCATTTCAATTCTGTGACATCTGGAATAATACTACAGGAATATCTTGTAAAACCTTTTTAGTATACATCGACTATAAAATCGTAATAGGAAATCCATCAAAAACTTCACGAAAACTTTAAAAGGGGTGTTCTAACTTTAAAAAGAGTCCATATTAAAACTCAACCTAAGGAAAACAAAGTCAATGTTGAGTTGGTGTTGGAAATATCTTAATTGTAGGAGTCAATTCCAAAGATGTACAGAAGCTTCGAGTTTTTCTGCGCCTATTCTTGATAGTATTTTGTGGCATTAGAAATAATGCTAAACTTTTAAATCGCTTAACCGCAAGAATATCAAGTCATTCTACAAATTGTAGAATATATTTACAACTCCACCAATTTTAAATTATCCGTTACCCGAAAGAAATTGAGTGTTAGTCACCAATATAAGTAATGTGAAAATGTAAGCTATGACACAGCTATATAATAGACAGAATTATGTAATAAACTACTTTAAGAAGACCTTTTTAAAACCAGAACAAAATTACAACGTTAGTAGTGAATGTTTAATTGCAGTGTTAAAGTCATTAAACCAAATGCGGATTTTTATTTATAAACCGGCTTCCTCCTACAGTTCCAATACCTATAATATTGTCAAGTAGAACGTCAATCATATTGACATATAATTCCCACATTAGGGACAAAAATGCCTGGATTTAAGGCTAAAATACACCTAAATATTGGTTTCTGGCGCGTTCCTGCATGGGCGTCAGCAGAATAATACTTCGAGTTACGAGTGGAAGATCATCTAGGATGAACTCAATGCCCAATTCTCTTGCGGTCTAAATTATGTAATTAATATTATTTATGTATTTTTTGTATGTGTTAGGCTATTTTGTTGACACAGAATTAAAAGAAATAAACATAAACATAATATGGCTTTGATTCTAAACACAGAGCTGGGACGATTCACAGGAATGCTCGATCTCGAAGACTAGCCTAGAATATATATTTAGTTTCATGTCACAGAATTTATTTAATTTACAAAATTATAATACAACTTTCAGTTTCTATTATTGTTCTTCTTTCATAAAGAGGTTTTTTTTAAATGTTGTTTTAATTAATGTTATTTAGGTTCATTCTTAGAATAGAAATTAACAATTCCTCATTTTAGATATTTAATTAATAGCCAACGTCTCAATAATTCGATAGTTGTAAATTTTTCAAGTTCACCTAGATACACAAAATATATTTTCGTTAAAAATAATATGGAACGAGCGAACGCTATCGGGTAACCAAAAAAAACATACACCGTTTTTTTGCTTAGAGACCTCTAATGCTCGGTGTTGAAATCGTGCACACTTTGAATTTTACTAGCGTCGTCTACACACGAACATCAAAATTAAAATTACATTATTAATGTTTACTAAATTAACAAACTAAAACTTGAGGTAATTATTAATTTCTATTCATTTTAATGCTTTCAATCACATAATATTACAATTGTTTTCCAATATTATAATTATAAATGTGTGTTAAAAGATTATTAGCTTGTACACTTATTAATCATAAGTCATTAATTGAACTATGTTTCTTATATATTTTTTTATAAAAAGATATTTTATTTGTGAACAGTTTTTATTGTTGTACGTATTTTAGCCCTGAGGAAGTTCGAAATAAAACGAACGAAACCTTCCTGTGCCTGACCATCAAACACCAAATTATCAATAATCAAGTAAGATATGTAACTATTTTTATCTTGAAATACAGGTTAACATAGAAAGAAAATGAATAATATTCTCCACAAGTGGAATGAAGCCTAGTGCGCTTAGAGTGATTATTTTGTATTAAAACGGACTGCTAAAACATATTACCTAAGAGTATTTAAATGAAATTACTTTTTTTTGTAGATAATATATTATTCAAAGTTAATTATTAGTACTGAGAGAAAATACATTAAAAAAAAAATTTAATTAAATGATAATTCATAACTGATATAAAACCGCAGAAAAGCTATTAGAAAAATGAAGCTGCTCAAATGGCTATATTTTTTATTTGCTTTTTCTTAATTATATTTTATAAATAGTTTTAAATTTATGATTTATATAAAATTCGAGGGAATTACAAGAATTTTTATACAATTAATTATTGATCAATTCAATTTGTTTTCATTCGAATGAAATTACCTACTTGCAAATTTTATTTTATAATTCCTATAAAAGTAATTAATATTTACTAGTATTCGCTATTCTAGGTAAAGACATGTATTTGTTTTCTATTAGTAAATTTTAAATAATTATACAAATTTAATTTCATGTAGCAGAAATATTTTATTGGAAGGAACCATATATTCCTTACTGGAACAAGTTTCAGGGTAGAATAAACTTACAATAAGTTTTTAGTAAGTTAATTCCACAGGCTAAAATTAGCAGAATTATATTTGTGTCATGCCTAAATAAAATACCGGCACAATTATTTCTCTTAAATTGAACACGAGTTAAAATAAATACTTTCTAAATGAAATGAGCATAGAACTAAATAACATGTCTGAAAGAACAATTAAAATTATAATGAAGCAAGAATAATAATATGTTTATATTAAAATGGCACAATTAGGTAGATTAAAAAATCTCACAGAATACATTTAATGTGCACAATTGAATCTCTGCCATGCCATATTTCTACCGTTGTTATATTAATCAGAATGTCTCAAATGTATAAACCTTCATTTACATTCATACACACTTAATTAAATTTATCGAGCTTGCCGGAACTCCCACAATACGATTCTAAACGACCCTTGAATAAATACAAATGAAAAATGTTACAGCGCTTGTCATTTCATATCCAGTTCAACAATACCTATTTTCATTCAGTATTCAATTGGTACACACAAAGCACCGCAACTCTCGTTTCTGGCAGATAAATGGGGATATTTAAATTCGGCATTATTGAAGTTCCAATGTAGTGTTTTTACTGTAAAATTTAATATTAAAAAGCAGCAACAAATATACAAATATATATATTAAAAATAATAGGTTTTAATAAGTGTTCTTTTTTTCTTACAGGTGGAGAACTCCTTAAGTACCTACGAGCCTCATGCGTGCGTCGTGGTATATTCAGTTGTTGCAAGGGCGAGTTTTCAACATGTCGAAGATACACTGAATTATCTATGGAGGGAGGGATATACCCAGGAGAATAGCGTTATCGTCGTCGGAAATAAAGCCGATTTAGCGAGGTCCAGAGTAATTACTGCTAATGGTATGTATTTCTCAACTTAAGAAGAGATTATACTACACTCTTCCTTCTAAGATGGTAGCACTAATATGCTCTGAGTAGGGTTTACTAATAATAATTAAACGCCAAGGGTTCTTAATGGGAATAATCTCCCTAAAAATAAAAGGATAATACAGGCAGGTTTCGATGTAGACGAGATAATTCGCTTTGCCCAGTCGTTCAAGAAAGAACTTCAATGGCACACAATGAGTTCTTATTAACAATCGATCCGGGGAAATAGAAGTGGAATTGACAGCAAAGTTCTTTCTATTCAGATATAAATATTCGATTGGGATACCTTAAATCACCCTTAATAAAATTTATAATTTAAATATAAGTTTACTAATTATATATTTATATAGCCTGAATAACTGTATTGCAGAACATATACCTACGTCAACTAAAGAGCATAGGTTTTTTTTACTAGAGCAGGTAATGAACGATGAAATATTTTAAAGGAGAAATTATATCATATATCAATTATTTTAATAATAATAAATTAAAATTAATAAAGACATAAAAATGTTAATCTTTTATTCTTCAATATTTATTTATATTTAAACTTAGTTTACGTTTGTTTGGTTTTATTGGCGGATTATTTTTTGAAAATTATTATATTATTATAAATTTTGCAAAAAAAGGAGGGTGAATCAAATGTAAACCGGAATTTAGTTTAAAAAAAGGTATGTATATATTATTGTACAAAAATAATATGTTATACTTTTTTACATAGTCTCCGCTATTATGTATACATTTTTTCCAGTGAAGAAGTTTCTTGATGCCATTATTAAAATATGAAGTCGGTCGTGTCTTTAAATCAATTGGTCACAAATGTTTACACATCTTGGTCACTGTTAAAACAGTGTCCTTCCAATTCCTCTTTGAGTGGACCAAACACATGAAAGTGTGACAGGAACAAGTCGGAGCTATACGGCGGGTGTTCTAATATTTCCCAATGAATTTTCTCTAATTTTTCTCGGGTCAAAGGATCTGTATGTGGTCGAGCGTTGTCATGAAAAAAAATTCTTTCCATAAACCAGCTTTATCAAGCAGCTTTCAATATTATTCAGCATTGACTGTACGTCGCCTATGAAGGAAATCAAACAAACAGTTGCAAGAACTTTTCCTGCAGACAAACATGTTTTGGCTTCTTCAGGTTGTCTCTACTATATGCTTGCTTGTTTAGATTCTGCGGCGTAATGATGCACCCACGTCTCATTACAAGTGACAATGTGACTTAAAAACCACAGTTTGTTTCGTGATCTTCTGTTAGTAGGCGAGGAACATACCTTGCCGACAATTTTCGGGAACCCACTGACGGCAATAAACATCAGTGAACCAAATCGGCGTTGACAACAAATTCAGTGGTACCGCGCATAAAAATTTAAAAATAAATTAAAATACATATTTATATACACTCCAAACATTAAAGTAAGGCGTAAAGAAAATGGACAAACCGACTTAACCTTTAAGTACTGCAATAGTCATCTGTCAATTGGAATCTGGAAACCATATTTCCAAAGTATTGGTGAAATTAGATAAATCAACTATTGCTAAACATCTTATCGATGAGTCACATTCTTTTGGTGAAGATGTACTCTCGATATTGAACTTTGCCGAAAAGGTACAAAAAATGGATCTGTTGGAATCACTTGAAATTCACAAAGCCCGTGCAAATCCAGAACTTCCACTATTATAACGAGCAGATTGATTTTATTTACCCTCCTCTATTCTCGGCTGTTTTTTAATATTAGTATTATTTATTTATTTATTCAACATACTACACATTGTTATAATATTATAGATAGCTATGTTTTGTATACTTTTTAATCACTTATGTTTTGATAATGACAAGTGTCTTGTCCAAACTATAGTCATCATAGAATAAATCCAGTTATACAGACAACATATTAAGTATTTTTATTAGATACCAATTTATCTAAAGTATTGCATGATTTCTCCAACGCATCTTAACTAGATAAAATCGATTTTAAAAATAAGATTTTCTTAGAATGTTTTACCAACCGTACATTCTAAGGCCTAAGAACGTCTTACATTATAAGATGCCAAAAATGACGTCTTAAAACTCGTTTTCTAACCTTAAAGGCTAGATATTTTACAACGTTGGTAAAAAAGTATTTTATATAACGTGTAAAAATTGATTTATAAGATATTATGGGTTTAGACGTATTTGACATGGCTCTTGCAGATGAAGTTAATTTGCCAGCAATCGTCATATTTATCAACGCGATAATTTTTGCCGGTTAGTTGCGGCACTTGTGGATTTATTTTCCACTATTTTGTTTTTGGACACTAATAAATTTGCTCGTTTTCCAATTTGTTTAGACATTTTTGACGAATTTTACTCAATAAAAATAAAACACACACCCTCACTATTAGTGGTTAAGAATACAAATAACCTAGTGTGATCTCGGGATTTTACGTTCGAAGGAATGTTCACATGACGTAGAAAGCAACGTTGCCAAGCGTATTCAATTTTTAGGTAAGATGAAGATACAGGGTGTGGCAAAACAGACAGTGCAGTTTGGAACGCCCAGTACATCCCGTGTGGTGGGGAGGGATCTCATTGTGTCGGGGGGGGTCGTGCCGTTTTTAGTCGTTACCATGGTTTGGTCTGGAGAACGCTCTCAAGAAATGTTGAACCGGATCCATGCGAGGTCAACTTTTTTCAGTAGTGACGAGGCCCACTTCCATCTCTGTGGAGGGGTGAATAAACAAAATTTTCGATACTGGCCTGTAAATAATTCAAGGCAACTTTACGAGAGACCACTTCACTCGCCAAAAGTCACCGTGTGGTGTGCGATTTCCAAATTTGGGGGGATTGGGCCATATTTTTTCTAAAGAGATGTTGGAAATTTTGTTTACCTCGTTCCCCTGATCTGAGCATTTGCGACTTCTTCCTATGGGGCTACCTGAAGGAAAAGGTTTTTAGGCATCGACCTTGCACCTTGGAAGAACTCAGGGATCGAATTCGGGAAGAAATCGCGGCTACACCCATCGAGATGTGCCAAAATGCGGCCGAAAATTTCAGAAATCGCCTTCATCAATGTATCGCTGCTGGGGGTCATCATCTTTCTAATGTCATCTTCAGGACGTAATGCATAAAACGGCATGATGTACCCATTAAGATAAAATAAACCCCATTTCTTTAAACTGCGCCGTTTTTCTTTAATAGCCCTTCAAAACTGCACTGTCTTAAAAACTAAAATATTTTTTTATTGGTGGATCTAATAAAAACTACAAAAATACTACTTGAAAGAAAATTTAATTTAAAAACTTTTTCATCTCTTAATAATATTTGATATATTTTACGGTTTTTCCACAAAAAATAAAATATATATTTTTTATCTAGTAAAAACAAAATCTAGTTTTTCATCGAATCGAAAATAAATGTTTTTCGTGGCCGTCTTTGTTTAAAAAATGTAAATTATGTATAATAATAATTATTTAGTGCCTTTTAACAATTAATTTTTAACTTTATTATAGTTCATAAATATTCATATTTGGAACAAACAGATATCTTGTTTGTATTAGGATTTTGCAAAGAAAATTGTTTGAAAATTGTTAGATTTTTTTTTGATTTATTTTATTAATTGATATTATTTAATTTTTATTTAATTGAGAAAGTTTATTTACTTATTAATGAGTGCATAATGAGTATACTATATTCATATTTTATTTTTTTTGTGCAAAAACCGTACAAGATATCAAAAACTAGTAAGAGTCAAAAAAGTTTTTAAATCTAATGCCCTTTCAAGTAGATTTTTTTGAATTTTATTGGATGCACCAATAAAAAAATATTTTAGTTTTTAAGTGGTGGTACCACTGTTTTTTATACTTCCTGTCAAACACTAATGGCCAGAATAACTGAAATGATGTATGATATTATGATATTTATTAATAATAAATTTTATTCAAATCAAATAAAGCGTTCAATTGTTATAAACAAAAGAAATAAAAAAATTTGAAACTTTGAAGCCAAATTCCGGCTTAACCGTAAATTTTTGGATATAGATAAGTTGCGTTAAATCGTCCAGCCCTTTCCCCGCATTAACGGGACACCCTGTATATCGTTGATACAACTGAACTTATACGCAAGACGATACGATAAAAAACCGTATTTTTTCCTGACATCCTACGAAACGTGACGAGGCTTTTGAATTCCATCCCAAAAAATCCCTTCTTGAAAAGTTTACAGGACATATGTAGCAGATCTCAGCGGTCTAATATGTGTCTTAATAAAAGATCAGTTTGGGATTATGTTAAGGGGGGAAATACATGTAATCGGTCATAAAAATAGCCTTTTTTGGAATTTTTTTTGGACAAATTAAAAGAGATACAACTTCACGGTTTCTGGACTTTATTGGGCATACAATAGGCTCTAATTTTAGAAAATTTGAAATCTTTCCGCTAATTGGTTAGCCCTCTATTCAACCGATTTTGCCGCCATGTTGGAAATACCGACTAAATTGGCGTACACTCTGGAGGCCTGAAATTTTTTTAAAAGTTTTTCTTGCACAACTCTTTTCTTAGATGTATTTTATCCTAAATGAACCTCAGAAAGTAGAAAAAACCCAAATATATAATTTCTGCAACTTTCAAAATTTGACCTCTTTTTCGGATTTCGTAGGCCCGTAATAATTATTTATTATTAATTTTTTTCTGATTTCGGAGGTTCATTTATAACAAAATTTTATTAGCTGTTGAGCAGACAGAAATTCAAGTGAATTGAATAAAAATTGACAAAGTTATCATGTACGCCAATTTCAAAAACATGGTTTCGAGAAAAACGCGTTTAAAGTTTTAAGTTTAGTAAAAGCGTAATTTGTGTAAACTTATAATAAAACGGCGATTCCGGGACATAGAGAGTGCCTTCCTCACGTTCATAGAAGTAGTTAAGCTCGGCTTGAGCCTTTTTTCTGGCTGTTCTGGCTTCCTTGCTCCCATTTAGCGATCGCCGCTCCTAACTGAGTTGTCGTAGTTGTCAACGTAAATCCTAGTATTTTGGCCAATGATACATTCCATCCCTTCCGTAATTTTGCAGAAACCTTTGTATCCTTCGTTGAATGTAATAGCAGTGATATATGCGGCAATTTGAACGTTTTTTAGCCGCAGTTCAAATGCTTCGGTTCCTTCGGTGCAGATTCCCTTTGAACTGTCTTTTTTTCGATCTACTTGCACGATGACACTCGTCTTTATTACGTTTCGGATAAATTGTTCACGGCAACAATCACCGCGACGTTAAAACAAACAAACAACGATTGTTTGTATTTCCATAGACTATAAGATAAAATCGGCTCATGACACGGAGGTAGAAACTCTGTTATATGTCCGTGAATACTTTTGCGATTACTTTAATATTTCGTTGGATAAATCTTAAATGTATTAGGAAGGTTTTTATGCAAAAAACAAAAAATAAAAAATAAAAATTTTTACATGTGTTTCCCCCCTTAAAGAATCTGCGAAAACTGAAGGGTCAGTATTTGTATTTTAATCTTCTGGCAAAAAACATTTTAATCTCGTTGCGGATTTTTGTTAGACATTTATCTAAGGGATCTTAATTTAAATACAAATTAAGATATTACTCCCGTTGCTAATGTTTATTTTACCAATTTTAGATAAATACATCTGACATCTTCCAAGCTATAAATATATACTGTGTTCAACAATGTTTAGGCGTTTGAATTTGGCGCGTCATTTTCATTTTTAGAATGAGAGTACCTTATCTGCGAATTTGTTTGTTTGATCATTAGCGTACGTGCATCAAGTTTCATTGTCAAATTATTCCTACCAACAATGTGAAGAATAATTTCATGAGCAGTTTCCTGATCTTAAGTTCGGTCACACCTACTTTGTGCAACATGTTCGCCGTATTGTTAAGAGATTCCATGAAACCGGCAGCGTTTCCAAAGGAAAATCCACAGGTCGGCCTACCGTCCTTACGGAAGCAGATATTCAGCAAAGAATAGATATGAGTCCGAAGAAATCGCTACGAGGTTTATCTGCACAGACAAATATATCGCTCGGTCCGAAGGCCATAAATAAAGGTCTTCAACAACATGAAACATATACCCGGCTATTTATGTTCAGTTCAAAATGGGCAACACAAAATAAAATTTGAAAAAATATATATTTTTCTAAAGTCCTGCCACTGGTAAGTACCGACCTTAAAAGTTTTTTTTTAATGAGTAGGAAATTCAAACGGCTATCAAACATTGTTGAACACAGTATATTACGAGATTCGTCTTATACAGTTCACATGGAATTTAATTGGATATATTTTTTTATTATATCTATTAAAAAATGCAAATTTATTTTGTTTTGAATAGAAAGTTTTTTTATATTATTAGACCCATTTTTTAAAACAAAAGCTAGAAGGATATGACGAAGTACCGAAAAATTGCAATTCAGTTGGTTATCTCCAAATTACTAGATAAATTGGACTCTTGCAGATGATTTTTTCTTTGCCAAAATATTATTATAACGAACAACGTAATTTTAGAAATCAACTGTATCCAATTTACTTATACACCAATCGTATATCTTAAAGGTCTTTAAAATAAATCCTAAGTAGAAGTTGAATAAACTGATTTTATTCTTTATTCTTTATTCTTTATTCTTTATTAGCTTCGCTTCTCCTGCTTACAAAATTTGAAAAAAAAAACTTACAAACAATACACAATTCATATAAAAAATACAAATAATTTAGGACACAGGAGTCACGGGCGGAGTTCACTGTTAACCAATGGTCTTCCACTCAAACCCATATTCTTCCGTGGACAAATCATTCACCTTTGCCATTTTCGGAGGTTCTTTTAAATTATTTATAAGCAAATATGCTTCATATTTACCCTTTTGTGGGAAATTTTATACAATGTCTATTATGTCATTTTGACATCTGAAGGTCTTTGACCAGATATATAATTCTGTTTTGGAAAATAAATTAAATCATATGTGTTTTAATGACAATATAAGTTTCCTAACTGACTAACGTCAATTTGTTAAAAGTAATATCTTTATTTCAAAGCAAAGTGTAATATTTGAAGTTTCTTAAAGCTCTCATTATGGACAAATTTTATTTTTATTATTTATAAATGATTATATATTAAACATTCCTACTTTTTCATTTGCTGATGTTCTGAAGATATTTCGTCTAGCTAAAAACACAGTTGACGTCAAGTTTTTACAACTTAAATGATATCTTTAGGTGGTGTTGTGATAATAAACTAAATTTTAAAATAGGGCGTATTGTCAACAATTCAACATTAATGTAACTTTTTAGTTGATTATTTTAAAGACTGTTACATGTGTTATAATGGATCCTAACCTCAACTATTGTAAACATACTAATAATATATGTTGTAAATATTTACAAATTCTAGGATTTATTAAGTGAGTTTTAAAAGTATTTCTCCATTGATACTCAAAACTTTTATTCGCTTCACTGGTACGTCGACAAGTAAAACACAAATGAATTCCTTTTGTCTATGACTACAGTCGTGTCCATACGCTACTTTTATTAAAATTAACTGATCAATAAATTCAAGAAAATTATTAAATTTTAATATACCATCTATAAACAGGTCGAATTTACTATTTTGGAAAACGATTCACCGAAGTAATAATGTTTATTATAAGTCGAATGAATAGGAATCTTTGTCTACTATTGGCCTATTGTTTTATTATTCGTCACATTATATATTCAAGTGTCTTTTTAAATATGTATACTTATCTCAGTTATATATACGTAAGTTAATTGTGTTAGATAAGGATTTTGTTATAAATGCTATTTCTTACTTTTTATATTTATATGCGTTACGTAGTCTCATCGGTGTGTTGAATATTTGAATATTCTTGAAAGTATTAGGATGCATCGGAAAAACTAAAGAAAATATTTGTGTGAAGATGTTAAAATATATAAAGAAAGTAAATTTTCATCTTTCAAATATATTTTTTTATCCACTTAAGGACACAAATATGAGCCTAATTTTGAATTCACTCACTACTTTTAAATTCTATTTTATCTTATAGATCGTTCCAATTGATAGTGTGTACCTTTGTACTATATGAAATAAATAAATCCAGAAACATTTAAATATTTGAATTATTCCCTGCAGTCATCCCTACCCCGTCCCACGGGTGTGCGGATTGTGCCGCGTTCCAAGTTAAATATTTTTATTACTACACTTGAGTGACCTAAAATAATGTACGATATTTTTGTACAAATTTAAAGGTAAATATCGGATAAACTTAAACTTAAGTTCTTTTTCATGTTCTTTTTAGAAAAGCTTGATGTCAATTGTCAGTTTCTTTATTGTAATCATTTAGATAAAATTAAGTTTTACGTATTTGGATATATTTAGAGAAGTTTTCTGCGGAGTTCAATATTTACACAAGTTTGTTAAAACTTAATATTCAATGACATAATATTGTTATTTAGGTGAGCGGTTAGATTATCAATTTTCAACGTGAGAAGTGATACAAAGACAAATCATCTAATTATATGAGCCGCGTATTGTGTATTTGAACGTTTTAATAATAAGTTTTTAACAGTTCTAATATATAGTCTAGATAGTATTACAATATATATATATATATATATATATATATATATATATATATATATATATATATTTATAAAAATTATTGTGTTTCTTCGCCCTCTTCCTGCTATCGACAGTAGGTCTTTCAGCCTGTAATATTTAAATATTTTTTTAGGATAATTTCTCTACACTTATCTCTAGTTATTAATGTCGTGTAATCAGCGAATACTATATAATATTATATAAAAATTAAAAATAAAACTGGTCCAAAAATACACCCCTACGGCATTACCATGTAATATTGGGAGGGACTTCGATCGATTATTATTTATATCAACAACATGCTTCTTATCTGCAACGTATGATGCAAGTAGTACGATGCTTTCCTCGCTAAAATTACAGTATTTAAATTTTTCTGATTTTATGTGACACACAGTCGAAAGCTTTACACAGTTCAGAAATAATCCTAAACAGAATGTTTTAACCTCAGCACAATCAGTAATTATAGTGGTTAACTCTATTAAGGCGTCAATTGGCGAGTGATGTAAACGGAAACCAAATTGGTTGTTATATAATATGTTGTTGGCTTCCAGATATGCTACTATTTGGTATTTCAGTATGATCTCTACTATTTTTGAGATAATTGGGAGTAGACTTATAGGCCTATAGTTATTTGGATCGTTTTCACCTCCATTTTTGTGGTTAATTTTAATAAATTTGCAAATATGTTTTCGAAAATTGTTAAATTAATCAATTGGGTAATGAGACCTACTAAATCCTCCCTTACCCCCTTTACGATATAGAAATCTAGACCTTAAATATCTCTTTACTTACTATTTTTTAATTGAGTAATTGCGTTCCGTACTTCAATAAAAGAAAATTTATTGCTTCAAAATTATTTGTATATGATGCTATACTGGCAAAAAAGTTATTAAATTCATTGGCTGTTATCTTGGTAGAATTTTATTTATTTTATGAGTTATTTATAATACCAATGACCACTGTCCACATAGCCTTTTGTTTGTCGTTTGACTGATTAATAAAGTAATCAATTTAAAAATTTAATTTAATTTTTAAATTTATTATTTAATTTTCTACAACGAACTAGAGGATTTTAATACTTTTTTTGATTAATAAAGCATTCATTCCCACATTCTTTGCATTTTTTATTTATGTTTTATAAACTTGCTGAAAATTATCTCTTGCTTCTTTTGCTATAGTAGTAGGATTCATATTATATTTTTCATCTAATAATTGCAAATTTTCTCACATTCCACGTAATTGGTTAATGAACCATGTTACTAATTTTTAAGTTTATTTTTCTCTTTAATATTTGATACGGGCAAACTATTCCTGTTTAATCATTGAAGTACTTCCATTTGTCATTTAGAGTAAGGTTTTGATCATTTATAAAGTCGAATCGTATTTGATATGAGATTAAAAAAGTAAATTTTACCTATGTATGGTAGGGTAAGGCCTGCAAATAGTGTTAAGATTTTGTTTTTGCGCATATAAATATACCAATACGGTTTCCATTATATATATAGTTATATTTTTAATACCGTGATTTCTAATCTGAAACTTTCAAGACAATCGACAAATGCTCTCTCTTTAGGATCTCGATAACTGAACTGTACATTAAAACTACCTCCTACTATCAGGCAATGGTTGTGGTATTTGATTTTTTCTAAAAATAACATTAATAACATTCAAGACATATTAAAATTTCTGGTTGCAGACCGATTAATACATAGAACTTATGTGTTAAATTAACAAACATAAACGCAAGCTAATTCACAAATTTCATATATACTGATAGTTTTCGTATTATTGTTGAAAACATCAACTATTACGTGATTATTTTCTTAAATAATTGATAATCCGTGGTTGCTCTGCGAGCGTGCGAAGTATGCTGCCGGAAGCAAATCATTTATTTTTGAGATTTTGCACTCGTTTTCACGGAGCCAGTGTTCTGAAATCGCCGCAATGTGCATAATTTGATCATACAGTAGAGAATATAGTTCATTTATTTTATTTCGGCCTGATCTAGCATTTAGAAAAAGTAAATTGAAACTCTATTAAATCGTGAAAACTATTTAACGGTTTGTCGTTGCCTGTCACACCAAAAACATAGCGGTCGAGGACAACATCGATGGACCAGTTGTTTGACCTGTTCATTTTCCGTGGTCTTTGTAGTCCGCTCCGATTCTGTACAGTAATTTTATCACATGAAATGTTTACTGTTTAAAATTTGTTCGATGTGGTCTCTGAGGTCCTTACATAACTTTTAACATACTTTAAAAATAACCAGGTCTTTTTAGGTTCCGCTTCAACATTTGAGTTGATGCTCCTTCCTGTACAGATTATTAAGTTTCTTTTAAGTTTGGTCCATTTTTATTAACTACCTGAATTAAATTATCTTGATCAACTGAATTGTTTTTGTCTATTTTTGTGAATAAGATATCGCTTGAGTTTTTATAATTTTCTCTTTGAAGCTGATCCGATGCGCTGTCATCTACTGCTATTTTTGTGGTGTTTTATCCACTTTGTTTGCAATATTTTTTCTAAATTGGGCGGCTGTTTAACGCCTTCTTCAGAATTGTTGTTGATACCCCTGTCGCAATGTTTACTGTTCGCAATCGTTGAAATACTAATTACATCACTCACTGATACTGCTTGACGTTAGTATGGATTAACTAAAGGGTCCACCAAATGGGACGCGCGAAGTTTGCCGGAAGGGTGCGGCCATGTTGTTCGAGGTACAGCTGTCAAAGTTGCTGTCATTTGTTCAGTATATAAACCCAAATCACCATGGCAAGTTTGAGTGTCGAGCAGCACGTGCAAATTATTAAATTGTTTTACGAAAATGGGTCATCAGTTCGAGCAACGTTCCGCGTACTTCGCCCATTTTACGGTCGCGATGATCGGCCTGTAGAGTCGACTATCCGTCGATTGGTGGGCAAATTCGAGTCGTCTGGTTCAGTAAACAACCAGCCAACACTGACACGTCGACGAAACGCCCGATCGAACGAAAATATCGCTGCTGTCCGTGAGAGTGTGCGCGAGAACCCGAGGCAGTCCATTTTTTGTCGTGCACAGGAACTTGGCCTTTCGGAGACATCAACTCGCAGAATTTTGCATCTGGATTTGGGTCTGCACCCGTACAAAATCCAATTGACCCAGGAGCTCAAGATAAACGACCACAGACAGCGTCGGGCGTTCGCTGACTGGGCTCTGGAGCAGTTGGAAGCAGACCCCCATTTTGGCCGAAAAATCATCTTCAGCGACGAGGCTCATTTCTGGATGAACGGGTATGTGAACAAGCAAAATTGCCACATTTGGAGTGAGAACAACCCAGACGAGGTCCACCAAGTGGCAATGCATCCCCAGAAAGTCACTGTTTGGTGTGGATTTTGGGCCGGCGGCATCATCGGTCCGTACTTTTTCGAGAACGAAGCTGGGGCGGCCATAACCGTCAATGGGGAGCGCTACAGGTCGATGATAACCAACCTAAACTGGATGATATGGACACGGACGACATGTGGTTCCAGCAGGACGGCGCCACGTGCCACACAGCCCATGCCACAATGGAAGGAGGCGATATCAACTGGCCACCGAGATCGTGCGATTTAACGCCTTTAGACTTTTTTCTCTGGGGCTATCTCAAGTCGCTGGTCTACGCCAACAAGCCTCTAAACACCGATGACCTCAAAGTCAACATACGCAACGCCATCGCTCAAATTGAGGCCGATATGTGCTCCAGAGTCATCGAAAATTGGACCTCCCAGATCCGGGCTACCAAACGGAGCCGCGGTGGTCATTTGAACGATGTTATCTTCCATACTTAATGGGGTCGAATACCCTTTCGAATGAAAAATAAATTTCGTTTCTACCTCACACACAACTTGTTTTATTCAATTTTAAAGTTCACGCGCCCTTATTGGCGGACCCTATATTTTACCCAAATTTTCTACCAAGTTGAGGGCTAATGTTGTGCCGTTGTAGTTAGTAGTAGTTGGATTTTTTCTCGTAAAAGAGAGTTATTTAACTTGAGCTCACTTATCAGATCTTTTAGGCTTATGTACGCCTCCAGCATAATTTAACTTTTCGCACACAGCTAATGTGATAAAGTGTTCCATATATTTCACAGGCCCCTATTTTACATATCTGTAATAATTAAAACTGAGAATTTTATCTAATGGTCATAAAGCAAGTAACTAATGATAAAGAAGTACAAAATAGAAAATTAACTGTAATTTAAGTAAGGTAAACTGAGATAATTAAACCCGGTATCATTTCTCATGCATTAAATTACTAGATAGTTTCAATATATTTTAATAACATTTTATGTAGCAAAGAAGTATTAGATGTATGGATATCTGCATCAGCTATATGCATAACTGCATCTTTATACAGGGTGTTTCTGTGACTCGGGGAATGAAATTAACCGCATATACTAGCGATGATGACGATTCATGTAAAAAAAATATTGTAAAAATCTTCAAATAACCAAGCCACATACAGGCCATCAAAGTTAAGAATGTTTAACACTTTTTCTAAATATTTTCAATACTTTAATTAGGCCATTGGTCATTTCGATCGGACTGCGGGAACCATGCTATACAGAAAATTCAAGAAACTTTATCTCAAATAAAAAATGGATCCTAGACGAAGCCAAAATAAGCCAACACTTTTAGGAGTTATGTTAAAAAATTACAAAAAGTAATGGTGATATGGCCATCATAGTACTTTCCCTATATTTTTCTCTAAAACTATGAGGTTTACACAAAAACGTTATTCTTAATAATTTGCTCAGTTTTTGATTCTTTATAATTTGTTATATAAATTCGATGTAACTTCTATAGCATATTAGCTTATAGGCAAAAAAAATCAAAATTTTTAATTTTTTCTCTCTAGTTAAGAACTTTATAAAAAATATGTTTCAATAAAATTTGTTCACTTTCCCATTGCCTTTAACTTTTGTTTAAAGAGTTTTGTAATATTTTTCAAATTTAGGTAAATATCGAGAAAAAACAAAAAACGCCTCGCGTAAACATCCACTTTCGGTCTATCAATGTTCACCAAAATTTTTAAAAATAAAACCTTTAAAGTTTAAAGTTTCATCTCAATAGGATCATTCATTTTTGAGATACGGCGTCCACCGACAGACACACAGACATAAACATTTTTTTTTTCAGAAATTAGAGGAATGGACTTAGAGGACTTCAAACCGAATATTTACGTTAAAAAAATCGAACAGTAGCTTCTTCTTATAGAGTTATAGCACTTTTATCATGTGTTTGAAAAACGTTTGAAAGGATTTCAAAAAGTAGGATAAGTAACAATCTGGCTTCCGGAGATTTAATTCAACCGATAATGTTTGGAGGTACTTAAAACTGATGTGCAAATTAAATTTTCATATAATAAAAATATGTCTGCATTCTCTCTAGACATCCAAAGTGCATATGATAGCGTAAACCTCACATTATTAGGTTATTATAAATTTATTCTCAGAGCGTAGTTTCTCTACATAATAATAAGGTATTTATTTGGTCCACAAACTACAAGCATAGGACTAGTTCAAGGTAACATTTTAAGACCCACTTTATATGCATTATTTTATGCGATCTGAAACTAATACTTAGCAACAACATTAAAATCGTTCAATATGTGAATGACGTTTGTATTTACACATTAGACAAAATTAATAATAGGTTGTTGGAAAAATTCACTTGGTTTGTTTCACTAAATTGTTTATTTTGTATTGGACTAGTTTCGAATACAAAATAAACAATTTAGTGAAACAAACCAAGTGAATTTTTTCAACAACCTATTATTAACATAATGTTTCACCAAGTGAAAAATGAGAATCAAATACAAGATAGACAAAATTAAGTTCAACATTAAGTTCAACTACCAATGGAGTAAAATCGAAAAATCCGATAATGGGTTAACCATGTCAGAGGAAAAATCAAAAATATGCACATTCACTCGTAGTAGATTCAAAACTAATCAAGTTCTATTGAATGAGAAAATATATAATTATAGTAAAGCTGTAAAATTTTTAGGGATGTATACAGGGTGATCTACTAGCTCGGTGACAAACGTTGACAGGTCACGTTATTTTAAGCAAAAAATGTTATATTATATGATGTCCGATCATGTCATGATAAAACAACAACCAGTTGCCTGCAAAAATAAGGAAAGCTTAAACTTGAAGTTTATTATAAAAAATTAACAAAACAAGTAAATATTACGTAACAAATGAAAACTTAAAAAGTTACAATATATGTTGCTGACGAGTAGTAATTTCAACTTGATAAACAAATTGCTTCATTGTTCCCCATAAAAATAGTCTAATGGATTTAAATCCGGGGACCGTGGTGGCCAATGTACTGGACCTCCACGGCCGATCCATCTATTTGGGAAATGTGTATTCAGCCAATTTCTAACCTGCTCTCCATAATGCGGTGGTACACCATCATACTGAAACCATATTCTTCGGATGATATTAAGTGGTACGTCATCAATTAAATCGAAAAGATTACTTTGTAATAAATGTCTGTATCTGTCCGCATTCAAACGGTCATTTATAATTTGTAATGGTAATACATTGTCGTTAAAGATACTACCCGAAACATTTATACTAAAACGTTGCTAAAATCGGCGTGCTCTAATTGCATGTGGATTCTGAAGACCCCACAAATGATCATTATGATGATTATTTATGCCATCTCTCGTGAAATTTGCTTCATCGGACCATAATACCAGTGAAAGAAAATCACAATTTTGCCCATGTTATTGAAGAACCAAGTAGCAAAATGTTAAACGTTGTTGTGCATCTCCAGGCTGTAGCGTTTGAACATTTTGACGATGATATGGATATAACAATTCTAGATTCAACACTCGCCAGACAAAATTTTGAAACACTTGTAAATGTCTTGCTATACCTCGAGTACGAATTGATGGATCTTCCAAGACGGCATCAATAACATCGTGTTCTTTTTGTATCTTTACTTCATAGGAACGAATAGCTTTTTGCGGAGCCGCATTACCTGTCTCGAAGTCTGCGAAATAACGAACTAAATACTGTATGAACAGGTTGGTGTCAGTTTGGATATCTGCGCTGGTATTATCTTGCAGCTTCTCTCGCGTTTCCATTAAAAATCCATATACAAAAATTATATCTGCATACTCTTCGGTGAAAAATGTATACATTTTTTAAATAACAACCAATAGATCATGACAAACAATACAACAAACAACAATTTTCTTATTATGACAGGCAACTAGTTGTTGTTTTATAATTACCATCGCTATTTTATTGGGGACATAACTGTTTTATTTAAATTATTTACATATTTAATTTAAATGTATACAAACTCTGATTATTTATATCTCTTAAACGAAGTGAAATCGAAAACCATGTTATATAATATTTTTTGCTTAAAATAACGTCAGATTTCATCTGTCAAAGTTTGTCACCGAGCAGTAGATCACCCTGTATAGGTAGTAAATTATTATAGAACTAGCATATATTCCACACTATAACGAGAGTGGAAAAGATATTTTGTACGCTGGGTGATTGATTATGGGTTTATTATCTTACGGCAATGCTAGTAAATGCCATTTTAAAGAAGGGCACTTCTCTGTAAATTCGGCGTAATTTTTTTAAATTGAAATTCTTGTTTAATATCTCAAAACTCTAAACAAACTACTGAAAAATATGTGTTTTTTTTGTACTAATTAAAGATGGTAAGAGTATAGTCGATTTTCTCAAATAACATAAAACTTCATTCAAGCTAAATATTATTACCGCAAAAATCTTAAAATATATAGCAACTTTCAAAAACATGTTACAGGAAATGTAACAGCAGATGTATTAGCAAAGAAAGGTCTACATAGTGAGCTAACATTAAATTATCCTATTATAGCAGGGTATTTGGTCAATATGCATAGAAAACAACTTTACAATGAATTCCATTTAGATTTCGAAGAGAATAATTATGGTCAATTTTATAAAAATCTGTCATCAAAATTCTTATCAAGCCCTTGGCTCTCTGAATTTGGAATCACATCAAAAAGTTTTGTTAAGACAATTTGTCTCCTGAGAAGCAATCATGGAATCTATCCATTCATTTTACATAGAATTAATCAAGCAGAAGAACCTTTCTGTGAATGCGAAGAGTGAGGTATCCTCGAACATATAATAATGATATGTCCCGAGTAATTAAATGAAAGAAAAATCTATTTCTCCCATATCAGTTCTGCCATTCTCTTATAAATTTATACTGGGTTCAAGAAATAAATTTCATAAACATTCATATATAAAGAGAAAATTATTGTATAAAATATCTTAGATGGAAGCGTGCAAATGATCCTTCTTTGTATGATTTCTTTATGGTTTACTCATAAACCGTCGCTTCATTCAGTTTGTATATTAAAAACGCCTTGATAAGCTCCTAGGCGAGAAAGTTTGTATACCTTTTTTAGTCCCTGATATGAATGATAGCATAGGTTTAGCTTTAGTTTTTAAAATCCTGGTTTGATGGCTAATGGTATATACAGGGTGACCGACGAAAAACCTTTGGTGCTGTATCTCGCATATTTTTATCCGATTTTAATAAATAAAACATCAAATTAAATCATTTTTAAAAGACTTTAATATGAACTGAACTGATATGTTTTCTTGCATCCAGTTTTTGACAAAAGACGATCAACATTTTTTTTCAAATTGCACTGTATATATATTTTGAATTGATCCGCAAGGAGATTTTTTTCTTAATATAAAATTGTAAACAATTTTTTCCATACATTAAACTAAAGTCGAGAAATTGAGGATTTTTTGAAAAAAAAATAAAAAATCAATAATTGATGTAAGTTCCGACGTTCCTCAGGGAACTCATATTGGGCCAGTGTTGTTTTTGTTATTTGTTAATGATTTGTGTGATTCGTTCAAGTACTGTAAATCTTTTGCAGATGACCTAAAATTATTTCATTCTATTGATAACATTGGTAGATATTTTGAACTGAAACATGATTTAAATATTTTATTTGAGTGGTGTTTAAAGAACAATTTATTTTTAAATATATCCAAATGTAATTCAATCTCATTTTCAAGAAAAAATAGTGTAACTTCCTTGACTCGATTAACATTGCGCAGTTGGAAAGAGTCTATAGTATTAAAGATTTAGGGGTTATGTTCGATTCTAAATTGTCCTTTAAAGATCATATTAATTCTATTGCTAACAAGGCATTTAAAATATTAGGCTTTATTTTTAGAAATAGTTATAGTTTCAAACCATACGCTCTAAGAACTCTTTATATATGTTTAGTAAGATCAAATTTAGATTATGAATCAGTAATTTGGTCTCCTCAGAATAACTGTCATATATTAGCGCTAGAGAAAGTACAGCGCAAGTTTCATTTTTATATGTTTCGTAGATTTGCTGTTGCTGGTATTTCAGTTGCTGATTATTCCTTTCTTTGTATTCATTTTAACTTGGATTCCTTGAAATTTCGTAGAGTTATGTTAGATATGTGTTTTCTGCATAAATTAATTTCGGATAATATTAATTGTTCTGAAATACTTGCTTCATTAAATTTTTCAGTAAGTTCTATTTACATAAATATACGGCGAAAACCCTTATTTAGATTACCAACAGTACGCACTAATTAGGATTCAAATAATCCACTTTTTAGATTTATGAGTGTAGCTAATGATTTAAATCATAATAATAATATTGATTTGTTTGGTTCTAGTCTATCTAAGTTTAAATCAGAACTCAAAATAATTGCATTTCAATTTTGATATATGTTATTGTTACGTACGATCATAAGTTTACTTTTAGTTGTATTTTAATTTTATGCTTCATCATGAATTATGTTATTTCTAATGTAAAATGTGATTCCGTTTAATAAATATATTATTATTATTATTATTATTATCATTATTATTATAAAATGCATTACTAGAAAAGATACAAAATAATTTATAAAGAATAATGTTTTGTGCAGGCGACAGGATTTTTGAAAAAGGTGCGTCGTTATTATTATTTACATGCAAATATTTACATAAGCACAACTCTATTAACGAAATTTATTATTATAAAATGCATTACTAGAAAAGATACAAAATAATTTATAAAGAATAATGTTTTGTGCAGGCGACAGGATTTTTGAAAAAGGTGCGTCATTATTATTATTTACATGCAAATATTTACATAAGCACAACTCTATTAACGAAATTTCTTGATTTCTTTAATTTGTGAAAAGTTGTTTTTCTTACAGTATGGTACAGTGAAAGTTCTAGATTAAGACTATAGGTCCCAAAGCATGTAGAGTGGAAATTTGAATTTAATTTTACATATTTGTATGTTTAAAACTAAGTACTGTTTTCAAATGACACTTTTAATATAAGGTTTTTGATATATTACTAACATATCCTTGTGAGCATTTTCTCGGTTTGGTTTCTTCGTTTATTATTATTTTTTAGTAGTTATAAATTTATTGAGCCACCATAAAATATAGGTTGAATTTATATAATAATAATATTAAGGAATAATAAATTAATTAGTACACAATTCACATATTATTTTTCCTAAATTATACACTAAACTACTTTTGTTGTTTTGTTATTGATCTGAATTGACCTAAACCTACAATTATATTGTTTCTGAAAGGTGATCTTATCAAAATTGATTTTGAATATTAGTTTCTTACAGGTGTAGTGTAGCAAAAGTTTTAATCACCCAAAGCCTCTTTTAATTAAAATTAATTCCTTCATCGCAACTTACGGTAAAATGCATAACCCTGTTTTCAACATTAAATGATACCCGCTTAGAAAACCAAACTTAAATGAGTTTTATAAAGAACATGCAGTTTTTTATTATGCATAATTTCATCGACATATAAAAAGCACCTAAATACTAATTATATGAAAAGCAATATCCTTTAGCTTAATTCCTTTTGGAATTCCAATTTGTTTAAATAATAAAGATATTAAAACATGATTTAAATGGCAAATATATGGCACAGTTTCTTAAGACTTAAGTTTCGCTGACACCTGTAACATAAATATCTGTCTCGAATATGTTTATTTAAATCTAACATAGTTTTAGTTTTAATGTGATTATTTTTCATTAAGACAATTGTCTAATATGTGCGATCATTTAAAAATAATTATGATATCGATTAATATAGACCACTCCTAGAGGATAGCTTCAAACAGTAGGTTCATGCTTAACTGAGAATGAATTACATTAATTTTACTAGATTATATTTATAATCCTTCATAAGAGGCACTAATACATCACTTAAGCAATATTCATTGCACAAATTATATATAAATAATTAAATGGCTTAATGTAGATTTAATAGCCCACTTTAATAAATGATAAGTTGTGATTGTTAATACAAATAAAACATTTAAATTGTTAAAAGTCATATATTTCTCCTCTAGTTTATGTTTGGATAGGATTTTAGGTAAAGGTCTTCTCGTCAATTTATCTGCTCGTTCTCTACATCTTATGTCTTCCTGTTTTTACTTTTATGGAAATCTAAACAAGTATATGTAGTGGCGTAATACTTTCGATAACAGTTAGATCACCGAATAAAAGTTGGAATCAAACGATTATAAAAAAACATAAAAATATCCGAAAGTTGATTCGATGGACAGCAGTTACTGACATATTTAACTTAAAATTTGCAATATTAGTTAAATTGTTTATTTTCTATGACTTTTTCTCAATACACTTTGTATCCGATTTTCTTAATACTGGACAACATCCACATCAATACATTTAATTAATTACTCAATTAACTCGTGGTAAAACATTTATGATCTAACTATAGTCTGTTCGTTGGATCTTCCGTCGTACGTCACAAAATATCGCTTTTTGATAAAATTCTAAATTTCTCAACAATTTTGAATGCGGAAATGTAAGGTATTTCTATACAGTATGTGAAAAATATAGTTTCGACACAATTTAACTGCTCATTACCATACAGGAAGTACTTAAAAATACAATTTCTTGAAAAATTTTCTCACTTACCTCTTGGTGAAACATTTTGAAATAATTATTTTTACTTAAAATTACATCTGTTGCAAAATGTACAAAATTGTATACGCTATTAAACAAACAGGTGTATACCAGTTTAATCGTTGATAAGTAAGAGATCCGAATAACGCCGTTTGTATTTAATAAACGCTGGTGTAGTAAGCAAGGCTAAAATATACTTCAAGTTACATTTGATGCAGGAACAAGCAATCTAAAATACATAAAACGCTATAATATACACAAATATGAAGAAGTCAAGACAAATAATAATATCATAGCCAAAGAAATCTAAATGAGAAATTATTAATAAAAGAAGAAACCTAGTTCACAAATTTCTAATTAAGAAATTTAGCTCTTAGAATTAGGCCCCAAATGCTAATTTTTTAAATATTCAATGATAGCTTAGATACATAGATTAATTAAGTAAAGTAAAAATTACGAAAGAAGCACCAATAAAAATTATATTAAAATTTAAGTGTAAAGTAAAAACTGATAACCTAATTATCAAAAAATCAAGTAAAGATAATTCCACTGTAGTATAGTTAAGTGTGTCAGTTCTGTTTAAGGTAATAACGGATGTATAAAACTGGAGAACTGGGAACTTTATTAGTGAACTTATAAATTACAAAAACGTCACTGTTATTATTCTGTTTGACAACACTGTTTTCAATGCTGCCTACGACAGCCCAACATACAACATTCCTCACATAGCAATTCAAGCTTGAAAACGGATCGGTGGTTTCCTATTTCGTGGGGGATTTCTTCTGGGGCTGACTTTTATTAGATGTTCGTCTTCAACATTCAGACTGGTTGTTTTCGATTCGGACTGCTCAGACATCTTGTTTTTCTGAATCGGTTCCTGGTCGAGTAAGTCGTCGGGTAACTTGATGGTTGATGAAGTTGGTAAAAATAACACTGGATTCGAGATCTCCGGTTGGAATGAGGTAAAATTATAATTCCTTGGTCTCAGTTGATGTGCATGTTTCCGTTTTATTTGATTATTTATCTCTACCAAGTACGAATAGATTCCATTTTGTGATTTTGTTATCCCAGGTATTGATCCTCTACCTATTGGATTATTTACCCATACTGTCTGTTTGACTTCAAATGTTGCTTCTTTGGATTTCTTGTCATGATAAAGTTTCTGTTTAGCTGTTTCATATTCTTGATTTCTTGACACATGGTGGATTTATTATTATTTTTTAAATAAATACATTATTATTGGTATTATCTAATAGTGTTCGTAACGATCGACCATAAATAAGTTCACTGGGAGATCTGCCTGTCGATCGCTGTGTTGTATTTCAATGAGTTAGTAAGAATTTATTCATTCTTAGATTAAAGTCATATTCTTTACTACTTACGTTCATTCGTTCTTTAATGTCCTTACTGCTGGTTCAGCTATGCCGTTTGATTTTGGATGGTACGGGGTTACTTTTATATGTTTTATGTCGTTCGTTTAACAAAAGTTTTCAAAATCGTTTGACGTTAACTGAGGTCCATTGTCTGATACAATAAATTTCGGAATTTCAAGTCTAGCGAATGTTTCACGTAATGCTTTTATTGTTTTCTCGGTAGTTATACTTTTCATGGGTATAACTTCCAACCATCATGTAAATGCATATATTACAATTAAAAACATTTTGTTTCCAAAAGGTCCCATAAAATCGATATGAATACGTGGCCATGGGATTGGTGGAGCATACCATGGACAAAGTGGTACTTCCGGTTTATTTTGTTTGGAACTTTGGCACGATGTACATTTTTGAGAATACTTGATAATGTCCATATCGATGTTCGGCCAATACACATGCATTCTTATTCTTATTCTTCCTTCCCATAACACAATATTTTCTTCATCGGAGAGCTCGTCTCTCTTCTCAAAAAATGATAAAAGTTCGGGCCTTAAATACCTTTTATCTGGCCAATATGATGTAATAAATTTTATTACTTGTCTTAATGTTTGATAACTTGCTGTTTTATCATGCATAGTTCATTTTGATATTGGCAATTTATTTAATCTTAACTTGAGTAAGTGTCCTCTTCTTGGTAAACCTACTTTTTCGTTCTGTGTTATAATTGTTTAAAATCATAGCCCATCTAAGAAGTCTGTTACTTGCTATTTTGGGTGTATTCCGATGTTCACTAAAAATTCTTTCTAATGGTGTGTGATTTGTTAATAACGTGAAATGTCTACCATAAAGATATTGATAAACTTTTGTTACCGCAAATATGATAGCAAGTGCTTCCTTATCAATTGTTGCATATCTAAATTCGACAACAGTCAGAGTTATGGATTTATAGGATATTGGATTTAACACATTATTGCCATCCTTGTGAAATAATACTGCTCCTAAGCCTTTGTATGAAGCGTCTGTTGTGAGGAATGTTTCCATTGATGGGCCATAATGTACTAATGTATCAGTTGATGTAGTTGTTTCTTGAGTGTTGTGAAAATTTCGTTATCTTGCTTAGTCCAATTTCATTGTACTTCTTACTTAAGTAATCGATCCTAAAAATGATCATAATTCAGTTACGTTTGTTGGAGTTGGAAATTCATTCATTGCTTTAATGTGTTCATTCGTTGAATGGAGTCCTTCCTTGTCGATTTGATGTCCTAAGAAAATTACGATGTCTTGTAACCAAGCACATTTTGATTGATGTGTTTTAATTCCTGCGTTCGTTAATCGTTTTAATACTTAAACCCACCCAACTGTGTTGTTTTATTTCCATTTGTTATGGAGTTTCATCATGTATCCGCTACGTCAATTCAATGTTTTAATACTTGTTGTACTCGTATGTGTTCTGTAATATTTGGAACTGTTATGAGAATATCATCAAGATAAAAAAATGTTCCATTAATTCCCGATAGTATAATATCAATTGTTCGTTGAAAGAATAATGGGTCGAAAGATATTCCAAAAGGTAACCTTTTGTAACTGAAATGTCCCTTATGTGTTGATATAACCAAGTACTTTCTCGATTCTGGATGAACGTTGAGTTGTAAGTAAGCATCTCGTAGATCTATTTTTGTAAATTATTGACCAATTGCTAGCTTAAACAGTATGTCTTCAAAACGAGGAATCGGGTAATCGTCTCGTTGTACATGTGGATTGATAGTTACACGAAAATCGCCACAAATTCGTTCATTGCCATTTGACTTAACCGCTATTACAATGAGTGTTGCCCATTCTACACTCTGAGTTATCATGTCTACTGGTTCGAGAATACCCTCTGTTTGTAAACGTTTGATTTCTACTTGTTCCTGTAATGCGATAGGTACCGGTCGGGGTCGAAAAGCCCTAGGTGTTACCTGTGGGTCAATATGAATCTTTACACTGTGTCTGTTTATTGAACCTAGCTTTCCATTAAAAAGTTCTTGGTGATTTTTGAGAATTTGTTCCGTTTTTACCGTATTTTCCTTAGTATGACATATTTTTGCTCCTGTTGGCATTGTCAATTTTAACTTTAAACACCAATCTAAACCAAACAATGGGAAATGTAACTTCAGTTATACCAAAGGTTTTTATTTCAAGATCTGTGTATGCAATCAAGTTACGTCTAGGTTTCAATTTTGGTGAACCAATTTGTGTCCATAGTCTTCTGCCAATCACTGAATATGCTGCATCTGGATCGTACAGCATGTGGATATTCTTTCCATTTAATTTAACTGAAAGTAGTACCTTTTTCGGAGTATTTATACACCTAATGCTTGTGTTTGTTGATAAATCCATATCGTTCACGTCTGTATTATTTTCATGCACATACCTTGTGTTATTTGATTTAAACTGTCTTTGTTTAGTGTTTTTGTTTTGTACGTTTGAATGTCCGAATTGAGTTCCATGTCCGGTCGCGATACATACATTTGCAAAATGATTTAATCGTCCACACGCATCGCACTTCTTTTCATTCGCAGGGCAATATTTTTTGTTTGAATGTTGTTCGTTGTCGCAAAACATACATTTTGTACGATTTTGGGAAATGCTTTTCTGTGTAAACTATTACAGTTGTGTATTTGTTAAGAGTGTTAGACGCTCTGATTGCACTTCTGCTTGTTCCAGTTTAAGCGCTGTTACCTCAACTTCTGCTAGTGTAGCATCGTTTGTTTGATGTTGACGAATGATTTCTTGTTGCCACGAATTATTGTTTAATCTGATTCTGGATGCATAAACGTTATTTATAGTTGTTTTGAAATCACATTTGCCTGCTAACGCCCGTAAAATTGATATGTATTGAAATATTGACTCGTGTTGATGTCGCATGCGAAGCGTAAATTGCATTCTGTCCGCAAGAACGTACGATATTTTTCCAAAATGTCCACTTAAAACTGCTTAAAACTAAATTTTACCATCCTGTATACTTAACCAAACAAATATGAATATTTCAGGACATTCCAGTGCAAAATAAGTCTTCTATTTACTTCTTTTGTGCATAATAAGTACTTTTGTATAAAATGGTATTTTTTAAAACAAATTACACATACCATTCGAAATAATATAGGACATAGAAATATACCTGCCTAACGTCTTTATATAAAAAAAGGTATCGCTTCAATTATAACTTCACATCGCCGCATTTATCTATAGAGACAGTTCTAACTTTTATCTGATTCACGGGATAAATCGCATTGTTCTTGGAAAAAAGAAAAAACTCGTTACAGGACGAGAAAGATATAAAGCCGGCAAAATAATTTGATATTTGAGAAGTTACGCGTCAAATTGAATTTCCTTCTCGGTCGATAAGGACTTATGACCACTTATTAAATTATGGCTTGATTTATACAGAGCACAAAGCGAAGAATTTTTCCATTGTAATATTTGTATATTCCGAGCTCAGACTGCTGGGATGAAATTAATTTGTAGAGGTGCTTTTTTTTAATTAGAACGGGATTATATTCTTTAGGAGATTAATCTTTTTGAGAGTGTAGTGGTTTCAGTAGCCCCGTTTTTAATTAATTTACTATGCTTCTATAGACATTATTATAAAATAAGAATGGTTAATGTAAAAAGGTGCTAAATAGATAATAATAATGAAATTATAACAAACGGACTTAAGGAGAATTTGAATTAATCGTAGATAAAAGACATAATCAGTTACTTTCCTGTAGTAGTAGTAGTAGTGTTAGGCTATCGACCACGTGGTCCTTCCGCCATGTGTCATTTGTGTATTTGTGTGTGTGTAAATGAGCTTGTTACTTTAAAGGATCGCCCCCGTCACTCTAAAGCACCATTAATTGTATCCCAATGGTGAATGGTACCGGTCACCCATCCGACTACTGACCCGAACCAACGTTGCTGCACGTCAGTTCGGGGCCGTAACCGATGCGCCACCACCGACGTGTAGTTTCCTGTATTTTTATATAAATCGAAATAAAAAATTGAATGTATGTAGTCAAGTAATTACATGTAGAAGTATATTTTGTATTAAAATCCTAATTATTTTATATTTAGCATTCCTATATTTTATATAGGACGAATATTTAAATATTTGAAAATTATGATTTTAAGGCAACGTCCTAACTATTTAATCTCAATAAGAATTACAATAAAATTAATTAAATAGTTGTAAAATTAATTCATCTATGTATTTTGACTTCAATAAATAAATAAATAAACATTTTTATTATAAACACGAGATGGAATATTTTAGCCACATTTCTGCATTTAAATAAGTTTTTTATTATCGTCATCAGAGAAGTGGCCTATGAACTCGCAAAAAGAGGTGCAAATGCCACTCCTATAGGACCAGAGCCGTTTTGTGGACTCCCCATGGCACATAGAAGAGAGGTGGTGCAAAAATGGGAAGAGTACAGAAGACGTAAGTTTTGGAACAATGTACCAGGTCAATCAAAACGACTCCTGAAACCCGATCACAGCCACAAGGTGCATGAACTCACAAGGAACGAGCTAAGAACTTTCACCGAACTCATGACAGGGCATTGTGCCCTCCGATACCATTTACGGAAAATGGGAAAAGAGGAAAGTGGAAGCTGCAAATTGTGTGATTCGGCAGATGAAACTACCGAGCACATACTATGCACTTGTGTCGCGATTGCTCACAAGCGTCTTTCACACTTCGGCAGGGACCGATTATCCCCCGAAGAAGTGAGCATTATCATCCCCAAGATAGTAAGCAGGTTCATGGTGGACGTGGGACTGCTTGGGAAGTGATAGGTTAAGGGTAGAACAATAGATCTGTTAGTTCGCAGTTCACGAGAGGCTAACACACCTCACTAAGACCCTACTTAACCTATAACCTATAACCTATACATCATCAGATGAATTATAAACATATATATCGCACAATATATCAAAAAAATTAATCATGTAAGTTGGATAAGCATGTTAAGTGTAACTTATATAGTTCTGCTCCAAATTTTAGTTCAATATAAAAGCAACCAAAAACAATGTTAAGTATAGCGATAAAAAACTTATTTATTATTTATTTTAAATATTGGTGTATTAACATAAAAGTCATATAACTGTTTCACTTAATACCTAAACTGCAAGGACAAGATTCTAAAAATAATTAAACGGATGCAGATATACAAATAATAATAAAAGTTTATACATAAATAAAGCGTCAAGTAAAAAAATTATAAATCAGCTAAATTCTTAAGAGCTAAAATTAAAATTAATGTGCTGCTCTCAACTGTAAAAGGCGTGTCTATTTAATAATTATTTCATAAATTTGGTAAGTCTGGTGATCTTCGGATAAATATTTGATTCATGTTTTGTGTTATAATCATGAATATCTCTATCGACTGATAAAGTGACCCGTGTTTTTTATTATATGTAAGGCATTCTAGTATATACAAACTACGCATCATTAAAATCTACATGTCTATGAATTCCTCGCGACAATATTAAGTGTAGCTAAATTAGACATGATAAGGATAACCCTGCGTGTCTTAATACAAGAAGTTCATATGAAATGTGGCTTTGGATGAGAACAAAATATGTCCATCGTATAGTTTCCTTTGAAACCTGCATTGAAGAATTCCGTGTAAGAAATATATTAGAACATAGTTTGTTAGCCAGACAATTTGAATGGGTTTCCCATACCAAGTTGTCGATATGCACATCTGCAAAAAGATAGAGCGAGGGTCGTAGATTTGGCATTATTTAAACCAGCTCGATATCATTTGTTTTGTTGTCGTATGTAATTCAGTGACTATCTCTGATTGTTTAGACTGATTTACAATCGTAGTATTATCGGCATATAAGATCATATTTGCGTTTGGAGTTCTGTCTAATGGATTATTGGCATATACTTAAAAATAGTAGAGGGTCTAAGATAGAACCTTATGGGACACCGTGTTTAGTTGCTAAGGAATCATATAAGAATACGCTGTGTTGTCTTTCTGAGAGGTATGACATTATTAATCGACAACTACACATTGTAGAAATAGAGCTTATATAATAGAATTTGATGTAAGATACAGTTAAAAGCTTTTGACAAGTCTGGAAACCTTGACATTGAAATTGATCCCTTAAAAGCAGTCAGTGGTTAGTTCAACGAATTTCAAGATTGCGTCTGAGGTGCATCGCCCTAAAATCAAATTGTTCATTCCGTAGCAGCTTTGATTCCTCAAAATATTTAATAATTGTATCTGGAGGATTTTTTTCAAGAATTCTGGCAAATAGTGAAAGTAATGAGATAGGGCGGAAATTATCTGGCTAGTCATATTCACCTATGTTATGTATTATGAGAAAAATTGAAAGAAAAGTATCGAAAATATCGTTTACATTAGAGGTGTCCTTAATAAAGCTCCAGTCTTGCAAGTCTGAGAGTAGTATATTGTTATAAATTTCAATGCCGGATGTCTCACAATCCTTCTTAGTGGTGTGATTATATACATTTAATGCATTATATTCAACGTTACTTTTTAACATTATTAAAACTTCTTCCCCGGAAGATAATTTTCGAGAAAACTTAGAGGCTACATGAAAATTTGTAATTACAACTGATATTGCCAATGCTTAGATATAAATATGATAAAAATGTTCATTAATTTGTCATTAGCAATCACATAAAGAACATATAGTTTAGACCAAAGAGATTGAATATTCATGAATAAACAATTAAATTCAATATTCCTGACTCAAACCACGTCCACTAATATAAGAGGATACTCTTCTAAGATAAAAGAACAACTCACGCAACTTGGTTACGAACCCCCTTACATTTTGATGATAAATTGCCAAATTTATAAAATCTTTCTATTAGGGCCGTTATTTAAAAAACAGTTTAGGTCCTAGAAAAAACCGACAAAGCAAAAGGCCACAATGTAAAATAAACTTATTAACTTATGTAAATATATATCATAATAATAAAATATATAAGTCCTTTACGTTGTAGAAAATTCACTAATAAATAGAAAAAACACGAAAATATTTTCGTAAAATCTACAACAAATGAGTCTTATTAAGACTAATGCCTGACTAGTTCGAATCATTTAATATATTTCATATTCAAAGTATTATGAAAAGTCACATATATCTGATTGAACAATGGAATTAGAACTACATCTACCAATATATATCCATTAAATTCTTTTAAGGTATAGTAATTTATTTGTATCACCACCAGTAGTGTCATTTTATTATTATGTGTATACTTAATATATATATATATATATATATATATATATATATATATATATATATATATTTGACAAATGTATATAAATAAATTCACGATTATAAACGTCCTGAACCGGCCAAAATCGGCTGATTTGTCGTTTTTGGGGGACTTTAACCGTGGCTAAGTTGCGGTGCAAACCGATTTTCCGTAAACCATTGATTAAAAAGTTAAGTAGCTGCGGTGCAAGTGGACATAAGAGTGTTACCTGAAGTATTATTATTAGATTTAGATCTAAGTCTTTGCATTATTTAGTCTATTTATCATCTTGTTATTCTCTTGTAATATATTGATTGTTAACTGTTCAATTATAAGTGTATTTTATTAGTATTACTCTATATTCTTCAAATCTAGCTAGGAGCCATTGCATTTTCAAATTTTTTATTTAATCCACTACAATTATTTTACCACTCTGGATTTTTTAGGTGAAAAATATAGATCAAATTACATTTTATTTCCTAAATACTATGGTGAGTTTTATTGGTGTGAGTGGAGATTTTTGTGTAATTTAATATTTCTTTCGTTCTGTGAGTTACTTTATCATTACTTAAACCTACTATAAAAAGGTTGGTGTCATTAGCGTATGTTGTAATGTAGATATTTTGATCTCTAACAGTTTTAGGGAAATCATTTACATAAATAGCAAATATATGGAGAGATTATTGTTAATTTTACTTTCGCGTATTCTATTGGATAGTTATGACGTGGTTTAAATGTTACAACGTTTACAAAATACAAAAGAATGAGAAATTATTTTAAGTTATGTTCTGACAAGACTACAAAATTTCTTTATAATTAACAAATTAGGAAAATCACTATTGTTTATTATTAATTAATCATCTCTAAACAGCAGAATATTTATTATCAAATATAATTTGTGTACTAAATATTGCTATCTATTTATTTCAAATTTATTAATTACAAAATAGTTTGATGATTAAACATAGAAGTAATAGAAATATAAATTAAATAAAAATGCTATTTTTGTTAATGGAATATTTTTAGATTTTTTTA
The DNA here is from genome assembly GCA_963969525.1 of Ontholestes murinus. Classification (NCBI taxonomy): domain Eukaryota; kingdom Metazoa; phylum Arthropoda; class Insecta; order Coleoptera; family Staphylinidae; genus Ontholestes; species Ontholestes murinus. Next base: position 66,796,374 of record OZ018394.1, on the reverse strand, counting down.
TTGGTTAGCGTCCCTGCACTGCGGTCTCCGTGGTCGTTTTGTGCGCCTCTGAATGTTTTACTCCCAGTGTACTCCTGTGTCTTCTATGAAGTCCAGTAGTTTCTGCCATGGATACTCTTGAGCTGTTCTCCAGGAAGCACAGCCTTCTCGAAGTTCTCCATGCGTTGTCGTCAATATGCTTCAAATGTTCACAGTAGGTGTTTCCTCTTTTTTCAGATACCCACGGTATAGGGGGCTTTCCTCGATTCCCATCCTATGTTTGTGCTTATTCAGGCCAGAGTGTCCAGTGACTAGCCCTGTAATTTTTTTAGTTTCAATCTGTTCAATCCTGACAGTATGTTGTCAGGTACCGGACCATCTAATAAGCGTCTCGCCTCAATCCCTTTTCGTAGTGCCATGTCTTTTTGTGCTCTTCTGCTTGCTTGCGGATTATTTCATTTCAGGTTTTGTGGGATATACCAAAAGCGGGTTAATGTCCTATGAACTCACTTGCTGCCCCTTGTTTGGCCAGCAAGTTGCCCTCCCCCCCAAATGTCCAATAAATCCTTGGTCGTTGGGTATCCATACTAGCTGTGTTTTTTCTTGTTGTCGCCAGTGCATCCAGCCTGTTTATGCAGCTCATAACAAGCTTAAACTGAACTATTAGCGAGGCTAGCGCTTTTAGGGCTGCCTGGCTGTCCAACATAATGATAATTGGTACTTTGTAATGTCCCGACTCCATTACGTGATAAACACACCAGTCAATGGCGGCTATTTTGGCCTGGAATATGGATGGTTCCCCAGAGCAACCACGAATTGTTTGTACTAATTGTACCCCTCAGAGATACCAGCCCCGATTCCTTTAGTATTTTTGGCCCGGTCAGTGTACTAAATGATTCCTTTACTTGTTGTTGTTGTTTTGAATCTGCGGGATAGGTGTACGATTTTAGTTTAATAAGGCCTCATTTTTAGGATCTCTTCTCCTTGTAGTACTTGTAGTGTGTTCATTTATGTGCATCCTATAGGCTGCCGGTCTAACTTCCATCATAACATGCCGATGTAGTTGTGGTAGAGATAAAATGTGTTAGATGGCTGTTGTGGGCGTTGTTCTCATTGCCCCAGTGATTAGCAGACACGCCTGTTTTTTTCAAGTTTTACTGCTGCACTTTCGGTTTGGGTATTTTCTCCCCAAATAAGCGCCACAATGCCACTACAGGTGTCGAGTTTGATGCCGTGATCCCAAACTTCCCGCTTACTAGAATGGCCTGATCATTCTGCATACTCTAGAGCATAGATGCCTTGGCTTTCGAGCAGCAGTTGAAGGTCGTCCATTACGAGGCATCACAGAAGCAGTGAGAGAACACCTCTCTGCGGGCATTCACCAGTAACTACGCTTTTGATGTTTTTCCATATAGGGTATTTGTTATAGTCCGACTTTTGAGCATCTTGTTCACTCATTGTCATGACATAACACAACATGGAATTGAAGGTTGTATTGTCAAATGCCCCTTCAATGTCTAGAAACGTCAGCAACGCAATGTTTTTGCATTAAATGGCGTAATGATGACGGTGTAGTGGTGAGTCCTTTAGGACTCCTTCCCGTATGTGTATGTCTACTAGTTTTTCTAATAATTTTAAAATAAATGCTCACAAGCTGATTGGTCTTGGCATAGGAAGCACGCCCTAGCTTTAGTATAAATACTATCTTTACAGTCCACTAGCTGCTTGGATTGTATGAAACAGAACCCAGGAAGTGCGTCTGCAGTAACACAGGGTCCCTTATACCGAGTCTGTGTACTATCAATTTTTGGTTATCAGTGAGTCTGTGTTCCGAGCATGATCTTTGTAGACGGGAGTTTGTGGGTTAACTTTCTATGTCCCTACAGAATTTTTGCTAAGAGTAGCGTTTTATTGGCATTGTTAGATGCCGTGAGGGCCGTTTTGTACTGCGCCCATTCACCGCTTCTCTTGGGTATGTTAAATAGACTTCTGGTGCGTGCCTTTGTCCTATCAAGATCCCTCTTCCACCAGGTGACCCTGTTTGAGGTAGGTTTGGTAATTAAGAAAGACACAGTGATAAAATTCTAAGTCAATTCGTTCGTTATGTTCGTAGGGACTTTACTTTGTGGAATTGGGTTCTTAATAAAAAAACATACGTGTTGCTTTATGATATATACATTGACAATGCCGATAATTAGGTCATTTTCTGGTATTTCGACCATCCGAAATTCCATATTTTCATAACAGATTTAGTCCAACTCACGTCGAATACTACTTTCTTTATGAAAGATGACTGAGGGGAGATTTAGAAGTAAGTCATAAATAATTACCAACAAAATATGAATACTTTTATTGCTCAAGTATCTTTTTAACGCAACGAAAATTTTAAATTGGTACATTTTTACTTTAACCTTTGGTGAATGCGCCGGGTTATATATAAAAATTGAAATGAAGAAATGGCTATTTGTAATGTTCGTTCATGACTTTTCCTTTACTTCTATAACAACTAAAAATTCTCATTTAGATAATCTATGTGCGTATCTTATAATGGAATAATACTTTTTTAGAGCGTTAAATAACACTACAAATATTAAATAATAATTCTGTTAGTTAACTATGAAACATTATCACAAATAATAAATATATTTTGTGCATGTATTGTTAATTGAAAAATAATACACAAATGAAGTCATGAAACAATATCTGCATCCAAATATATATATTTATTACGAAAAGATAAACACTTGTTTTGCTCCATATTTTTGTATTTCAGTTGCACATGTATAATAATCATTATCAAAGGTATAGTGTTTAGTATAACAGCGATTAAATTCATAAATATATGGATTATTTACTCTTAGTTGCATATTAACAACTTTCAACTTTTATTTTGCTATTATGGTATTATTACATAAACAAATAGATTGCATTACATATATTTTAATTAAAACTTAATTCAATATAGTATCATATTAATTAAATATTATTTTCTTTCATACTTCAATTTCTTACAAATAGAGTCAAGTTTTTCCTTTGCTTCTGCTTTGCATTGCTGTCCATTATATATTCTGTCTGTTATAATATTTGATCTTATTGATAATAAAATATATTCAAGTCCTTGTAGTTTTGTACCACAACAAGTCTTATTAAGACTACAAAACAAATCACTTGTACAGTTTATGTTGTTTTTTTGAATGAGGTAATGGCAAATCGGTTTCACCTTTTCTGGGATAAGTATCCATTTGAATTTTACAAATTTTAATCACCGATCATATAAAAATATTTAAAAAATACAAAAACATTTCGTGAATGAGTCTTACTAAGACTACAAAACAAATTAATTTTGAAACATCTACTTCTCTGGCTAATACCACGACAGACATTAAATGATACAAAATTAATTTGCGTGTTACAAATAGTACTATCAAAGCAACACTAATTTGAATAAACTAATAAATGATAAAATGTACTTTATACTGTTTGAATGTGAATATAACATAAAAAGTCATAAACAAAATTGAATTTAGACTGATTTCATTAAATTAAATTAAAATAATCTAGCATTCAAGTTTATAACCATCTGCAGACAGGTGTTTCGATTGATTTCAGATTGATTAATATTCTTTAGTTATGTGAAGATTATATTAATAATAAAAACGCGGTTATATTCCTTTCTTCACTGTTTTTATTTAAACATTATGTATGTATGTACATCTAGTGTTTAAATAAACACAGTGCAGAAAGGAATTTAACCGCGTCTTTATTATATGATGCGGTTAAATTCCTTTCTGCACTGTGTTTATTTAAACACTAGATGTACATACATACATAATGTTTAAATAAAAACAGTGAAGAAAGGAATATAACCGCGTTTTTATTATTAATATAATCTTCACATAACTCAAGAATATATACTATTTGTCATATGTTATATGTACTTAGATGTTGAAAATCCATTTTCAATATTAAGATAACGACAATGTCTGAATTTTAAATTGGTTTTATTTTAAACACTTCTAATGTTTCGCCACACTGTGGCTTCGTCAGATAAAGAAAATATACAAATAAAATACCCATGCTATTTCTTGTATACTATGTTGTGGTTAGTGGATGACTAACCATTTTTAAGAGCGGAATTTGAAAGTTCTATTTTATCGTTGAGTAGATTGCCGGTGTGGAAATATCTGTTGATTTCCAAATTTTCTTCTTTTTTCTTCTAATCACCTATTAGAAGAAGAAGTCTATCATTTTCGTTAATCTGTTATTTTCTAATCTGTATATATGGCCTAACCATCCTAATTGTTTTTCTTCTATTACTGACTGACTGACTATTACATCTGTATTTCGTACTCTGTCTTTTCTTGCAATTGCCTCTATCTTTCTTACGTATCTCATTTCCATTGTGTTGTTATTACTATCTGTGGTTGCCCATGATTCACTAATATATATCAGTGAAGGTCTTATAATTCTTTTATATAGTTCTGCTTTATTGTTATATACATCTTTACTATCTCTTCTTACCCTTCCATGTGCTTTTTTTAGGCCGATGAAGCATAGGTGTAATTCTTTTCCTTTTTTAATCATCTTGTCTATTAGTTGTTTCATTATGTATATTAAGTCTTGTGTACTTCTATTTTTTCTGAATCCATGTTATTCTTCTCCCAGCTATTGACCTAATTTTCCTTTTATTCTTGCTTCTAATACCGTAACAAAAATTTTCCCGGGTATGCTTGTGAGTAATGCCCCTGTAGTTGTCAAATATGTGCCTCCCGTTTTGTGTATAGGTATTATAATTCCCTTGTTCCATTCCTCGGGTATCTTGTGATTCTTCATCGTGTCATTTATTATTTCCAGAAATTCTTCTTTCCCCTTTCACCCATATATTTCATCATTTCGGTTGTGATAGCATCTACCCCTGGAGCTTTTCCCACTTCTTTCATGGTTATGTCGTTGTTTCCTCCATTTGTTTCATCTTCAATTTTTTCTCCATGCCCATTATAGTTTCTATTATTTCTTTAAATTATTCTTTCCGTCTTTCTAATATCTTCTTTTCTTTTGTTATTATATTTCCGTTTTTATCTTTTATACTTGGTTGGCCTAGTGTTCTTGTATGCCTCATTTGTTTAATTGTGCTGTAAAACATCTTTTGGTTTTCTGTGAACGTTTCTTTCAGTTTTTTACTGAACTTCTCCCAGGATTGCTTTTTTCTATCTTGATTGTGTGTTTCATCATTTTATTTGCTATTTTATATCTGTATGTCTTTGTGTTTGAATTTTGTGTTTGCTATAATGAGGTTGTTTGCTATACATAATTCTCTTTCGTTTTCCATTTTCGTTTTTGTTCTCCTCTCCATGCTTTCCCATGTATCTTTCTTTGCCTATGTTATCCTGCCTTATTTTTCCATTAAGATCTCACATGACTATTGTGCTTCCTTTGCTATTGTCTATTTTTTTATTGCAGTCTGTCATAAAACTTCTTTTTTTATCTTTTTTTGGCGTTTTTATTTGGTGCATATGCCACAATGTGGTTTCTTCCATTTTGATTTCCATTTTTCATTTTTCTGTCGTCCTCATATTTCTCGTTTATTATGTTTTTATTTTGTCTGCTTTTACTACTAAACCTAGCCCTTCCGGTCCTCTCTTTAATCCACTCCAGCCATGTATAGTATGTACCCATCTCTCAGTTCTTTCATTCGATTTTCCTTCTTTTGTCTCGGTTTACCCTAGGTAACCCCATTTCTGTGTTTTTAATTCCTTTTCTTTTCCATTAATACTTCTTATATTCCATATTCCCATTTTTATTGTATTTAACTTTTTTCTTGTGCCATTTTTCTCGCTGGGATGTCTTGTTTTTAATTGCTTTTCTATTAGTTGCTTTCTTGTTCTTATTTTTTTTCTAAACTATTTCTAAACTTTTTGAGACGGCGAAGGAAGCAAATAAGCATAGTATCTGTTGTCAAAAACTCTATAATAACCCATGCTGTATTCAAGGCATTGTTATTCTGATTTATTTTTTTACTTCTTGCAGATATGCCAATAATATGGATTCAAACCATCTGCCACCATAATAAGCATATAAACAAAATCAAGATTCCTTACTTACGACGTTTATTCTGTCTGTATGATCAGTGTCCTAAATGTCAAACATAAGGTCATTTGATTATTTAATTCTCTTCATGCTTCGCCCATTTTCATAATAAATAAAAAGATTGAACAACTATACACAAAATAATATGACATTTGGGATGCAAATGTTGTTTTTAATTATTTTCATACCACCTTTTCCAACACAATGAAATTGTGGTGACACTGCATCCCACGCGAGCGTCAACATCACTAACTAATAATCCGGATTCTAGTAGAGTAATTATTATGCCATTTTCAAACTCTGTCAACTGGTAATAATTTATCGTACATGAGGCATTACATTAATTTTAATGTATTTATTAATTATACAAAGATGGTATTTTAAGTGTCACTATGTGTATACAATAAATGTAATTAATGTTGCGTTTAAAGTTAATACATTAAATTGCGAACAAAGCATTTTTAAATAAAACTATATTTTATCTCAATTAAGTGGATACACTAAAGTGGAAAAAGTTACCGAGGCTTTTAGTAAGGTAATAACTCCGAGCGCAGAATTTAATAGCCTTTTATATAAATTTGTTTACACTTGATGCCATTACTGCATGGCAGGTAGTAAATATACCTGCTGCATTAGTTAAAATTATCGCCCACCTTTTTACGTAACGTAAACTATGGATTCCTTAGTATCTGAGGCTAAGATACGAATAATGAATAATAAATAAGAATGTGTGTATATCTTGAATCGAAGCTCGTGCAAAAGCAAATAGATTTAGACATATAAGATTTTTTGGGTTACTTATTGATCTGTCTTTAATTAAAGATAGAAAGAATTACTATTTTTCACGAGGTCGACATTTAAAACTCATTTATTCGGGTAGTAATAAATTATACAATTAGGATAGCTAATTATATATACAAATGTATATTTTTTCATTTACTATATTTTATATGTAATACTTTAAATTCTTTATACTTTATAGAATAAATAATGAAAATATTTACATTTTTATATTCTCTTCGCGCAGTGCACGAACGCAAAAAAAATCATTTTTCCATATATACAACATATTTATTAACAAACAAATATACAAATAAACTAAATATAATACGTGTATGATATAATGAATGTTAGTGAGTTAGTTTGTTTGTTAAATGGCTATTGACCAGCGGTCTTTCAGCTCAGAGTTAGTTATTGTCGATATATCACGTCAGTCTGTCTCTGAAGATGATTATGATGATAATGTGATGTGATGCGATGAATTTAAATGTAGTGATTTTGAATTTTAGGATCAGGTTGGGATTTCTGCGCAAGCAGTAGAGGGAAAGAATGTTTGGTTGAAAGGATTTTTCGAGAATTTTTCGCTTAAGTATAGAAGGCGTTCATTGATGGGGATAACAGAGGTAGAGTCATATAGGGGTTGGTTAGAAGGATTGTGTACAGGATTGCTGGGATGGCGGATTTTGGTTAGAATTTTTTGATCTATGGTAATGCCAAGGTATTTTATAGATATAGAGGGGGAAACAATTCTGCGGGAGATGTGAATGTTGTATGCAGGATTATTACTACGGTAATAGGGAATTCCAAGCTGGGATTTGTGGGGATTGATTTTAATTCGCCATTTAGCAAACCAGTGTTGCAGAGAGTCAATTAGCTGCTGAAAGGATCGAACAGCTTTTGAAATGGTGGGTGCGTGGGAAATTACGGCTGTATCATCTGCAAATTGGAGGAGATATTTAGAGGGATTGAAGTGAAGAGGATCAGGATTGTAGATGTCGAAACAGAAGATGTTGATGATTTTTACTTGGTAAATGAAATTGAGGATATTAAGGATGTGGATGTGTATATGGTTTGGTAAGGATTTTAAAATATGTTTATGTACTACGTCGTGTACGGTCGCTGTATTTTTGCCCTTTTTTTGTGTGTTGAAATAGTCCTCTTCTGTAAAAATGTCCGTCGGTTTTGAACTATCATTGAATCTAAAGAAATTGTTGTATGTACCAGTCGTTTACAAGTTGAAAGGTTGATTGGTCAAAATTAGGGTCCTGTGTCTTTGAATAAATAGAGTTGAAATGGTTTACAAATTTACAAGTGATAGTCTCGTCAGTGATAGGGTCGTACAGTTCTTGTAGGTCCGTCCGTAGGTTGGTCCGTCTTTTTGTATTTGCTAAGTTTCCTAATTTCTGTCCAAAAACTTTTCCTCTTGAGTCATTAATTTTCCTACAGCTATTAATTTAAGTGTTTATAAAAAATTGTTTAGTTTAATTTACAACTGCCAAATATAATTAGAAAACTAAATGCTCTAAAATATAAGTATTTTTATTTACTTGACAGTAGTTATATTAAAAGAAATAACAAATTTTCTAAAAAGCGTGTGTATGGGTATTATAAAAATAATAATAATAATAGACTTTATAATACAACATTTGTCCAATTACAGTATAATTATACAAAATAATAATAAAAAGCAACTAAAAATTTTATTCAAAAACATCAATTACTTCCGCAGTTTTACACATAATATGGACTGGCGAGCGATGTAGAATATTTGTGCGGGATCTGGGCAAAGCAAAAGTACAAGCATGTCTGGATCCTGGACGAGGTACATGCAAACGAATTTGATCTAATAAAAAGCTGCAATCAATTTTATTATTAATTAATTTTCTTACAAAATTAGCACAGAAGAGATCTCGTCTCTTAAGGATACAAACCAACTCATGCCGTACAAGTAAATCTGCCTGACTACAACCTCTTTCAGGATATACTCCATGCAGTTTAAGAGATAAAAATTTTAAAAATCGTCTTTCAATACGCTCAATAGGCATATTATGAGAGGCATACATAGGGTACCAGATAAGAGATGCATACTCAAGTTTACTCCTTACGAATGCACAGTAAAGTCGCTTAAGTAATGAATGGTCTTGAAAATATTTACTAGCACGAAAAACAAATCCAAGTGACTTAGACGACTTTAAACATACATCATTTATATGCAATGCAGAATTAAGGGAAGAAGAAAATAATACTCCGAGATCACGAACACATTCTACATTCGACAAAGACTTATCACTCACATAATAAGTTTTGTAAATTACTTCACACCTTGTATAAACCATACTGTTCGGGATGTTCCCTTCTCAAGGCGGGGGTGGGACGCGAGGGTAGGTTTGGTGGTACCTGGAAAAGGGACGGACGAGGAGTCGGGTGCTAACCACGCCAAGAGCAAGTGTTCTCACTATTTTAATTGTAAACTTGTTTAATTTGTGCAATATAGTTTTTCTCGGAAAGCACGTGATTTTATTAACCCGAACATTTGGTCCTTCGAATCGGGTCACGTGTAATTAATAGAACTATAGTACAGTAAAATAAGTGTTAAAATAAGAAGAGGCACATAATTGAACTTATCCATTCAAAAAGTCGGTAACATTCAACGGGAGCACAATCGGCGTCGCAGAAGAAGCGCCTTCGTCTACGAGCTCGCCCATAGAGTACCGGCCAACCAGGAAAGTGAAAAATAACAAAGGTTAGTCCCGTTTTCCAATTTCCTTACGATACCTTGTTTTTATTTGTGTAAGCAATGGCACAAGTGCAACCGCAGTCAATTGCGGAATTGAAAAGGTGTAGGGGTGTTATTAAATCACAATTAACGCGATTTACAACATACGTGGATCGATTTGATGATAGAGGGAATATTTGCGAGTTAAAGCATCGTCATGAGCGGGCTCTAAATCTCATTAACGAATATAATATCATTCAATTGCAAATCGAAGCGTCCGAACCCGATGAAATAGATGATCGGAATGACTTCGAAGATAATTATTATAGGGCAACAGGTAGATCAGGTACCTTATTGTCATCACAAAATGCGCCAAACATAAATACCGTGCAGCATAATCGTGTAACAGATGTTGAATTACCGAAAATTCAACTACCTCAATTCACAGGCAGGCATGATGAGTGGGTTCCTTTTTTCAACACCTTCAAGTCTTTAATTCACGATAGAACCGATTTAAATAATGTTCAAAAATACCATTATTTGATAAGTTGTTTAAAGGGTGATGCAGCCGATTTAGTTGCTACTACGGAAGTGTCCTCAGAAAGTTACGATGCGTCCTGGCAATTAATTATCGATTGTTACGATAACAAACGAAAATTAGCAGCTACGCATTTAGACGCAATCATGAACCTAGCAGTTTCGCAAACTGAGAGCGGCGAGGAATTATTAAAAATTGTTCGGGTTGCGCGAAAGAACGTACAAGCTTTAAAATTGTTGGGTCGGCAAACAGACGGGTATGCCGACATTTTAATTCACATATTAAAAAAGAAATTAGACGGGGTTACAGCGAAAGAGTGGGAACGTTCATTATCGAAGAATGAATTCCCACCACTAGAAAAATTATTAGGTTTTTTGCAAATAAAGGCAGAATCCGTAGATGCGTGTCCCGTACCGCCGAAACCTTTATCCGCGCCGGTAATAATTAATTGTTTTAATTGTAGGGGTAATCATACAATCGCGAGATGTGATAACTTTAAAAGATTATCAGTGGAAGAGCGGTTTCAGCGCGCCAAAACTCTCAATCTGTGTATAAATTGTCTACGACGCGCAAATCACACGATTGTTCAATGCAAGGGAGTCGGTTGCGCAACGTGTAATCGAAGGCATAACACATTATTGCATAGAATTCAGGTACCGCAGGGTACAAGCATCTCTTCTACAAGTTCGTCGGTCGCTTTAGCATTACCTAAAAATGTAAGCGGCATTTTAGCAACCGCGGTTTTATTTGTTAAAGACAAGAATGGCAAAGCAATAAAATGTAGGGCGCTGTTAGATTGTGGTGCTCAGTCAAATTTTATTACCGAAAATTTCGCGAAAAAACTGAAGGCCGATCTTATAGAGCATACCACATTATTAGACGGAATTAATAACTCGACGTCATATGTGCACGCGAAAACGGATATAAAAATCAAATCGCGCGTTGGCACATTTTCCGCGGACATTAGTTGTTTGGTAACACCTCAAATAACGGGAAATTTGCCACAAGGAGAATTTAAAAAAGAATTATTGAATATACCACGGAAGGTAAAATTAGCAGATCCCGCCTTTAATAAACCCGCACCCGTTGATTTGTTAATTGGTTCCCAATTATTTTGGAACATGTTATGCGTAGGTCGGGTTAAATTAAACGCAGGATCTATCACATTACAAAAAACACAATTGGGATGGATTGTCGGGGGTGGTCTTCCTAACGAAGGTGCAGGTAACACAAAGCGTTGTTTTATGTCAACCGATATGAATTTTAATTTAGAGAAATTTTGGTGTTTGGAAGAGCCACGTGTTTGCCACATGTCTGAAAGTTGCGACGACCACTTCACTGATAATGTTTCGAGAGATTCCGAAGGTCGTTTTATTGTAAAATTGCCCTTCAAAAAGTCACCCGACCTTCTCGGAAACTCTCGAAATTTAGCGTACAAGCGGTTCATAAATTTAGAAAACCGGCTATGTAGGGATGTCAAACTGGGTGATTCATACCGAGCGTTTATGCGTGAATACCAGGAATTAGGGCACATGGTAGAAGTACCTGCTAAGTGCGAAACACGGCGATATTACTATATACCTCATCATGCTGTCATAAAACAAGATAGCATTACAACAAAACTCAGGGTGGTATTCGATGCCTCTGCCAAAACAGAAAACGGACCCTCATTAAATGATTTATTACAGAAGGGGCCTGTGTTGCAACAGGATCTATTTTCAATTTTATTAAGATTTAGAACGCACACATTTATTTTATCAGCGGACATTGTAAAAATGTATCGTCAAGTGCTTTTGCATTCGGACGACAAAGCTTCTCACAAAATATTGTGGAGAGAATTTCCAAATGAAGCATTAAAGACATTTGAGTTACAAACGGTCACATATGGTACCGCACCGGCTTCATTTTTGGCTACACGGTGCTTAATTCAATTAGCGGATGAAGCTCCACCAGATTTTGCGGATGCGGCTAATATCTTGCGTCGCGATTTTTATGTGGACGACGTTTTAACAGGCTTTAACGATATTTCATCAGCAATAAAAATCAGAAATAAATTAATAAAATTATTGCAAATGGGAGGCTTTGAACTCAATAAATTTAATTCGAACAGTACGGAGCTGTTAAATAATTTAGATAGTAGTACAGATGAGCCTATAATTATTTTAAATAAAAATGAAGACGCGAAAACGCTTGGTCTGCACTGGCATTCCACCGAAGACGTTCTAGTTTATAAGATAAGCACGTTTTCTATTAGTAAATTAACAAAAAGAACCATTCTTTCTTGTACTGCAAGTATTTTCGATCCGTTGGGACTTATCAACCCCACTGTTGTATTATATAAATTGTTAATCCAAGAAATGTGGTGTAGTAATTTAAAATGGGACGAGCCGCTACCTGCTCGAATGATCTTGTGCTGGGAGAAATTTACTCGCGGGTTGTCAACATTACAAAATCGGAAAATACCGCGGACAATAATTAAACCTAACACTGAGGTTGAGTTTTATGGGTTCGCCGATGCCAGCGAAAGGGCTTATGGGGTGTGTATTTACATTCGCGTAAGGTGCAACAGACCAGAAGCTCAACTTCTTTGTGCAAAATCAAGGGTAGCTCCGTTACGACGCCAAACGATACCTCGATTAGAGCTTTGCGCCGCGTTATTACTAGCGGAGCTGATGAATAAAATGCGGATGTCACTTGGCGATATAACGTGCAACTATTATTGTTATAGTGATTCGTCAATTGTTTTGGCATGGTTAAGGTCGCCAGGGGATTGGAAGCAGTTTGTGTCAAATCGAGTCGCGCGAATTTTAGAATTGACTCCCGCTACGAATTGGCGGTTTGTGAGCACGCGTGATAATCCTGCCGATATAGTGTCAAGAGGTATGTCACCTGAGCAATTAGTTGACTGTGATTTATGGTGGCACGGGCCCCACTGGTTGCGAATGACGGTCATCCCGGGGATGGTTAGTGAGGTCGTTGCACCACAGGATGTACCTGAAAGGCGCCCCGTCCGTAGCGTCGTGAATATTTCAATGAATAACTTTAACATATTCGAAAGCTATTCTAGTTACGGAAAATTAATTCGAGTAACCGCTTATTGTCTGCGTTTTTTAAATAATACCAAACAAAATAGAATTAAGCTCATTGGGCCACTAACGGCCAATGAATTAGCTCAAGCTAATGTACGGTTAATTAAATTAATTCAAAGAATTGAGTTCTCTCAAGAATTAAATGATTTGAGGGCCCAACGCAACGTCAATTCGAAGAGTCGGCTTCGAACCCTTAATCCGTTTTTAGATGATGAGGGTGTAATTCGCGTAGGCGGGAGGTTAGTAAATGCTAATATTTCCAACGACCAAAGACACCCTATCGTTTTACCTGCTAGGCATGCGTTCATAACATTATTATATAGACACGAGCATATAAGATCAATGCATTCCGGGCCTCAAACCACGCTGTTTTATGTTAGACAAAAATATTGGCCTCTAGGTGCCAAACACAATCTTAAGAAATTAATAAGATCATGCGTAACATGCTTTAAAAACAGACCTATGCACGCTTATCAATTAATGGGCAATTTGCCATCAGAAAGGGTAAATGTTAGTAGGCCATTTACAAATTGTGGTATAGACTATTGTGGTCCCTTTCTCATAAAGGAAGGTAGACGTGCAGGTAGAACAGTAAAGGCATATGCATCAATATTTATTTGTTTTGCTACACGTGCGGTCCACATTGAATTAGTAAGTAATTTAACATCTGACGCATTTATAGCTGCAATGAGACGTTTTATTGCTCGCAGAGGTATGGTGCACAATGTCTTTTCAGATAATGGGACAAATTTTGTGGGGGCAAATCGGGAATTATGCGAAATTTTTGAAACGTATAATTCAAATTTACATAAGGAAAGGGTAGTTAATGAATTTGCTGGTCAGGGAATAAAGTGGCATTTTTCAGCACCATATTCTCCTCATACGGGTGGTCTGTGGGAGGCTGCTGTCAAATCGGTTAAGCACCACCTTAAACGGGTAGCGGGAAATATTAGGCTTTCCTTCGAAGAGTTGTATACTTTGCTTACACAAATTGAAGCGACCTTAAATTCCCGCCCTCTTACCCCTCTTTCCAATGACCCTAAGGACTTGTCCTGCCTTACACCAGGCCACTTTCTTATTGGGGGACCAATTACGGAGCTCCCTGCGGAAGATTTTACCAACGTCCAGATGCATCGTTTAAGTAGATGGCAGCACATACAGCAAATGGTCCAACATTTCTGGAAACGTTGGTCTATTGAGTATCTGGGTCAATTACAAAATCGCCCAAAATGGTGTACCAGGATCCCAAACTTGGAGGTGGATCAGTTGGTGTTGCTACATGAGGCTAATCTACCGCCTACGAGATGGAGGACTGGCAGAATTTCTGCCTTACATCCTGGAGAAGATGGAAGTGTGCGAGTTGTGTCAGTTCGGACTAGTACGGGAGAGACAAAGCGTGCAGTTACTCGCGTGTGTCCTTTGCCTATCGCTAAGTGATGTGTGGATGACTACTGTTCTTTTGGTATTTGCCTGGACTTTAATTAATTTCATTGTAGTTTTTCACTTGTTCACAAGTTCTTGTGTTTTGTATATATCATATATGTCTTATGTATTTATTGTCTATGTCGTTGTATATATTTCCATATGTTTATTATTATGTAATCTTCGCTCTGTGGTTTCTCGCTTTCCCTAGCCTAATAGTTTATCATGATTTGTTACAAGTTACACTTGCAACGGGGGCGGCATGTTCGGGATGTTCCCTTCTCAAGGCGGGGGTGGGACGCGAGGGTAGGTTTGGTGGTACCTGGAAAAGGGACGGACGAGGAGTCGGGTGCTAACCACGCCAAGAGCAAGTGTTCTCACTATTTTAATTGTAAACTTGTTTAATTTGTGCAATATAGTTTTTCTCGGAAAGCACGTGATTTTATTAACCCGAACACATACTATTACATTTATCAACATTCAAACACAAACCATTATCACTACACCATTGTTGAATAAAGTTAATATCAGACTGTAAAACTTCCATGTCCACATCAGACACGATCTCTCTGTATATTTTGATATCGTCAGCATATACACCTTAAATTTTCTAACAAATCATTAATGTAAATATTAAAAAGTAAGGGCCCCAGATGAGAACCCTGGGGAACCCCAGAAAGTGCTACAAATTCAAAAGAACTGAAACCATTATAAGATACATAACACGTTCTATTGTTAAGATATGATCGGAGTAGGTTAATAGTAGCCGGCGAAAATCCAAAATTACCAACGTTGTCCAATAAGAGGGAGTGATTTACAGTGTCAAAGGCACGAGAAAAATCAGTGTAGATAACATCAACTCTACCTCTTTTATCCAATACTTCTGATATATATTGGGTAAAGCAAGCTAAGTTAGTAATTGTGGAGCGGCCGGGCATAAATCCATGTTGGGCGGGTGAAATTTTAGCCTTGACTCCATTATACAAAGTAGAATAAATTTTTAATTCAAAAACTTTAGCAAAGTTGCATACAATTGAGACCTGCCTATAGTTATTAATAAGATATTTATCGCCTTTCTTCAAAATAGGATTGATTCTTGTTCGTTTGAATTTATCTGGAAATATACCAG
Source organism: Ontholestes murinus (assembly GCA_963969525.1). Classification (NCBI taxonomy): domain Eukaryota; kingdom Metazoa; phylum Arthropoda; class Insecta; order Coleoptera; family Staphylinidae; genus Ontholestes; species Ontholestes murinus. The sequence continues at coordinate 66,780,634 of OZ018394.1, read as the reverse complement.
TACTAATTGATAAATTAAAACTTCGATATATAATAACAGTGGATTAAAACAGGATCTCCTATTAAGAAATGACAAGGCATCAAATAATCAACCTCGTCGTCTACCGAGTAGTGCAAAAATACCATATCTAATGATCAAACTTTGGAACCGATAATATGGTAAAGGTAATAATTTAAGAATTTCACTTAGGCCTTTCATAAACCGACAAAGAAAAATTTAAATTGTATGTATAACTCTATTTGTAAAATTTTAAAAAATGTGATAGTAATTTCGAAATCTGCCAGACAGAGTCGCATGCTCTCTGGACATCCAGAAATAGGGCTTCAAAAGCTGTATCTGATATTTCAAACTCTGAACTATAATATAAATATATAAATCAAGATTTGCAAAATATATACGAATTTTAAATGTTACATTTTCTGAAAGTAAATCCCAACAAAACTACAGCAATAGTATTTGGTTCCGAACGAAAAAAGGCCTCCCTATTGCAATCTCTTAAAGTAAATTTAAATGGTATGACAATAATGTTTTCAGATAGTGTTAGAAACTTAGGACTTCTCATTGACTATAAGCTTCGTTTCAGAGAACATGTGCAAATAACAAGTCGATGTACCTTTATTGCTCTAAAATCTATTTATATGAAGAAGGATATCTTAAGTACAGAATGCAAAACTATTCTTTGTGAAACTTTGGTATTATCTAATTTTAACTTCTGCGACTCTGTATACGGCAGCTACATTGATAAGATTCCCGTATACAAAGAATTCAAAACTCATGTGTATGACTCATATTTAGTTTTCGTGGAAGGAAAACTGTTCGTCCATATATTAACCAACTTAATTGGCTTATTATGAAAAATCGTAGAATTTTAAACACTGCATGTCAATTTTACAAAATTATTATGACTAAATCTCCTCTGTATCTACTTAACAAACTTAGCTTCCGTACTAACATTCATAATATAAATATTCGGCGAAAAGGTGCCTTAACTATTCCTTATATATATTGTCTTTTATATATTCTTTGTTTAGTTATAGTTTAGTTATACTATCATATATAAGAGAAATTATATTTACTTGCGGTCTAGAGGAAATATCAGCAGTATTGGATGCTATATATGTTCGTGTGTGTACGCATCTGATATACAAGCTGATTTAGTTTCATTTTTGTTACTCTTGGTTGTTACATTAGCATTTTTACTATATTTTTATGTATTATCTATATTACATTGTTATATCTGATGTTTCTTTTGTATTTATATTACTTTGAGTTAACAAATAAAGATATATTATGATTATTATTATTATTAATATTGCGCATGAAAAGGCGCGAGAAAATTAAATAGATTCAAACTATTAAGACTCTCGCTTTATTTACAATAAATAATATTGATAAGGATAGATTTAATTTTAAAACTTAAGGAAACTACATACTATTATATATAGTTAAACTGACTTTAAAAACTATTTTACGTATTTTCTTTTTTCAGAAGGAAAAGCGCTCGCAGTCTCCAGAGAATGCAAATTCATAGAAACATCAAGCGGCATCCAGCATAACGTAGACGAACTTCTCGTCGGAATCCTCAAGCAAATCAGGCTACGAGAAAATCGCGACAAAAAGAAGTCGGTTTCAAAAAAGGACAACCACCATAAACTCCACGGCTCGAAGACCAGTCTGAGCCTGAATATAGCTCGCGAGATACTTCAGAAAATATGTCTAAACGACATTAACAAATCAAAATCTTGTGAAAATCTTCACGTACTATAAATCTCAATGTTCAATTCAATATCAACCTAGTACAACTATTACGCAGAAATTGAGAATATGTATCAGTATCCTCAAAAATATTTATATAGCTTTGTGATAATCCTCCATTGGGATGATCTATTAAATGAGGAAAATTAATATTTATATTGAAGGTAATGCTATTGATCTGTAAAATAATCAGGAGTATAAGCAACTAGAATTTTCTGGTACTTTTTAAATCATAACTGATCCGATGCATACGTATATTTTTATAGTTAGTTTATTTTAGGCAATAGTGTTAAGAGTGTCTATATACAGATTGCTTAATCAATAAATGTTAGATAAATAGATAGGGAAATTAACATTCCTATGAGTAGTTATAAGGCCTAATAATTATCAAAATTGTGAAGAGAATTTATATTCTCTTAATATATACATACAAATTAGGGAACATTAAAATTAGGGATGTATACATATATATATATATTGTGTATCAGAATGTATTACAAAATATTTTTGCAGATTAATTGTTGTTTTATAACTGCTGTCAGTTATTATTTCAAATAACAAAATCGCAACTTGATATCTGTTGATAATATTTTATGAGTCAATATTTTTTTATAAAATCAACTTCAAATATTGAAGAAAGGTTCTAAGTGTTGTAATCAAAGTTATTATTATCTTCAAGTAACTTAATCAACCAAACATTACCTAATGTTACGCTACAAATTTGTATAGGTTATAATATTCAATTAAAGTTTAGTGTTTAACAAATTAAATTTTCTTCCTTTTATATTGAGACTGATTTAATCTCTAGTTTAATATTTTATTCATTTAACTGCCATAAAGCTGCGCTTTTAAATGTATAAAATGTATTCAAAATGGCCTAAAGCCCCTATATAGCGAATTAATCTAATAACATAAAATTAATCTTAAGAACTAATACAGTATGTCTAACTATAATTTTTATGCATATAGAATAAGAAGTAAAAAGCTCAAGTTTAATCGATTGGTACCTATTATATATATGTTAAAATGCTTACTTATAAAAACGAGCTCTAATAAATAATGTATTATAAAGGAACACATATTGGGATGAAACAATAGATACATTTCTTATTTTTAATTATTTCTTAAAGGACTTGATACCATCGTAATTGTTTAAATTTGAATATATTATTTAATAAGACTTTTATAATGACTATTATTATTTAAAAATGCAAAATAATAATAAATTAGTCATTATTTAAATATGAATAATTCAAGTATATATAAATAATTATAAAAATAATAAGTCGTTAAATATACTTCTTTAATTATTTGCTGTAATCATTAGTTAAGATCTAAATTAATCAGTAATATAAGGATCAATATTAATAAAATGAGTATTTCTGATTTGAACTTGAAAAATAATTAGACATTCTGTAACACTTATAAATATAAAGCTGAACAGCTTTAAAGGTTTCTAATCGTGGTCTATACATAACTGTTAATGTCGGTGTATGTAACATATAAGATTTTATGTAACCACGCTTAAATCCTATGCATTAATGATTTAACCTATCAGACATATCTCTACGGCTTTGTAATATTAAAGGAAACATATATGTATGGTGTATACTTTAATGTGTATAACCATGTGTTACATATCTATTATATTATAAACTCCAGATAATATATTTATCTACTATTTCTACTGTGACAATCAATAACTTTTTAGATAAAATATATTGTACAGAGAGATTTTTTGTTTTATATTAAGACTCTAAGATAATGTAACTGTTGTGTGTACAATAAAAGAAGGCAATAATTATATTGTATAGCCAAGTAACAAAGTACTATTTTATGTATACCATGATATATCAATATAATATAATTACTGCCTTATTTCATAAATGTAACTAGTGTTTTATTTATATATTCCCTATGTAAATAAATTAATTTAAGAAAAACTTCACTTGAAATTTGGCAAAAATGTTATCGGGGTTAAATTGTAAATGTTTATCCTTTACAAATGAGGAAAAACCTCATATTTTATGAAAAAAGTAGCTACTTATAGAAAAGAAGTAACATGCGCTGAATCTTATAGTTAAGCCGATTAAATTTTCACCTAATACGTTCCTTGATCACCTAAATAACATTCACCTCAAAATTAAATTTACTATCGGAATATAACAGCCAACAACCTTTCTTTCATTAATCTAAAAATATTTCGATAGAACTCGGCTTCATGTCATTATCCAGTGACAAAACTAAGCTGTTCGCAAACTTAACCAGGCAAAAGTCACACAGCCTCAATACAGATATTTCCGAAAGATTTTTTGTAATGCTACATAATTACACATACGATCAACGTACTTCTGCAGTTCTTTAATTACGTTTGAAGAAGAATGGACGAAACGTAACAAAGGTTCTTTTAATTGAATTTAATTTAAATATCCCTCTTACAACATAATAAAATTTTAATTTTTTAATCTGCCAAAATTATAGCAATCGTTTTATTGCAATGTTTCTATTTTCTATTATCTTCCTTATTATACTTACGAGTTTGAAACATAGTTGGAGAACCGCAAAGGAAAAATAGGCCCTTATAAAATATACATATCTATAGTAAAGTAAATGATGCTATAAAAGATAGCATTTTCTTAAACTGTTTTAAGAAATTACCAGTCTATACGCAAAACAACTTTAATTTTATTATAGTCCGAACGTTTAAAATGGTGTTTTGAATTATCGTTTTCGATTATAACATAAAAATCACATATAGACCCTTATTGATTCGTACCATAATATTTTCCAAATAAAAAAAGCGCAAAAGCACCGGGTGTTGCTCAACCGTCCAAGAATACGTTAAATTAAATTCATTAAATAATTTTTCCAACTATGTTATTATCATTCAATAGATGATCCCTTATAGTACCACTATTAATATTTATATATTGATTTCAAATACCAATTCTGGAATAAAAATGAACGTATAATGAAATAATTATATAATGGTAGTATCAGTGTGAGTGGGCTTGTGGAAGATATTAAATTCAAGTTTATTATTTTTATGAGAGATGGAAAGGTCTAGGAAATTAATTGTTTTGTCAACCTCAACCTCTAATGTAAATTTGATGTTATTGTGCATATCATTAAGATATGCTAAGAATACATTTAACTGCTTAGTTGTACCTTGAAAGCAAACTAAGATATCGTCAACATATTTAACCCAATATAAACATTTATTAAAAAGAGGATGTTTGCTAACTTTATTTTCTAAATTATCAAGGAACATTTCTGCAAGTAATGGACTTAAGGGGTTTCCCATTGCTAAACCGTTTGGCTGATTATAGAATTAATTATCAAATTGTAGGCACTTGAATATTTTAGATCGGATGTACCAGTCGTCTCTCGCTAACGCTAGTTCGGCCGCAACCGAATGTACCACCACCGGCGTGTCTTAAATAACTATTATTTGCTGATGATTTGAAATTATATGCCATAAGAAATCAGACAGTAGATCATCAGAATTTGCAATAGGATTTATTTAAGTTGATTTTGTGGTGTAGGATTAATTTAAACTCACTTACTATGTTTTTTACTACTAAAAATTATGTAATATATTTATACATATATTACAAAAGCACACGACTATCAATTAAATTGCCACGTAGTAACGGTCGCCACCATCCTTATGATTATTAGATTTAAATTTTAAAAAATGTTGTACGATTTCATTTTATAAGTCAAAGCATCAAGAGTTTGATTACTTCATTAATAATGTTAGGTTAAAAAGACTAGTCAGTGTAAATGACCTTGGTTTTACATTTGACTCCAATATGAAGACATATCAAATTCTCGGTTTTCTTTTCTCAAAGCTTTAGCATATCAATATTCAGATATTTATATACAACGTTGTTGTACCTCATTTAGAATACGCTTCTAATGTGTGGTCACCATATTATAATAATGCAATAGTTAAAATTGAGAGAGTGCAAAATACATTTCTTGAGTACATTTTACATAAGCTTGGATACTCTCGTGCTGCATATAGTCGATCTCAAATGTTGCTCGAAATCAACATCTTGATAGAAGAATATTGCACGATCTTTGTTTTGTTTATAAAATTATTAACAGTGTTATATACTCTTCTGAATTATTCAAAAATTTTAAATTTTTATTATCTTCGGGAACACATAGGAGACCTTTTTGTATTCAACATTGCTCATCCAATTTTGCCAAAAATTTACCTGCATGATGTCATATACAAATATTTTAATAATAGGGTAATAGGAATTCTCTTTGTCATTTTAAAGTTTAAAAATTGTATTAAATACATTAATTTATATTTATATGTATGTTTAAAATTTAATAAATAATTTTATTTTATTTATATTTATTTAAAATGTATTAAAATCCTTTAGTTCGTTGTAGAAAATTAAATAATAAATTTAAAAATACGAAAACATTTCGTGAATCTACAACAATGAGTCTTACTAAGACTACAAAACAAATTAATTTGAAACAACTACTTCTCTAGCTAATACTTCGACAGACATTGAATAATACAAATTAATTTGCGTGTTACAAATAGTACAACTATCAAAGCAACACTAGTTTGAACGTATTTCTTTCTGTAAAATGAACTAAAAATGATTTAATGTACGTTAAATAATTTGTGAGTGACTATATTATGATAAATTTGGAACAAAAAATTAATTTAAGTTGATGTAATTCAAATAAATTAGTAAAAGCAATTAATATGTATTTTATTGTCAGTATTTTTATATATGTATATCATGTTTTTTTTAACTGGAGTTTACAAAATTCGTTGTTATATACAGGGTGACTGCCGAAAAACCTTTGGTGCTGTATCTCGCTTATTTTTGATCCGATTTGAATAAATAAAACATCAAATTAAATGATTTTTAAAAGACTTTAATATGAACTGTACTGATATTTTTTCTTGCATCCAGTTTTTGACAAAAGACGATCAACTTTTTTTTTTCAAATTGCACTGTATATACAGGGTGAGTTTTTTTCGATGTTCTCTATGGGGATCTCGGAAACTATAAGAGATAGAGAAACGGTTAAATGGGGAAAGAAGTGTAGTTTTACGAGACGAATAAAATTCCACTTTCAAAGTTTTCAAAAAAGTCAAGGGTAACTAGATATTTTGAAAAAAGTAAAAAGTGTCAATTTTTTCAAATCAATATATCTCGGTTATTATAACAGATAGAAAAAAACTGTAAAGGATAAAGTTTTAGATAATTTTATGTAGATTAATAAAAAATAATCAGAAAATTTTTATCGCCATTATTTTCCGAGATATGATGCAAACTTACATTTTTTTAAATAGAAACCATAGTTGGCTATAGCCTCATTCAAAAGGTAATTTTTTTCTCTTTAATCCAATATGACATACGACATAGTTATTTCTAAAAATAAGTGAATTATAGTCATTTTAAATTTTATTATAAATAAAAAAATGGGTAGCCATGAAAAAGGTGAAAGTAAAACAATTGCAGTTGTTTATAATAATAGCAATATTGTAATTATTAGTTCTACAAAGTTAAATAAAAATGAAAAACCAGCATAAGTATAATAATTTTGTAATTATCAAATGGCCTTCTGTATGTGGTATAAACCCATTTGGCAAGAGAATAATACGTTTCTTACAAAAATATTATGAACAGATGAATCGCGATTCACTAATTGTGGTATTTTTAATCGCCACAATGAACATAGATGAACTTAAGAGAATCCACGAGAAGTTTCACAGAGAAAACTACAAATTAAATTTGGGTTTAATCCATGGTGTGTTTGGATTAATAATTCTCGGTCCATATATTTTTGAAAGCTCACTAAGTGAAACTGATTACTTTCATTTTCTTCAGAAAACATTTGAAGATACGCTCGATTGTTTAAATTTATCATTACAAGCAAGATTAAAATGGTTCCAATATGACGGTGCTCCACCTAATAACATGTTGGCTTTACAAATTATTTAAATGATGCTTTTCCTAACTCATAAGTGGGAAGAAATAAACCAATCCCAGGGCTACCTAGATCTCCCGATCTGCGCGTTTTAGAATTTTTTCTGTGGGGTTATGTAAAAAACAAAGTATATGAAAAATCATATCAATCTGCGGAGGTTCATAAACTAGTTGTTATTGAAACATTTAATTCAATTTACATGAGAATAGTCAAAAAGCCATAAATTCAATTTTAGAAAGATATAATTTATGTCATAATAGTATTAATAGTTGACTTTTTGACTATATTTTTTAATATTAAAATTTCTCTCCTATTGATATATTGATAATTACAGAATTACTTTATGCAGTTGTTTCATTTTGATTTATCTCTGTAAAACTAATGATTACAATATTGCTAATATTATAAACAACTGCAATTGTTTTACTTTCATCTTTTTCATGGCTACCCATTTTTTATTTATAATAAAATTTAAAATGACTATAACTCACTCATTTTTAAAAATAACTATGTCGTATGCCATATTGGATTAAGGAGAAAAAAATTACCTTTTGAATGAGGTCATAGCCAACTATGGTTTCCATTTAAAAAAATGTAAGTTTGCGTCATATCTCGGAAAATAATGGCGATAAAAATTTTCTGATTAGTTTTTATTAATCTGCATAAAATTATCTAAAACTTTGTCCTTTACAGTTTTTTTCTACCTGTTATAAAAACCGAGATATATTGATTTGAAAAAATTGACACTTTTTACTTTTTTCAAAATATCTAGTTACCTTTGACTTTTTTGAAAACTGTGAAAGTGGAATTTTATTCGTCTCGTAAATCTACACTTCTTTCCCCATTTAACCGTTTCTCTATCTCTTATAGTTTCCGAGATCCCCATAGAGAACATCGAAAAAAACTCACCCTGTATATTTTGTACTGATCCGCAAGGAGATTTTTTTTCTGAATCTAAATTTGTAAACGATTTTATCCATTCATCAAACCAAAGTCGAGAAATTGAGGATTAAAAAAAAAATTAAAAATCAAATACCCATAGTAAACAATATACAGAGCCTATTTCAAATGTCAAAAGTGACAGTGTCAGTCATTGGTACAATACTGCAATGATTTTTAATAATTTCATAATAAAAATGTTGCAAGATTTCAAAAACTGAAAAACGATTTCTGTAGAAGCACAAAATTCTAGTACAGTGTTTGAAATATTGCAACATTTTAATTATGAAATAATTAAAAATCGTTGCAGTATTGTATCAATGGCTGTCACTGTCACTTTTGACATTTAGAATAGGGTCTGTATATTGTTTACAATGGATACTTGACTTTTTATTTATTTTTTTAATCCTCAATTTCTCGACTTCAGTTTGATGTATGGATAAATTTGTCTACAATTTTATATTCAGAAAAAAAATCTCCTTGCCAATCAATAAAAATATATATACAGTGCAATTTAAAAAAAAAATGTTGATCGTATTGCGATTCGTATGCGAGAAAAAATAACAGTTCAGATCCTATTAAAGTCTTTTAAAAATGGTTTAATTTGATGTTTTATTTATTAAAATCGGATAAAAAATAAGTGAGATAGGGCACCAAAGGTTTTTTGTCAGTCACCCTGTATATTTATTGTATTACTACATGTTATTTTGTAAATGTTCAAATTTTGTTCTTGGCTACATTTACAATTACTAAGGTTAAGTCTGTAATTTTGTAAAAGGAGAATATATCTATCTAACTATCTAATTTGATTTAAGTCACGTAACATTCACACATTTAAATACCGAGAGCTGATTTTACCTGTACTGATATGTTTTTTTTATAAGCTTCGAAAATAAATCCATCGGCGATGATCCGATTTTATTTAAATTGGTTCATGCAACATACTTATTATTATTTTAAAGTATCGAGTGAGGAGAAAGATGAGACGTATTCGCTATGTTTAGTTCCCTTTGCACTGCTCAATCTTATAAATTATACATTTTTCTTAAATTCAATCTACAATGCAAATACAATGTTTCTCGAAATCTCGTAACTCCCAAAAGGCCTTAAAAAGAATAACCGATAATCTTCTGTAATATCATTCTTACACATTTTCATACGCTTGCGATCTTTGCCTTTCACATTATGTTAATTATGCTGGATCAATAAATAATTTATTAATTTATGTTACTATTCATGTAATTTAGGAAACCATTAAAAAATTGTCTTAATCGTTACACATTTTTTTTTTTTCTCTAATGAAGTAGATTACCACCGACACAGTGTCAACTGTAATAATGTAATAACATTGATTTATTAGTAGTAGTAGTAGTAGTAGTAGTAGTAGGGTTAGGCTATCGACCACGTGGTCCTTCCGCCATGTGTCATTTGTGTATTTGTGTGTGTGTAAATGAGCTTGTTACTTTAAAGGATCGCCCCCGTCACTCTAAAGCACCATTAATTGTATCCCAATGGTGAATGGTACCGGTCACCCATCCGACTACTGACCCGAATCAACGTTGCTGCACGTCAGTTCGGGGCCGTAACCGATGCGCCACCACCGGCGTGTTTGATTTATTATTTATCGGAAACTAGTGATGGGCATAATCGAATGATTTCAATAATCGATTATTACTTTTCGAGTAATCTGAAAATCGATTAACCATTCGAAAGATTACTCGAATTATAATTCGAGAACCGATCGCTCGAGTGAAACACATTATAAATCATTATAAAAATAAGTTCTTGCTGATAATTCGCGTAACACGTTTCAGTGTTTAATTTTTTGTAGTTAACTGTTGCAAATATTGTAATGTATACAGCATTTTCAAAAATTAATCTAAAAAAATCTGAAATGACAAATTTGGCGCACAGATTAAGAGCATCAGTAAAATTAACATTAAAAAACATAAATTAACGATATAGAGGAAAATATTTTATTTTTTGATTACTTTTCGAAGAATCTGAAAATCGATTATTCATTCGAATTATAACTCGAATGATAGTTCGAGTGATCATTCGAGAACTGATTGCTCGAACACATTTGAATTATAAAAATAAGTTCTCGAGATAATCGATTTTGTTAACTGGGGCGATCGCTCTAGTGAAACGCCCCAATTATAAAATAGTTCCCGATGACAATTCGCGTAATAAACCATTGTACTTTTTTCTAATGGTATTTGTGACCGTGACCAAAACGATAGGTAAAGTTCACTTTAACCTCGATTAATTATGTATATTAAAATATGTACAATTATACTAAATTGAATATGAAGTTGGTGCGTAGTTTGGCGATTCGTTCTCAACTCGTCGTTGCTGTTTTCCCTCCTACCTCGGCGGGTGCGGGTGATATTAGGGGTGAATGGCGTCAGCACTTGTGCTGCATAGGCCTAGCCATATTAGAGCTCGCGGAATACGCACTATTTTTTTTTAATACGTCCCCTGTTGTGACTATAGGTTAACTATCTGTAATTGCCTTCGGCGCACTTTTGTCTTAGAGTCGGAATTTAGTTTACAAAGAATAATCTTACGAGCTTGATGTGCTGTGCCAAGTGTTTTTACGTAACTGTTTTGAATTAACTATTCGCAATGAAACCTTGTGGGAAAAAATCTATTAATTAATATTGAGAGTAATAAATCTCTATGAGCATTACTGCACTAATGTTTTACATAATAATGTAAAAACTCCAGCTAACAGTTAAAACAACTACTCCCCGTACTAAAGCACCGCCAGGCATTGAATGATATAACTGTTAGCTGTCGTTACATGTCTAAAATTATATTTAGCACTATGTAACAATTTTGTGGTGTTATCGTTTCTTAACCGCGTCTCGAAAAGTGTTATGTAAGACAATCTGCAGACACGTGTTTCGCTGTATCACAGCTCATCAGTGCAGCTATGATATGATATGAGAAACGACTAAGTAAAATTCATATTTAACTTAAATTGTAATTAAAGTATTTCTTCACATAATAATCTTCACGTAACTTAAAAACTTTCTTTGAAAATAATTTTATTTTAAAATAGTGTCACAGCCCACGTTAACTGTAAAACTTTAAAAAGGCGAGAATATATAAAATATCATTTCATACTTTTGTAGATAACCTATGTATATATTATTGGAACGGTATCATTATATTCATACAAATTTCGTATATATTATAATATTTTTGCATACTTTTAGATTTTTAGGCTAATATATATTTTTACTGGTGTAAAATATAGCACAGTTCAATAAAAGCAAACAGTGATATCTTGTATGTGTTAAAGTTAGCTTAACATTATTAAAGGTAAAATAAATATTAATTTATTAGATATTGTGTATTATATTTCTAAATTTGTTTAATATTAATAGTAATAAAAATTAAATACATTAATAAGTAATATACAATAGTTATTTATTACAAAGTCAAATATTTGTTTGTTCGAAAATTATCTTTTGTTTTTATAAGAACAATTAATAATTTTTTTTTTCTGAAATCATTAAATTTAATTAATGTTTACAGGAAACCTTTAGATACGTGTTTCAGTAATCACACCTTATTATATTGGATGTTCTGGAATACATAGTTGATTAGTTTAAATTTAATACTTTCCTGTCTATCTAGTTTGTCAAGGGGAGAATAAATATTTATAAAAATGTAATAAAGACCTTTACGGTGTAGAAAATTAACTAATAATTAGAAAAAAAACACGAAAATATTTCGTAAATCTACAACAAATTAGTCTTATTAAGACTACAAAACAAATCACATATTGAAACAACTACATCTCTGGCTAATACCTCAACAGACATTAAATGATACAAAAATAATTTTCGTGTTACAAATACCAAGTGTTTAAACGTATTTATTTCTGTAAAACAAACTAAAAACGGTTGAATGTACGTTAAGTAGTTTGTGAGTGACTTTGGAAATGTTTTCGTGTTTTTCTAATTAAATACTAATTTAGAAAATACATTTCGTATTCAAGAAACAAATACTTTGTAAAAGTAATAAAAATAACAAATATCTTTCGTATTAATATAAATGTTTATTTCATTTCTTATATATTTCTTCGAAGAATAGAAAGGACTCGCTCAAATATAAATATGGAACTCGAGGAAGCAGATCATTGGGAAATTAACTTCCACGAAGCGGCAATTTTTTTAGAAGTATTTGCTTACATAGTTATATATTCGTGCTGACATTATTGTATTTCAGGAAGGAGAGAATAATGAAAAATTTGATTCGCATCCTCGCCATTCATCGGATCTACCTGCTTACCTTATGGTCCACAATAATTGGTATTACAGGTTGGACCTGACAGCATCACTTATACTATTAGCTCTTGCCTTAGCTGAAGAACCTGCGGTATCAAAATTTACACTCCCTCTCGGTATACACGGTACACTTGAGTTAGTTGCCCTTGGAATAATTACAATAGGGTTGGTACTAAAATTACAATGGACTGGCTACGATACTGTATTAAAGCATAAAAGAACATGTATAAAGTGTATCGTTTTAATAATTATGGTCTTAGAAGCGATTGTACTCCAAATACGACAGGAAAGTCATTTTCGTGTAACTAGAGCTTTAAGACCCATATTCCTAATAGACTCAAGGGTTTGCAGAAGCGTTCGGCGGTTCATAAGGCAAATATTTCAATCACTACCTCCAATTATAGATATGTTATGTTTACTGTTATTCTTTGTTTGCAGCTATGCAATTTTAGGTTATTACCTATTTGGTGATCATTACCATAATCCATATTTTAGAACACTATTTGATAGTTTTGTGAGTATGTTTGTGCTCTTAACAACAGCAAACTTTCCTGAAGTAATGATGCCATCTTATGCTATTTCGAAATGGAATGCTTTATTTTTTATTTGTTATATTTCTACGGTTGGGTACATATTAACGAACTTTATGTTAGCTGTAGTTTACGAGACATTTACGAAAATTGAAAAGGATAAATTTAGAAAACTCCTCTTACATAAAAAACAGGCTTGCAAGCTAGCATTTCGCCTGTTGGTCAGTAAACAAAATCCGGATGGAATTAAGCTAAAGCAATTCGAGGGTCTTATGCGATATTATTCTCCTAGAAAATCTAGAAGGGATATTGTACTTATGTTTAAGCAATTAAATTTATCTGGTTCGGGCTCGTTAACTATTAGAGAATTTTTAGAAATTTATGATGTTGCTAATATAAAATGGCATTTAAAAGATTCCTCAGATGCATGTTTCGAATCTATGTGCGGACCTTTGAAGGTATTTTGTACAGCTGCCAGAGATATAGTCTCGTGGAAATACTTTGAATATATCGTGTGTAAGTTTGATTTGAAATATAATATATAAAAAGTAACTTGTATAATTTATTTAAGATGTTTTAATCATTGGAAATGGTGTTGCTATGTTGATTAGATTGACTCAAACTGCTGAAAATTTGGAAGAGGGTGCTGTAAAATTCGGTGGTTCATGGGATACATATCTATTCATAACATGTAAGTATATGATGGTGTCAAAATGTTCGTAGTTTAAAATATTACAAACAATATAATTAATTAATCTACAAAAATTAGAAATTCATTCAAAAAATGCGATATTAAATAATATATTTATATATTTGATAAAGTATACGTCACTAAAAGCTTACATCGAATGTTTTATTTGAAAACCACATTTAAATTTATAATAATAACTTTAATACAAACTTTAGATGTCAACTTGTATAATTTTCGACACTAACCTAATGATTAAATAATACATTTTTTCAGTGTTTCTGGTGGAAGCTTTGTTAAGGATAATAGGAAATGGATGGACACATTTTATTACTTCAGGTTGGAATGTTTTTGATCTGTGTGTAACTCTGGCTGCTCTTTTGGGATCAATAATAATCATTATTAAACCAACCTTTACAATAATTGTAATTTTACGTCCATTAAGGTCAGTTTTAATATTACAAATATTTTTTATGACTTTATAGCAGAATAATATATATTTTTTTAAATTACAACAGTAACTACAAATGCACATTACTTAGTTTATTTTAATTTTCTCATATACTTCTCTTCTCTTTACTTGATACCTCCATTTACTAATATAATTTTTCAGGCTGATTCGGCTGTTTAAACTTAAGAAACGCTTCAGAGATATATTCGGGACTCTTGTACTCCTTTCTCCCTTGATGTGGTCAACTGCTGTAGTAATGATATTAATGTACTATTTCTTTGCAATCATTGGGATGGAATTATTTTCAAAACATGATTTGAGAAATTGTTGCGTAAATACCACTGTTGAAGAATTCTTTAAATACAGCGAAGATAATACTACGTCTATCGGATTTTACTACCTAAATAACTTCAACGACTTATTAACAACAGGTGTAACTTTGTTCGAACTAACTGTGGTAAATAATTGGTTCATTATAATGGATGCATTTGCCTCGATTACAAATCAGTATACCCGACTTTACTTCATGTTGTTTTATTTGTTGACTATGGTTGTATTAACCATTTTAGTGGCATCTATTCTCGAAGCGTTTAAATTTCGAATACAATTCAAGAGGCAAACGTCGAAGAAAGATGAAGAACAAATGCTACACGAAGAGGTCTGCATCGAATGGAATTCTTTATCATCTCAAATAGAAGATCCAGAGTATTTAGAAGGATTTCAAAAAGAATTTTGCACTGGAAGCGTATTGGTCTATGTAGGCAGAAGACCTCACAACAAAGACGTCCTGCAAAGGCGGATGTATATTTCAGAAATAGAAAAATGGTTCATGGATGCTGATAGTCTAGAAATGGATTTGAATTTAAAAGAAACACACAATAATAGGTTTGAATTATTAGATTATAACACGTCTAAATGATATTATTTTTTCTACTTTTTAATACTCATTTTTTTAAACATGTGATATTAAGCAGTATATGTTTTGATGAATTATGTGAAATTTGTATGTAGAATCTTAGATTCACGCTGAAATGAATATTTAAAAAATATATTTTACAACAATAGGAACTGCAAATAATTTCAATTGTTTTATATTCATTATCATTTAAATTTAACCTGCAATTATATATAATACTAATGAATAAATAACAGCAAATATTTTATGTTAAGTATGATTGTTTTTAATATAATATAATACACGTTGTACATATTATAAATTTTAACATTAGTAAAAACATTATTACGTTTCTTTTCTATTGCATTATTAATAATTTAACTTCTGCAGTATTTTTACCAACTACACATTTTCTATTTTTATACTTGACTTTATATCAACAATTAACAAGTGTTATCATTCTAACATTCCCATTATTGAACTCTGTTTACTCTCTTTCTAAAAAAATCACACAATATTTACGAATTAGTAATATTTTGTATATCTTTGAATATTTGGTTTATTTTTTGTCTTCTGAATGTCGTTTTAATTTTAATAACAGTAAGTAATAACCGTCAACGCGAGAGTGTCGAGGTGCACATTATGTATTTTATTAAATAAACAGTTTTTCTATTAATATTATTGTTGCTTTTGTCACTCTCCACACTAAGCACCTCAACAGGTTATGGGCCCAGGCGAAATTATGAGTGGCAAAGCAAAGTAAAAATACGGTAGTGACTAAAAACGTACTGGAAACACGCGCAAATCGTAACCTCAAAATGGCGGAAGAGACCGAAGAATATAGAATACCATTGTTCAACGATACGAACTTCGGAAACTGAAAATTCTGGATTGAAACACTCCTGATGGAAATGGACCTGACGATTTACATACAAAAACGTCATTCGGAAATGGTGATTATCCACGAACACGACAACGGGGAAATTCAAGCCCGGAAAGCGTAACAACAGGCTGCCCACGCTAAAGCCGATCGTAAATGCAAATTATCCAACGGATCGCGGATAGCCACTCTGGCTGAGCATTTTCGGTTGTTCGACAAAATGATTAGAGAACTCAAGAATACAGGTGCTACCCTAGAAGAATCAGATGTGATTTTTCATTTGTTATTGACAATGCCAAAGGAGTACAACAATGTGGTAACGGCTCTAGAAACGTTACTACCCGAACACTTTTAGAAGAGGAATCCAAACGAAAGGATCACAGTAATGTAAAAAATAAATATTATGATATTCCGTCTTTCAATGCCTTCACTTTACAAACCTCTGTCCGTCAACCGAGTGTAAACAAAAACGCACGTAAACCTGACAACTACGATTCTAATGTACAAAGAAGTAATCAGTTTCAGTTTCAGTGTCACAAACGGACGGAATATCAAAAACCTAAACGAAAAAATCGGCCAAACCATAACACTGCTAACATGGCAACTGAAAGCGACGATGAACCGAAGAACCCTACAACTTATCCGTACTCTTTTTCACCTGAAGCGACCACTACTTCAGGAATTCGCAGCTGCTGGATCTTGGACTCAGGAGCGACGGATCATCTGGTGAACTTCGAGTCATTCGCTATAAACTTGCGGAAACTTAAATTCCCTATTCGATTAAAAGTAGCAAAATCTGTATAATTTTTAGAATTGAGAATCAGAAGTGATGTTCAAGGATACGTAAATATGGAAGTTAAAGTACATTTGATATGCTCTAGTTACTCCAGAGGCTCAACAAAATTTACTATCAGTACGTAAATTAGAGCAGAATGGACTAGAAGTTACGTTCAAGAACGGAAGGGGTATTATATCAAAGAAGAGTAAGGCAATTGCAATTGCTAAAAGGAACCTGAGGCAGTTATATGAACTGAAATTATCACTCCATCAAGAGGAAGCTCAAATCTGCGAAACAGAAGAGAGTCTGGAACTGTGGCACAGAAGAATGGACATTAACATCATCAGTTTGGACAAGTTGCAGCCCCCTGTCGATGGGACGAAAATCAACGAAGACAGGGAATCAAGGACTAGATGCCATACGTGCATAGAAGGAAAGCAGGCCAAGGAACCTCATGACCAACACAGGAAAAGGACACGACGTCCACTGGAGTTGATCCACAGCGATCTAGCTAATAAATGGGAAAGAGTCGAGATTTAGTTTCGAGGGAACTACGAGCGACGACTGGATTTACGAAGGTGAGCCGGACGAAATCGACGAAGGATCAGAGGAGGAAGCAATGAACAACTCACCCGAAGAAGAGGAATCCAAAGGATGCCAAATGCAGAAGGAATGTCCAGAAGACACCTTTGAATATACCTTGGATCACTTCGAACAAGAGCCTCCTCAAAGAAGCACCAGGACTAGGACCAAACCTCGCTACTTAGATGATTACGCCACTATTTCCTGCTTCCCACAATCTTTTGTAGACAAGGTACCTGGATCGTTTGAGGACATACAAAACTTCGCCCTGACCAAAAATCGAACATGGGAAATGGTAAGGGAGCCCATTGGAAAGAAGATAATCAACTCTTCAAAATTAAACGCGAAAACGATGGCCACATCGACAAGTACAACACGCGTTTAGTGGCAAAAGGATGTGCGCAACAAGAGGGCTACGACTATCATGAAACCTGTGCTCCCGTGGCTAGGCTGACGACTCTCCGTACGCTCTTATCAATCGTTAATAAAGAAGACCTCTTCGTGGACCAACTGGATTTAAAAACGCTTTCCTATATGGCAATCTCAGAGAAGAAATCTATATGAAACCGCCGTCTGGGTATGAGCACGAGAAAGGATTTGTCTGCAAGCTAAATAAAACGATATACGGACTAAAGCAGTCCCCCAGGGAATGGAACACGACCTTTGACGCCTTCATAACCAAAATTGGACTGCAGATACCACACGCTGACAATTGCCTTTACTTATGTCAAACCAAACAGTCGAAACTATACCTTCTTCTGTACGTGGATGATCTCATCAAAGAATCGATATAAAGGACTTGGGTAAACTTCACACCTTCTTAGGAATTAATATCCAGAGAACTTCTGAAGAACTGTTTATGAGCCAACCAACCTATCTAAGGAATCTTTTGAAAAAGTTCAACATGGAAAATTGTAAACCAGTTAAAACACCCATCAAAGTCAAACACATACCAAGCAACGAAGATCAGGAGCCTTTGAAGGACGTACCGTACCGCGAAATAATTGAATGTTTGCTATACATCACTTTTACCACGAGACCTGACCTTTTTTTGTAGCCGAGAAGTGGAAAATCTTTTATAGACGGAGTGTGGGACTCCCCCGTTATAAACTGGTATACCCACTAAAAACCTCCTACCCATGTCGCCCTACCAACCCGCGGAACCGCCGTCAGGCATTACTTCACGGGAGGGTAGGGTGTCGGTCTGCGTCCTTGTTGTGTGTTTGTGTGTGTGATGAGTAAATGGGTGTGTGAGAGATGTGCGTGTGTGTGCAGTGTACGGCTCGGGTACGTGGGGTCGCTACTCCCAAATGGCTGTGCACGGCAACCACCCCTGCGGGACACGAGACCTGACCTGAACGTAGCAGTTCATCACTACAGCAGATACCAAGAAAGCCGACAACGCAGACACCCACTGGGGGAGCGATGTGTTGAAGGATGGCCTAAATATTGAAGGAAAAATAAAACACGTCTTGCTCGTTTCAAGGCTAAACAGGAACTATATAATATGTTAGGTTATACAAAAGTAGTACAGGGATGCTTCCGCCTAGAGGGCGCAAGCTTAGGGCGCGAAATACGAAATTACATTTTCACACTCCTCCTTAATTTCGTATTTTTAAGCCTAAACTAAAAACTAGTTTTTTATGCTTTGGTGAAGCCAAAGCCTTCGTTAATATATCCGCGATCATTTCTTCCGTAGGCATGTATTTTAAAGAAATGTCACCGCTTGCAATTGCTTGCCGAATGAAGTGATAGCGGACGTCAATGTGCTTTGACCGTTTGTTGCACACTGGGTTTTCGGCAATTTTGTGCGCACTTTGGTTATCATTGAACAGTACAATCTTCTCGTATATGCCCATTAAGCTCTTCAAAAAATTCCGTAAAAACACAGCCTCCTTCGAAGCTTCACATATTGCCATATATTCAGCTTCGGTGCTGCTCAGCGCTACAGTGGCCTGTTTTCTACATTCCCACGAGATTGACGCGCCTGCCAACTTAAATGCGTAACCGGTATAAGACTTTCGGTCTTTTTCATTTGTTGCGTAATCCGCATCAACATAACCCTCCAGTATCTTATCGTTTTTGGCAAATTCTAAGCACATTGTTTTAGTACCCTGCAAATACCGCAAAACTCGCTTTGCTTGCCGCCAATGAACCTCGCTATAACAATTATTGAACTGACTCAAATAATTTACCGCGTACGTTATGTCGGGCCTTGTTAAGATAGACAAATACATTAAAGAACCTATCAATCTTTGATACGGCAACTTTGGGTCGCAAACGCTTTGCTCTTCGCCAACAAGCTCTCTTTTATTTAGGGGTGTATCTACCGGTTTACAGTCCTGCATATTAAATCTATTCAATACATCATTTATGTATTTTTCTTGGTCTAAAGTGATTTTATCTTCATCTCTTCGAACCCTCATACCGAGGCAACTTTTCAGTTCACCTAAATCTTTTATTTTAAATTTTCCACTCAATTTTTCTTTTAAAAATTTGGTTTCTGATTCTGAGTTAGAAAAGATGAAGAAATCATCGACATACACGGCCACTACGACTATATTATCTTTACCCTGCTTTGAAAATACACACGGTTCATGTACATTTGTTACAAAATTTAAATCATTTAAGAATAACACAACTTCTTTATACCAAACGCGTGAAGATTGTTTCAAACCGTAAATTGCGCGATTCAATTTTAAAACTTTGCCGCCTTCTACATTTAAACCCTCAGGCACCTCCATGTAGACCTCCTCCTCCAGTTTACCATTTAAAAAAGCTGTAACCACGTCTAAGTGTGTGATTTTCAAATTATATTGCACTGCTAAGGCAATTAATAATCTTAGAGTTGAATGTCTGACTACTGGGGAGAATGTCTCATGGTAGTCAATGCCTGGTTTTTGAGTAAAACCTTTAGCTACTAGCCGCGCTCTAAAAATAACATTATTGTCGCTTCTTTTCTTTTTAAATACCCACTAGCACTTTACTGCGTTTTGACCATTTGTTAGGTCTACTGCACTCCACGCACTGTTATCTTGAAAACTTTGCAACTCACTTTCCATCGCAGCTTTCCATTGGGCACTGTGCGGGCCTTCTAGCGCTTCCTCGACTGTAGTAGGGTCTTCGACGTCTCTCACTGAATTTGTAGACTCTTCTATGGCAAGATATGTTACGTAGTCATCATATGTTTTCGGTTTCCTTGCTCTCTCTGATTTTCTTATGGGTTCTTCGGGAAGTTCCATCGAATCAGCTGGAATATATTCTTCATCTGACGTATCGGTGACCTGAGACGTTGACGTAGCATCTAAAAAAGTATCATTTTCATTATTTTCAATGTCATGATTGGTTTCTTGTTCGAAAAAATATTCTTGAACATTTTTAGAATTTGGTTTTTCCATTATTCTTACGTCCCTACTGACTATAACATCATTTGTTTCAGGGTTATACAGTCTATACCCTTTTGCCACTTCTGAAAAACCAACCAATTTAAGTTGAATGGATTTCTTGTCCCATTTTCTTCTTGTTTCTTTTGGTATATGGGTCATAGCTACGCTTCCAAATGTTCTTACGTGTCTTAAATTTGGTTTTCGTCCGTAAAACATTTCATAAGGTGTCTTTGGTAGATTTGTGACTGCAGACCTATTTCGCAAATAACAAGCTGTGTTGACAGCTTCAGCCCAAAAACTTTTTTCCATTTCCGCTTCGAATAACAAACACCTGGCCTTCTCCACTAACGATCTATTTAATCGTTCTGAACGTCCATTTTGCTCTGGAGTATACGAGGTAGACCTTTGATGCAAAATACCTTCTTTTTTCAGATAACTTTCAAACTTGGAGTTTATATACTCTTTGCCGTTGTCTGACCTTATAGATTTGATGGATTTTTCTGTTTGTTTTTCAACAAAATTCTTAAATTCTACAAACTTGTTGAACGCTTCGTCCTTGTGTTTTAAAAAATACACAAATGAGATTTTTCTGAAGGCGTCCTGGAACTCTATGTAGTATCTTGAGCCACCAATTGAAGGTGTTTCCATTGGCCCTGCCAAATCGGTGTGTATAAGTTCTAAAATTTCTGTCGCTCTGCTTTGCGACCTGCCAAATTTCATACGACACTGTTTTCCTTCACAGCATACCTTGCAGTTTGTCAAATTAATGTTTGCTGTACCCTTGTAGTTGATGCCATCCACCAGTGAATTTTTCATTAATTCTAAGGCACTAGAATTTATATGGCCTAGTCTTCGGTGCCATAATTCTGCATCACACGACGACGTTGTTTCGCTAGCAACGAAACATTTTTCGGATTTCACTAATTTGTAAACACCATCTTTTAAACATGCTTTGGCAATACATGTTCCTTTTCCATTGTAAATAAAGCAATTCAGTCCTTGGAACACAACTTTATTTCCTTTGCTTACTAGTTTGCTGACTGATAGCAAATTCGTTGTCAATCCTGGAACGTACTGTACATCTTTAACTTCCACTTCATAGTTACCATTAACTTGAGTTACGATTTTGACATCACCACCACATTCCACATGTAATTGTTCGTTGTTAGCTGCGGTAATATTATTCACAGTTGGTTTTCTTTTCTTTTCGAGCCAGTTATCATTACATGTTAGATGTATGCTGGCCCCCGAGTCCACATACCACTCGCCTTTGTTGAAAACACCACTGGAAAACACTGCACTAAATGCATTTCCTTTTTGCACACTCTGACTGTTTTTTTAAATTGCACTTTGAGCAAAATGGCCCGGTTTTTTACATATAAAGCATTTGAGTTGTTTTTTTGATTTGGCGCCATCTTGAGGCTTTGCCTGACTATAACGCCCCTTCTGCCGACAATTGGTACTAAAAAATGCTCCACTAGCGCCATTTTCCGGTAGATTTTCCAACTGCATGTCGAGGAGCTTTGTCTTCACAAGATCTGTAGATATTTGTGTGTTGGAATGTTCTAAAGCCATTAACATTGGCTCGAAACGTTTCGGCAACCCCGCCAGCAACATAGAACCTGCCAACTCATCGTCGATATTTAGGCCAATTTTTTGTAGCTTTTGTAACTTCTCCATCATTGTGTTGACGTAGACCTCCATTTTGTCAAAATGCTCAAGTTTCATGCTCATGACTGTTCGCAACAGCCCCAACTTTCTAGTAGATCCTTCACTGTCGAATGCCTTTTTCAGGTTTTCCCAAACCTCCTTCGCTGTAGACGCATTCTTTACGTGCACATATACACTCGGATCTATGGTTAAGACAAGCTTTGTCTTGGCTTTTCTTAATTTTTCTGGGTTTATTTCGGTGCCCTCTATGCACCCTGTCAAATCTTCATGTTCGAGAAAATTCTTGATGGCAAACGCCCAGTCTTCGTAATTTTCTCTGCCAACTAAACGGGGCAAGTTTGACAAATAATTAATTGCCATTTTTGTGTTTTCTGTTACAGCCTTTGCCACGTGGTACCACTATCACTTTTCACAATCGCCAGGAAACACTTTCACAATCGCGAAAATACACCTCGCGCACTACTGAACAGTCTATTCACTTCAATTCTAGGGTACTGGGCCCATAACCTGTTGAAGGATGGCCTAAATATTGAAGGAAAAATAAAACACGTCTTGCTCGTTTCAAGGCTAAACAGGAACTATATAATATGTTAGGTTATACAAAAGTAGTACAGGGATGCTTCCGCCTAGAGGGCGCAAGCTTAGGGCGCGAAATACGAAATTACATTTTCACACGATGTCGATCGCAAGTCGACTTCCGGCTTCCTACTTCAAGTCTTCGGCAACACCGTCAGTTGGACCACTAGGAGACAACCTTGCGTCGCTCTATCCTCAACGGAGGCGGAGTACATGTCGCTTTCTATGGCAGCAGCAGAACTGGTGTGGATAAAACAACTGCTCAACGATCTCAACGTTAAACTGTCACTTCCACTCCAGATGTTTGAAGACAATCAGTCATGTATCCTATTACTTCAGAAGTGGGAACACAAACGTTTGAAACATATAAGTGTGATATACAACTGTGTTAAAGATCTTGTTGAAAAAGGATTCAATAAAGTAAATTATATTAATACCAAGAATCAAATTGCGAACCATACAAATCGGATAGTAGAATAAATCTTCTTATGCCATAAATCCCAAACTGGTAGCGGACTAGTTATTCAAATAAGATCAAATACAAAACTATAATAATTATAAATTTACAAATAGCAGAGTTCACATAGTGTTCCTCCACTCAGACCCATATTACTGGATGATAATATGCTCACCAGTAGTAATTTTAACTATTTTAGGAAACATTCTAACCATTACTGGCTTTTTTGGTCTCATTTTGTATGAGACTATTTTTTGTTATGTTTCAAGTCATTTTTGACAGACTATAAGACGAAAGGAAGACAAATGGTATCACATAATATTTAAGACAAATCCGGCTCTGTTTATTAGAAGTTAGCTGGTATTATGATGTAAGGTATCATATCTTAGCGGTTTAAGGGTCCTGTTCTAATGTATTATTTCTGTCAGTATGTTGATAGTTTCCCAATCATTTCAATATTATATCTGATTTACATAAAGAGCCAACAATATTTTTTTCATTTCAGAAACCTTAAACAAAAAATAATTTGACTGAGATAAAAACTTGGACACAAAATAAGTGCGATATAATAAAACTTATACTATAGTCAATTTTAAAATTAGGACTATTTAAAAAAAAAAATAGTTTTCTATAAGCTACTAATCCAAAGTTATTGCTTAGAATTAGTAATGTTCATATATGTTTTATTTGTTTTTTTTTAAATGTAATATAAAATAATTGCTTGCCAAAAGTAAATTTGGGAATAATACTACAGTATCAAATTAATTGTTAGATTATTTATTTTTTGGTAGTTTATTATAATGGAATCACAATACTTTCTCACACAAAGTTCAATCAAAAACTGTTCAACGAAAATTAAAAATATTGTTTCGTTTATTTGACAGAAATAAATACTCCTACATTAAAACTAGCATTGTTTGGTTAATTGTGCTATTTAGTTGTTATTCAAATTTCAAGTGATTTGTTTTATATCCTTAATAAGACACACTGTGGATTTGTGAAATATTTCGTATTTTTTAGTTACAACAGTTATTTATTAATAATGTACGTATGTAAAAATGTAATTTCATATATTTTAATATTCAATATATGTAATCAATATCATTAAACTTTTAAGTAATCACAATAATGTATTAATAATAAATTATTCAAACATAAAAAGTGTCAATGACTTCTAATTTAATAGTTTAGTTCCCACAGAATGATTACAAATAACAATAACAAAAGTCAGAGCCAGCTTTAATTTTATTACTTCACATATGGTGTAAAAAATTTATTAAACACTAATTGTGGCAAACAAAAGAAATAGTGTTATTATCCTCAAATAGCTAAAAGTTTGTTATTTCATTGAACTAATGAATACCAACAAATTTTGCTGTATTCATATTCTAAAATTTCTTTGTATTTCAATGAAAAATTCAGAATAAAATACTCACTCATACTAATTTTAATAAAATCCACTGAATCCAATATTTAAGGGAATATATTGGTTCATCATGTTCTCTTTTCAATTATAATGTCAAATAAAAATACTGAAATCAATATTTACACAAATATATTGATTTTGGGCAAACCATCGAATAAACAGACATGCATAATTCATATGTTTTATGAGTATAAAAGAAAACAAGTTAAATTTACAACATTTTTATTACAATTTTAATAGACATATCTAAAAAGAATTGTAATTCACATAAGCTGTATAAAAAATAATAAACTTAAAAATTATCTTCTACTTATACACAAGAAAAAGAAACTAAAGAAACGTTTTCTCAGTGGATCGTGAATCAAATAAAAACAAACTGCTCAAACGTGGTAACAACTTGGTAATATAATTACACAGAATGTCCAGTTTTTTATAACACATGTACAAATTGCTACTAAACCTTAAAACGCATATTACTAGTCAAAGGTGAAACACATTTATCAAAAATAAAATTCGGCTTATTAAATATTTATATTGTAGAAAATAAACTCTTTAACAGATTGTAACTTAATTAAACTAAAGAAAAATTTCAAATCATATGGAATTTTTTTTTCAATACTAAGTGAGGGCCCCATGCGGTTTTTATTAAATAGGTCAGAAATGTAAAACTATTTAAGATCAAATAGAAAAAAATCAAATTAAGATGTAATAATGTGTGTGGAGTTAGATTATTCCCTCTTGATGGCTTGTGGCGCCTCGGCCAGTCCTTTCACTTTGAGTCTGTCTGCCGTTTTTAAGAAAGCGGGTAGTTGCTCTTGACTCACATTCACTTCACCAGCATACATAAATTCTAATATTGCTTGTAAGTGGCTGTATGCAACATCTTTTAAGATAATGATGGGGTGTTTCGATGGATTTTCCTAAAAAATAACAATAATAATTAAAATACATATTCTTTAAATATTCATCTGCAAATAAAAATCAGGTAAAATACATATATACACCCTTTCAAATCTAATTTTCAGTTCACAACTATTAGATGAGAAATTTGGTGTCAAATAAAAACCCTAAAACTAATTTTGTTATATTATGTACTTTAAAATAGCAACAATACTGTGTAGTATAAGTTAGTAAAAATTGTTAAGAATTGTCAATATTTTTTTTGGAGAAATCAATATTAAAGTAAATTTGTTTACCTGGGGTTATATGGCAAAGGAATGTAAAGGAGTGAAAGAAGATTGGGTGGATGGACATAGAAGCATAAGAGAGTGAAAGAGAGAAAATGGGGCCAGGGTAAAGATACTGACGAGACTGGGGCGGGAAAGAGGTATAAAGAAAAATCAGTCATATACCTTTATTTACATCTTTAAATTGTTATTATTTTAACTTTAAAAAAACCTGAAAATGTTTAAACTAGTAGTAAAAATATTGTCAGTGACACATCATAAACTTTGTCCATATTCATTACATAATAAATAAAAACATTGCTATTTATGTATTAAAAATAGAAAGAATAAACAAATGAATTTTATCAAAAATCTTTTTATTGCTTTTCAAAATAATCATCTTTAAACAAAACAAAACTTGCGTTTTGAAGGCCTTAACCGATTATTCTAAACATCTACAAAACTGGGAACATCCCAAAAGAATGGCTCAGAATTTATAATGTTATCAAAGAAAAAGCAAGCATACTTTGGCAACTATGGAATGATTAGCCTCATTCATCGGAAAATCTACAAGCTATGTCAAGGAAGAGTAACAGACATACAATTTGAATTTATGAAGGGTGTTGGTATAAAGGATGCCTGGTTCTGTCTGCAGGTATTGTTCCAGCACTGCAGAGATATTAACTGTGATATTTTCCCCTGTTTTATCGACTATCAGAGATGAAAGAGGTCTTAAAAAACACAGGAATAGATGATAAAGATCTTAGGATCATCCAAAACCTATATTCGAATCAGTCTGCTACTATCAAGATGAATGCGGAGGAGCAAACCAATGCAGTTAATATTATTCAAGGCGTTATAATTAATACGATTAAACAACATTCAATACGCAGATGATACTGTATTATTCACTGATAGAATGAAATTAACATTAGTAAAACTAAATTCATGAATTAGTAAAGAGGCAAATGAAAGATGCGATCTAATGATCAACAACACACTAATAGAGAGGGTAACACGGTTTGCCTACGAGATTAGGTGTAGAATGGAGAAAGCAATAGTTGCTTTTAACCAAATGGTTAAACTGTTCAAAAGTCACAGCCTCAGCATCGATAACAAAATCAGGCATCTTCGATGCTATATTTTCTCGACACTTTTCTATGGAATAGGACAATAACCGAAGCAACACAAAGAAGACCCCGAGGCTTTCGAAATGTAACTTTACAGGAGAATATTGAGGATCTCTTGGGTAAACAGAGTGACCAACAATGCAGCGATGGAACGAATGAAGATGGAAATAGTGAAAACCATCAAGAGAAAAAAACCAGAATACCTTGGATACATTATGAGAAACGAGACCAAATATCCCCTTCTCAAATCTGTTCTCCAAGAAATGTCTATGGTAAGAGGACCAGGAAGAAGAATATCATGGCTTAAAAACTTAAAAACATAGTTCTTGAAAACTACTACCGAACTATTCAGAGCAACCCTGACCAAAATAATCGTATCCAGGATGGTTGCCAATATTCAGAACGAATAGGCACCTGAAGAATAAGAACTTCATATTGAGAAAGTATTGTGAAATTTTTTTCCAATAGAAACTACAAACGAAATAAATGTGGTACCCTGACTCCAATTCGATCATTTTTTTGTAAATGTATCTATTTGTGTGTATTGGTCCATGACTGTTGTATTTCAAGTGCCGCTTAATATTTTTGAACTTTTATATTGAGGTCTGAAAACCTTTTGGTGAAAATTTATGCACACAAAGTGGGTGTTTACTAAAGCCTTTTTTGGTTTCTCCAGATTTTTCTTTAAAACACCAAACACTTTTCAAATAAAAGTTACAGATAAAAAAAAAAATGAGGTTTCATGTAGAGTGCATGATTTTCAAGATAAAATAATATGTTATTCACATGCCAGTTGTCAACAAAATTCATATGGATAGTTTCCTTTGATTTGAGAAGATTTTCAGTATTTACAGTAATACTTATAAGTTAACATCACAGACCCTGAAGTACATTTATAATTATAAAGTTAATAATATTAGTGTAATTTGATTCATAATTTTTTTAATAAAAAAGCAAAACAAGATTCATTTCTCTCAATTCTTTCACTTAAACTGAGCATAAGAGGATTTGCTTCCATAAGTGGAAAATATACTCTACAAGCAATTGGGATAGGCAGTCTGGGAAGAATAACATTTCTATTGGTAAAGAATTAAACAATGTACACACGATTTTAGTTTAATTGTGGCGCCAATATAAAAATTGTTTTAAAGTGTTTTGTTAACATTTAATTCGGCACATACACCAGTGGACATCGAGGAATTACGTAATGTCACAAGGATAATTGTACGGGACTGCATTTGATCTATCTTTTATTGATTCTATTTGTTCCTTAATTAAAAATGAATTTTTGCTCTTATTCAGGCAAGAAGTGCACTCTGCTTTGAGCGACTTAAGGATGAAATAAAATCTCTTATTGCTTGGATAACAAAACTTGAAAATTCTGCCATTGCTTCTCCTGATATCTCACATATTTCTTAATCTGACATGACGAGATCCTTTGTAAAATTGAAGAGTGTCCGACATGTTCACATGTCTTTAATTTACATATTCAGAAACTACCTTACTTAATTAAATTGTCTCTCAAGTTAAATTCGAACCACTTGAAATTTTTCAATTAAGAAAATATGAAACAAGAACACGTCCAATTAAAATATTTTCTACTACTTAAGTCTGAAGTAATGTAATTAGAATAATACAAGCAATTGGCACGTGTAATGTCTAATTTTATAATGATTGATTGAGTTTTAATGCAACCATTTAAAAAATATAAGAGAACTTGCAAAACAAAGAAATGAGGGTGAAAACAATATGATAATAAAACATAGTCCAAAATAAAAGAATTTATGTTAAACACTCAAATTTAATGCTGCAAGGTATAGTTGTCCCAAAGATATAAGGCGTTTATGGCGTTTTACCGTTTGACTGCCTTAATGAGTTTAGGGACATCATATCGTAAAACCGAACCAATAAATATTATCGTTCTGGTCAGGACCGCATTGAATAATTTTCTCTATGCAAATGTGTGTGTTGCAAAGGCTTATTTCTGCATGCAAAGCATCTATTTTTTGAAGAATCCTATTCAAAGAAGCAGTTACTAAAGATACTGAAAACGAAAATATTTTCATTGAACAGGAACGCGAATTTAAACTTAAAAAATACCAAAACCGGGCCTGGGGCAGCATTAGGAGAATCAGCTGAGGACCACCTATTGGGGGCCGGGGATAAGAGTTTGCGGTCGGTCCTTCATAAAAATTAGTGAAAGTTAAATACCATAAAAGGTCATAAACGCCTTATATCTTTGGGACAACTATACATTGAAATCACACAGCCAATATCGTCAAACAGTCCCTCACAAAAAATACACGCTAGTTTACAATCCTCCTGTCTTCTTCCTATACCTACAACTCAAACACGCTTTGAAAGGAAAAAGATTTGACATTATTCCTGACATCCAACAAAATGTGACGAGGGTTTTGAACTTCATCACAAAAGAAGCCTTCCTGAAAAGTTTTCAGGACATGTATAGAAGATCTCTCTTACAGAAGCTTCCACCGAACTTTATTGTCAGAGATTGTATATTCTAGTTTGTATTTTAATTGAAAATTGTTACATTATAATGTAAGAGGAATAATCAGGGAAATAAAGAATGAAAGTTAAATAACAGCTAGAGATGGAAACTACTTTGTGATAAACCACCACCAGGCTTAATTAACTATTAAATATATTTTAATATTATACAATACTACAATGATAGGGTAGGATTGCTCAAGTTATAATCACCACAATTTTAAATGAAGTATGGTGATGAATTCACATACATAATCATTGATTTACATTTAACTGTCAACAATAACCAATCATGTTATAAATCCTATCATAAAGTATGTTTATTTTATTTTTTGCATATGTTACATAGTTAATCTGCAAGCAACTATGAATAAAATTATTTTTCATTTTAAATAATTTAAAATTTAACTCGTGTAGTGCCTTAAATCATACCTGTTAAGATTCCTAAGACATTTTGGTTCAATTTGAGAAATTATTGTTTCTACCTATTCTATAAAATCGTCAAAGGA
Source organism: Ontholestes murinus (assembly GCA_963969525.1). NCBI lineage: Eukaryota > Metazoa > Arthropoda > Insecta > Coleoptera > Staphylinidae > Ontholestes > Ontholestes murinus. The sequence goes on along the minus strand of OZ018394.1, from coordinate 66,750,033 downwards.
AATTTATAATAAATGGAAACTTGAAAATATCTATGAGGCATAAATCAAATTATCAAGACAAAGTAATGGGTTTTGTTTGTGGGAAATATAGTAATTGTGATAACAATAACAGATTTATTTAAACTTTTTATTTATTTAATCACGTGCCGCATACGCCCGAGATATCTCGTTATATGTTTTAAAAGTTTTTTTAAGAGTTGGAAAACTTAAACTTAAATTGTAGTTTCATTTAATAACTATGTTGATGGTAATCTATTTGAAAGTGGCTGATTTAACAAGTTTGTTTATTTATTTATTTTAATTTTATATAAACATTACAATGGGGACCTCATAATTATATATTGTAGTAAAGTGATTTCTTTTAATAACTGTAAAAAACTATAAGACTTAAATTTTTTAGAGTGTTAATTAATGTATGCCAGTAAAATCTCATCACATAATAATTAATAAGTAATAATGTAACTAGTGTTCAATATCCATACTAGACATTCATTTTAGTATTCCAGCAAAATTATTTTCAAATCACTAACATTGGTTAATTAAAAAAAAACAAATTTTATTAAAAGTTGCATATTATAATTTCAATCCAATTGGATTAGCAGTGAATTTAACCTTTACAGCAAACTTAAAAAATGACCTTCAAATCTGCAGTATCTTGAAATAAAGAATGCAAAAGATCTTTTCATTGATTAGCTTGGGAAATTGTACATCTGACAATTAAGTAAAAAATTATCTACCTTTATACACACACACTTAAACATAAATACTAACAATAAATCAATAAAATTTGCAGATAGCAATAATTAATTATGCTTTTAATGTACTGTATGAAAATATGACAATTAAAAATAATGCATGTGTTGAGTACAAGTATTTACCTCTAATAGTGTTTTAAAGTACGGACTACAGGCTGAGAGTACCATTTTATGTGCTTTACAAGTCTGCCCTTCACAAGCCAGTGTGACATCGGTGAAACTCTTCTCATCTCTCAGGTGCCTGAACGAGGTGACCATATTACTTTGAAAGTCGTTCCATTTTAGGAAAAACTGTTGCTGATCTGCCATTTTCACACTGAAACATATTTTGATAGTTATCATAAGAACATTGTTTACAGTCACTTAAGAATCCACATAACCCTAATAAATAATGAACCAGTTTTACTTGAATATCGCAAATATAAGAAATTAAATTGGGTAATCTTTTTGGTTACTTTACGTACCGAGTGATTTATTTCGTGTTATTAAATATTCGGTTAAAAAAAGCAATATTTAGACAGTCATTAGTATTCTACTAAACAATACTATTACGCAAGCGCCATGCAAGCGCGTCGTTACCAACTACGCAAATGCCAACTGTGATTTACAATTAGGACAAGCAATTATAAATTGATGCTAAGTTAGTTTTATAAATTTTAGTAACATATGTATTAGGTATTTACATTATATCATTACATTTTAACATTTTGATTTCATATATATAGTGCAATGTAAATACGGTTGCCTAGTCCAACAATTGACGTGCTTTATGTTAGAACGTCAAGAAAATTATATTTATGAGGTTTCATTATAAGTATGATATTTTCATTAAGCTTTTAATTATCTTTAAAATAAAAACATACTTTAAACAATTTATTACTATAAAGAATAAAACATACATTAAAAAAACTTTTGATTACATAAACTAATGTTGATTTCAAACTCATTTATTTCATTTTTTCCTTATACGAAGTAGGGGTAAAGTATTCTCATAGTCAAAGTGAACAAAAACATTTTTACAATAGAAATATCCCTAGATAACTATTTAACAATTTAAAAAATTGTTTTATATGTGTTCATGGTCTCCGTATTTTAAATTAAAAGCCTTTGGAGTTCAAAGCTTTAATTAAGTATAAAGCGTTTTCAGAAAAACTAGCAGACCGGAAGTAGGTGTTTACTCAAGGCACTTTTAAAAAAGTTATCGAATATCAATTTAAATTAATAAAACACAGATGTTTTAAGAAATACAGTAATACCATTATCAAATGCCAAATGTTTAATTTGGCGGAGCATCAAACACAAAATATTAAATACTGGATTGATGAGGCTATTACTCGTTAGGTAGATGAGAAATAATTATTACTTTTTGTTGCAAGGAGAGGAAATCCATCATGGACACCCTTTTAATAGGGTAGTGTTGGACTCTTACCTACTAAAACCTTTTCTCCGATGATCTATCTGCGAGGGGCTGGTTCAATGCCATTGAATTTTCCCAGTCAAAGACATAAGCAAAGAAATTCACGGTGACTCATTGAGAATTTGGTTCTAATTGTGTACCAATTAGAACATTTCGGGGTATTCGATGTTTTTTAAATCGATATTGTATTTCGGAAATATGATCCCAAAGAGGGATCGTTATCAAGCTTATCATAGAAGGCTGCTGCAATCTCTCGGATGAACTACATCACACTCGGTACCGCCATCTTTTTAAGAGGGGGCCCGACCACTTACAAGGTCCGCTCGACAATCTGTCGAGTCTACACGAAACTACGATTATTCTTAATTCAGAACATGATAATTTAAAAATCGTCTTGGCGTATCATTCGCCATTCCATCTGCTTTCATGATGTCTTTAATGAAAACATGCCAACCATAATGGCCGACGATTTAAATTCCAAAAGCTCAAAGGGGAATAGTAGACTTACCAATCGATAAGGTAGAATTCTCCGCCAGTTCATTAACAACTCGAACATAAATAGCAGAGCGGTAGGCCCAGTAAGCCCTACTTTCTTCCACTCTAATTCTAATCTCCTGCCTGATGTGCTTGACATAATCGTCTTCTCTAATCTCATTAGAGACAATGACATCTGGTCTTCCAATGAGCTCAACTTCGACCATAACCTTGTCTTTTTAGACATAGCAGTCGGAGCATCTAGACCGACTAGAGAAATTAATTACTTAATTATTTGGCCTACATACAAAACGAAGGTTGAATTATATAGTTCCCCTTCCAGTCATCAATACGATAGGCTATCCTCGGTCATCCTCAAAGCTCATAAAGAGTCTACAGTCTGCAGGACCTACTCACAGGCTGATCCTCTCCACGAGGATCAAGCCTCTCGCCCGGGACAGAAAACTCGCTTGCCGTAGATGGCATAATAATCGAGATCTATCCTTCCGTACGGAAGTAAATAAACTCGTTAATCCGGACGAGAGACAATTACGCGTCCTGGAAAAAACAACTTGAATCTTTTAATAAGCACCCACATTATGTGTAGGGATTTTTCAAAAGGCTTAAGAGAGGTAAACCTTGTAACCATGCGTTACATGGCGATAGAAGACTTCCCAGATTCGGAAGAAGCAGAATCGTTCGCCGACTCCCTGGAGCGGCAAGTAATGTTAATCCCTGTCGATGACGATGACTTCTACGATGTAGTCAAAAGATCCGTCCGATCCTACATTTTTAATACAGAACGTGTGTAGTCCTACGAAGCAGCCACTTCGGAAGAATTCGGTGAACTGACGAAACAGCCCAAAAATCGGAAAGCCTCCGGTTATGACGGTATTTCAACCTTAATGGTGAAAAATCTCGGCCAAGAAAGTAGAACCGCTCTGCTCGACATCATTAATGCTTTAATGCGATTGGTTGCATTTCCTTTAGCATGCAAGTTGGCATCTGTGGTCAGCATTCTTAAGGTGGTAAAATCACCAACTTTTCCCCAAAATTATCGCTCAATCAGTTTGCTTTTTTGGAAAAAGTCCTGCTAACGCGTCTTTTGGCCTTAACTGAAAACCACAAAATCATCCTCGATTCTCAGGTGGGCTTTAGAGCTGGCATGTCAACAAATCACCAGCTGTTGAGGCTAACCGAGTACATCTCTGAGGGCTTTGTCATCAAAAGAGATACTGCTGCTATTTTCCTTGACGGTGTTTGGCACGACGGTCTTATTTATAAAATGATATGGCTTGAGTACTCTGTATACAATGTCCTAATTGTACGACCTCCTTTGTATAATATCTATACCAGAGACATACCGAATGGATCGGTTAGGATCGCACAATATGCTGATGATACTACCCTTCTTTACAGAGAGCGAACTACATCTCACTTGAAGAATACTCTCCAGAAGGCCCTTGACTCCTTCTAGGACTGGTCTGATAAATGGCGATTAGCTATCATTGCTGTTAAGTGTCCTCGTATACTGAAAAATAAACTTCGACCTATTGACCCCCAGAATTTTCTCTTGGTGGGTCGTTAATTTAGTTCTTCTTTCCTGCTGTCTGTTAATTTGATTGAACGTATTATTAGGCTCTTTGCAACGGAATGTATCTATGCTGGGTGGTGGTGCGATTTGACATTTAAATATTTGTTTGTATGGGTGTCTTTTCTGTACACAAACAATTAATCCCATACCAGATTATACTCACGTAAACCTCAAATTTAACTTTTCAAATGGTGAAGGTTGAGCAGCCACGTTGTTTTGGCAGCATCTAACAAATTGTTCAAATATTCAGTCACCATGATAAGTTGGGTTGAATATCATTTCTTGTTCCAAATTACCATAGTAAAGTCACTCACAAATTATTTTAACGTACATTCAATCATTTTTAGTTCATTTTACAGAAAGAAATACGTTCAAACTAATGTTGCTTTGATAGCCTTGCTGTTTTGTAACACGCAAATTACTTTTGTATTATTCAATGTCTGTCGAAGTATTAGCTAGAGAAGTAGTTGTTTCAAAAGTGATTTGTTCTTGTAGTCTTAATAAGTCTCATTTGTTGTAGATTTTACGAAAATATTTTCGTGTTTTTTCTAATTATTAGTGAATTTTCTACAACGTAAAGGACTTATATATTTTTATTATTAAATTATTGTTTCTCTTTTTTCTTTGTTTTCTACGAGGATATTGAGCTTTATACCTTTTGTAATGTTTTCCACTGTGAAAAAATGTTCTAAATATCTAGTTTTGAAGCTGCGATCAATTTGATCTAAATAGAGCATGAAATTTCTTATTAAACTTTTGAGTAGTAGACAGACATTTTGATAGCTATGCTAGGGGAATTCAATCGATAAGAATGTGTTTAGTATAGTAAGCTTGTTTGAAATTTGTGTGGGATTTTTATTACTATTGTAGGTAAATGTTCTACTCTAAATTGGTTTGTTGCTTACTTCTCGTTTGATACTGGTACGGTAGGGTACCGAAACTAAAAGCTATATAAATAAACAAATAATTATGTTGTAAAAAAATTATCATATACGTTTGATATACCAATATTTACAAATGTATTCTTGCGTAAACACTCCTTTAAATACAAAGGATAAATACACCTATTCATGTTGAAACTTGATGATTAAACTTTTATACAGGTGTCTGGGGTATACCAATAAATCGTTATTTTACGAGCCAGCTTTTATTAAAAGTAAAATAACAAGAACTCCCGTTTTTATCGGAAAATCATATGCACGAAAAATGTGTTGCTTAGAAATATCCCTCGTGCTGCACTCGTGTTTATACTATTGTCAACAGGATGAGGGATTTTGCTCAAAAGAAACACATTTTGAGTGCATGCCACTTTCCGATTAAAAACGAGAGGTCAAGTTATTTTTGATAAGACAAATTCCAGAATAAACGATTGTTATATGAGATTTATTTAATGTTACTAGAAAAATACAATTGAATATTGAATCGTTAATCTTACTAATACAAAAATATAACATACCGAATTATTCCGAGTATTACTTGGTATACTAACTTTAATAATTCCATCAATTTCGTTTGAGTTTAAACTGCCGGAAGGTTTCATTATTTGAAAGAATACGAACCCACAACACCTACAATCCCCCCACTTCTTCCTTTTTGTTTTATCGAGATAAACAAAACTGCTGTAATTTGAAGTGCCACCATATTGCTTCTAACCTTGAATTTGACACATGAGGAAATTTGTCATAAATAAGTAATTGTGGAGGCTTCTACCTTTTCTATTATTACACACTTTATATTAATTGTGACTATAGTTTCGACAGAGTCAGCTTATCATTCTCAAAATATACTGATATATACCCATTTGTACATGCCAATCTAATGTTGTATAAATTGTATTTCAATTTGAAGTATATGTTGATAATGATAAGCTTAACTCTGTCGAAACTATAGTCACATTTAATATAAAGTGTTTGTTATAAAAAAGGTACTCAGGATCTGGATTTATTCGATTTTGTACGTCTTTCCATCTAAGTCCTCATTCCTTGCTACGGTTAAGCCAAACCAAGGCATTGGCAACTGCAGCAAGAGGAACTCTTAGGATGTCTGATGACTTTAGACATCCATCTCCCATTGTGGATTCATGCAGGTTGGATAACACCGGGCAGTCTAGAAGTATATGCTCAGCGGTTTCCTTTTCCTCTTCACACCTTCTGCAGGTAGGACTTGATAGTAGTCCCAGTCTGTTTAGGTGCGATCTCAAATTGCAGTGATCTGTTAGAAGTTCTACAACCTTCCGTAAGTTTCCTCTGGACAGTTGCAGACAGTATCTGGCCTTTTTGGTGTTCAATGCGATGAAGATTTTTGAGACCATACATCGTTCCTTGTGGCATGTGATTGATGCAATTTTTGGGAGGGTAAGTCTAGCAGGGAGCGCAAGTAGGGGTCCGGTCCTCAAATCGCTCGTTCTTGCCAATCTATTTGCTATCCTGTTACATCTGCTGATGTTGTGTCCTTTTACCCAGCATAGAGTCACCTTGTTGTCACAAGCCACTTCTTCCAAGGCCTCTCAACATTCCAGCGTCAATGCTTAGGTAATTTTAAAGCTGGTAATGGCTGCTGTGAGTTATGATGTATATATTTTTCACTGATCTTCTTGTCAGAGATTGCCTTTGCTGCATATGGTATACCCACCGATTCCACCGTTGTTGGTGTGCTCATCCTCTTACCTAGTGCAGTACTATTATCCAGAAAAGGTGCTTGTGTTTTTAATAAGCGTTTATTATTCTCAATTTCATCCCAAATAATTTTTAAGTTTCTATTCTATATGATTTTTTGCTCAATTAAATAAATCACCAGTCTTGGGCTCTTGGTTTTTATATATGTTACTGAAAGCTTTTGCATCTTTTGTGACTAAGAATATTTCGACTTTTTTATAGACTCGAACATTAAATATTTAATGCTTAGATTGAATTGAAGCAATTGTTCATATTGATAAAACAAGAAGTAAATCTTTTATAAAGTAACTTAGTTTCAACAAAATTCTCTAAAATTAGAGGAGTTATATAGTATGCCTGTACATTTTATTAAACATTAAGCATAAGATATTAAAATTAAACTCCAAAAACTTAAATTTGGGATATTAAGATATCAGCTTTGATAGTCATCTAGCTTCGAAAATAAAAAAAAATATCTATTTACCAAGAAAATAACTGCATTAAATAAGCGCCAACTTGACAAAAATGTTATTTTTATTTTACTTTCATGTATTTCAAATCAAATATTTGCATTTGTCACTGCAGAAAATTAAAACAGTGCAGAATTTTATTGTAAAATAATAAACCTAGAAGATTTCGATGTATATGGTATACAAAGTAAAACACTTAAATAATACGTAGTTTTGAAATCAAATTTCATGAAACTTCCATAGCCGTTACTGCAATGAATTTTTACCAACACTACGTTGCGGTTTTAACACATAAAGTCACTTATATTTTGTGTATAAATATATTTTAAAATAAATACATACAACACACAGCTCGGTTATAAAATGTACTAAAATACGAATAATAATAAATAACGACAGATTTGAACTTAAACAAAATCAGTATCTCTTACGTAATAAATAAAATTGGCAAATTGGCACAATTTTCCTAAGTCTAATTCGTAATATAAATAAACGCCAAGTTTCACTAAAAATAAAACACAAAAAAAACTTAAAACTTACGTTAAACACGATAATGAATTTCCTAAACAGGCAAGATAGATAACCGATATTGCCAGCATAACAATAATAGCAAATCTATAAATTCATCTAAGAAATCTTAACAATAAAAATGGGATAAATTGCAGCAGATAATAATTTGTGTCAGTCGATCGCTTCTTTGGAGAGAAGTATTTTCCATTCAGTACAGGTAGTTCTTGGGAATTTCGTTGAGGGGCTCGGCGCATGTTCCCATGTGCTTCATCTGAACGAGAGATCTGGAGCGGCAGTTTTCGATATCTAAGAAGCAGGTGTTGCTGTAGGTCATGTTATCTGTGCCGCAGACTGGATCATAATAAGTGGGGCAGATCTTTTGACATCCGCGGAACATAAATCCTGCCAAGCACCGTTTCATTGGTACGACGTAAATATGTTTCCTGTATCAAAAAAAAAAAAAACATAATGTTCAATAACATTTTATATTAACATTAGTATAAGCATAATGTATTACCAATAATATTATATTATGGTTTCAGTATATTAACCTAACTATTAAGGAAATATCTTCAAACAAAATATTACAATTGATTCTTTTTTATAATTTGTAATTATCAGTCAAATGTAAATTTGAAATAGAAAGTATCTACTGCTTGAATATGCCGATTCAAGATGAAGAAAAATAAATATTTAATAAAAATGAAGTCCACCCTTCAACAGCATGCATTTACATATTTGTAAACTTTTAGAATTAGAATTTTTAGGTCATTTTTTGTTAATTTAATTTTGATAGAAGACCATTAACTATTGAATGACGTATATTTAATTAACTTACTGTTATCTGATAATTTCGATATTCAACAATATATCCAACATAATAAGCCAATATTCATGCATTGCATTTTTTCAGATTTCAATTTAAGATTAAAATGATGTTATTGAACTTCAAAATAAAAAAAAAAAACAATAATTACCCGCAATTATCTCTTTTCATTTCGCATTCGCTCCTGTAGACTTTATTATCAGATCCGCAGACAAATTGGCGTTCATCTTCGTTGCACTTTTCTTTGCAAGAGGCTGTCGTCCTGCAATGGTGCACTGGCACTTGGACAACGAGTTGACCGCAAGTCTGCTTCTTCAGTTCGCATAATGACCTGGAACGAAATTGAAATTAAATTCGGAAAGGTAACGAGCTCTTCGCATGTAATTCTCAAAATCGTGATGGCCATAGCACGCAATTTGGGTAATGGTCCATGGCTGCGGTTTAATAATTACACGGTTGATTTGGATGACTCGGGTGTAGTGGTATCGTTGCAGTTTTGTAAATTCGCTACGTTACGGTTTTAGAAAAAATATAACGTTCTGGGTTTTCTCTTGAAATGAAGATTTTTGCTAGATATTATAGCATAGAAATCGTGTCTTTGAATTTGCAGAAATTGAGTGAGTGAGAATCCTAGTAACTTTTTTATAATGATAAATTATTTTGTTAATTTATAATTCCGAGGTAATTAATTATTGACTTAAAAATTTGACACAACTTAATAAAAATTATAAAAAGCATATTTAACAAAAATGTTGTTGACGTCCGTTATTATTTGGTAGACAATTATAAAGAAAAAGTAGAATGATTTTAAATGTTTTAATACCACAATTTATTATCAAATATACATAGAGTTTATGATTTATAACTGACCATATACATTTATTTTGTTTTGAAAGCATATATCTCTTTATAAGAAAAAAGTACTTTGGGAAATTCACCGGATATTACTTGTTTGATAATTAATTTTGCAGATATATAAAAATAATCATACATTTAAATTAGAAAATAGAGAATTAACACGGAAATACTGAATAAATTATGACTTTTTAATAATTAAAGCGCAGTTACGTAATTTCTCCGAATTTAATATATAACTTTTATTAGCATTCTTATTTCTTTACCAGTTACCCGGTATACTATAATTTCTTATTATTAGATCACAAATAGGTTTTTGGGTTTCGCTTATGATGCATGACGCGTGCATGCAAATTGGGATGTAGCGTCATGAAATTGAATGCGGTTTCTAAAAAATGCTATTCATCACCACTCAATCAATCTCACTGATACCAAAAGCCTTTAAATTATAGCCGACCTTAAAAATTTTATAATTGAAAATGAAAATTATTTTATAATGTTATCTATATTTTATCTTATGCCATTTGTATTTACTGGCGTTTTTTATTTTTATTTTTTGTTATATATTTAGTACGATATAAAATTCATATTGCAATTATCAGTGTCCATCTACAAATATATTTTATAAATTAATAAAATATATGTTGGATATAAACGACAAGAAATGATAACTTAGAAATACGATACTTTTCGTAAATATGCAACAACATGTAATTATTAATCAAAAAAGTATCTTTTATAAGAAAAAATATTTTAAAAATATAATTTTTCGTACATTTGGTTAAGAAAATTGTAAAGGGTTAAATTTACGGAAATTTATTTGTTGTTGAAAATGTTATAGAATATTTTCAATCAAGCCAATATTATTTTTAGTCGCGTTCTTTATTGTTCTTTAATATAGTTTTATTTAGACGTGATTATCGACTATAATGCTTTTAATATATACTAATTCAATTAAAAATAAAAGAATGCACATCTTAAATACAAAAGTTTAGAGTTACGCTCTGATTACATAAAATTTTCTGAATCTGAATGCGAACGACTTAATAATGAACTATATTAATTTTACATACAAATATCAAATATACAAAGTTGCGCAAATTATTTTTGGAAGTACGTAACATAACTAGTTTTCCAAAATATTTACACTTGTGTGAATAGTCTGCTGATTTTTTACCTATTACTGTTGAATTATTTGCTCGAATGAAATGAAGTAGATTTTACTCTTACTCACGTTGATTGTATGTCTGCTTATTTTTTTAATTGCAAATTTTCTAGATAAATTAATTATTGATTTGTTATTTATCACTTTCAGGAATATTATTAGTTTGCCCCAACAAATCCCTAAACTATTTTACAATTTTAAAAAATGCAACATCGATAAAGTTAATTTAGAAGTATCACAATACATTACCGCCAATCCTATTATTAACCCCAACTCTATCACTCACTTTAATGAAATCCTCTCCTCATCCATTAAACAAAGCACACCCCAAATATCAAAACAATTTTATAAATACCCCCTCCGAAAATACATCCTCCGACTTATTAAATTCAAAAGACAATTATACAGAGACATACAACAGACGGACACAAACGAACTTAGACAAAAACTTAATAACCTTAACAAAGACATTAAAAGACATAACTGAATACAAGACGGACGTTTGGATTAATACTTGCAGCAAAATTAAAGACTTAAAGGGAAAAACATTTTGGTCTGAGATAAACAAACTCGCCAAATACAAAAAGACAGACAATTTACAGAACATCTTCGACCCGTCAACTAACGAGACCATTACAGACCCCGACTTAATTGCTCAAAAATTTGCGGACAATTTTAACACGACCTATTCAATGACACATGACCCAAACTTTGACCGCACACATTTTAATAAAGTAAACGACTGGTACATTAAATATTTTGAAAAAAATGACTGTTCAGAACCGACTGACATTTTTACTCATGACGAATACTTTGATGTTCTAAAGAAAGGGAAAAATACAGCGACTGGACACGACCATATACATAGACATATACTAAAATCCCTTCCATTCCACATCCACGATCACATCCTCAATAATATCAACTTTCTCTACAAAAAACAATACTTCCCAGAAGTGTGGAAAATAGGAGTAGTAATCTGTATCCCTAAACGCGACCAACCCTCTTCCTTATTATTCAGCTATCGTCCCATCACACTCCTCCCTGTTATTGGAAAAATCTATGAATCCCTTCTCAAAAACAAAATCCTTTCTCTTATTTCGAACCACATCCCCAAATACCAATTTGGTTTTCTCCCCCGACGATCAACTTCTCTTCCACTCACTACCCTTGTATCAAATATCCAAACATCTCACCTGGAAGGCAGAGCTTCTGCAGCCCTATTTTTAGATGTCCAGAAAGCTTTTGACTCTGTCTGGCATCAAGGCCTATTATACAAGTGCCACCTCCTAAATATCCCTCCTCATATCATTTTCATTATTAAACAATTCATCTCTAATAGATCCTTAAAAGTAAAAATCCACAATTCTTTCTCCTCTTCCTTTCCTCCTGAACAAGCACTCCCTCAAGGTTCTCCCCTATCACCTCTGTTATATAACATTTTTTGTGCTGACGTCTACAACCCTGACCTCTCTACTTTAATCCAAACAAATACCTCCTGCAATTTGCAGACGACACTGCCCTAATCACACATGCTCCCACACTACCAAAAGCCCTTCAATTCCTCCAAGAGCTTATTGACTCCCTTCAAAGGTGCTTTGCAAAATGACGCAAAAATCAATCCCCACAAATCCCAGCTCCTAATTCCTTATCATCGCACCAATAACTCACCTTATAAAGTCCATATTTCTCAATCCACGATCCCTCCCACAGCTTCCGTTAAGTACTTGGGCACAACCATAGATCAAAAAATCAATTTTAAAAAACATACAGCCATAATGAAAGGTAAAATTACTTCTAGAGCAAAATGCTTTAGAAGTTTAACTTATAAAAACAGTGGTAATAACAAAAAACAGCTGTTAAAATATACAAAATGATATGCCGTCCACTTCTTGACTATGGTTGTGCCCTCTATACCAATCCCAGCAATCCAACATCCCGTAATATTGAAGTTAGCGAGCGAGCATCCCTCCGTACCCTAACCAAACTCCGTCATCCTCTTAATCCTTTACACAATCCATCTAATCAGCTCCTCTAGGATACCACTTTAGTTATCCCTATGCTAGAACGCCTTCAATTCCTATCAGAAAAATTCTCCAAAAATCCTTTCAACTTCCATATCTTATCCCAATATTGTCTTCCCAGAAACCCTAATATTAACCCTAAATTTAAAAATCCTAATTCAACCATATTCGATTTCATTTTATCATTTCATCCTTTTACGCATTAACGACTGACGTCATATGACTGGACAAAACAAGGCAGAAAGACCTCTGGTCGATAGCCTTTTGACAAATTAATACATTAACACCTCATTCATTCTTCATTATTCCAATGTAAATATGTACAAAATTTGTCAATAAATATATGTTACTACTATTAGTTTGCTGGAAATTGTTTTATTTCATCAATTGTTAGGAACAGCCTTAAGGAAAATTGTAGAAAATTATTGAGGGATATTAGAATAATCCACACTAACGAAATTTCGAGATCTATTGTTGATGGACTCCTTCAAAATGGATATTAAATTCATAGTGTTTATCTGTATAAATCTTTATTTATATTAGGTTGATCATAATATTTTATTGTCAAAATTAAAACCCATCTAATTGAAGTTTGGCTAATAGACCCCAAAGAGATAAAATTAAAAATGTTTACTCTTCTTTTAGTTCCCAAGGACTCAGGAATGTACTTTGTTCTAAAGCTTCGCCAATATCATTGGTAAATAATACAAATAAAATGAGACCCCAGTGTGTTAATTATTAATGATATTAGTCAAGCTTTTAAACAAAGTAAATTTCTATAAATTAATTTAATTTATACTGAAGAGAGCGAAAGTTCGAAGCACGTGTCTGCAGATGATTATAAACTTGAATGCTAGATTTTTTAATTGCTTTTGTTAATTTAATTTAATGAAATCAGTTTAAATTCATTTTTGTGCATAATTTTTCATGTTATAGTCATATTTAAACAATCTAAAATACATTCATTTATTAGTTTAGTCAACAGAAATAATTTTATTCAAATTAGTGTTGCTTTGATAGTTGTACTATTCGTAACACGCAAATTAATTTTGTTTTATTCAATGTCTGTCGAGGTACTAGCCAGAGAAGTAGTTGTTTCAAATTAATTTGTTTTGTAGTCTTAGTAAGACTCACTGTTGTAGATTCACGAAATGTTTTCGTATTTTTAAATTTATTATGTTACATAACGTTTCAAACAAAAGTTAAAGGGAATGAGAAACTGAAAAAGTTTTATATAAACATTTTTTCATAAAGTCTTTCATAGTCTATGTCTAATAAACTATAGATAAATGAAATTTGACAGTCAATGATATAAATGATTCTGGAACTACACTTATTGTTCAAATACCTGACACAAAGACGAATGTAATACGTTCTTTGCACATTTCCGGAAACTTTTATGAAATTTCTATCTATAATAAATATGGACCAAATTAACTTAAGATTATTTATTAACTATCAGAATGGAAAGTGTATTAAGCAAGTTGTCGGAATTAACAAATTTAGTAAAATACCGACAGAAATAGCTCAGTATTTAAATTTACCTTTTCTTGAAAAATATACCGGGCATAGCTTACGCGGAACTTCCGCTACACTACTAGTGGATGCAGGAGGTGACCTGATTCAACTAAAACAGCATGGTGGTTTGAAATCTAGTAACGTGGCTGAGGGATATGTTGATGGATCAAGTAACAATAAAAATCAAATACCGACCAAAATTTTACAATCTGTACAAAATATAAAAACAGCTACGACGAAATCCCATTATGGGGCATCTTCATCTGGAATAACATTAGTTAATAACAGAACCGATATGGCATCGTCTACTTCAGTAAATAAAAAGTTTGATTGTGAAACACCCATAATTTTGAATAATTGTTCACATGTAATTTTTCACATGTAATGTTGTAATTTTTAATTCAAAATAAAGTATTTGTTTATACATTTTTTTCTAAGTTTGTTAGTATCATTGGTAAGGTATTAGAAAAAGTATAGTGTTCAACTCAAAACATGTTTTTAAGCTCGCGAACATTACTTAAAAAAATGTTACTTTCGTCACTCGTTGAACAATATATTATTTTCTACTACCCTTCAAGTTTCTACTCGAGTGCGGAAAAGCGCATTTGCCACGCATTGTACACACTATTTTTTCACATATAACATCAATTATAAAGGTGTTTGCGATTTCATTTTTGACACTGACATATAAAAATTAGGTTATAATTACCGATAGTACGTGTGTTGTATATATTACTCCATGTAAGTAACTGACCCTGACATTGATTAATAGTAAATAAAAGTAGTGCGGAAAAATGTATCCATTCGGAAAAGTGTATCTATGCGGAAAAGTATTGCTATGCAGAAAAATTCTACTTTTCTCAACGATTTTGGATGCGGAAATGTAAGGTATTTCTATTCAGTATGTGAAAAGGACATTTTCATCACTAGTGAGAGAAAATCCCATAATGTTAACTTTCGGCACTAGAGACAAAACTTATCTACAAATTGCCTGCTGTTACTATATCGCGTCATTATTAAACGTTAGTTTGTGAGTTTCTGTTGTTCGTAGCTTAATCATGATTTCTGATTCAAAAAGTGATTTGGATCTTCCCAATACTCCACCAGAAATAGTAAATGGTCCATATATTCTACGTTACGAACAACATTATCAATAAAAGAGGATATCAACATCAGTACATATACCAGGTTACGTTCTTTCCTAAAACGAAAATCGGATGGTTTTAAAAGTAAAAAGTCCAACACTTTTTCTGCCCAAGAAATCAACAAGTTCTTAACGAATGCACCTGACTCCAAATATTTAATGACTAGAGTAAATATTTTTTTTAACAAATACTTAGTTGTATAAATGTTATTAGGTTGCCTTAATTTTTGGAATTTCTGGCGCTTGCCGCTGCTATGAATTAAAACATTTGACAGCCAGTGATATAAATGATTCTGGAACTACACTTATTGTTCAAATACCTGACACAAAGACAAAGGTAATACGTTCGTTTCATATTTCTGGGAACTTTTATGAAATTTCTAATAAATATGAACCAAATTAACTGAAGATTATTTATTAACTATTTAAATTTTAATATTTATATTATAAGTAATTTAAATATGATCTCTAGTTTTGTAATTTTTAATTGAAAATAAAGTATTTGTTTATATATTTTTTTATGTTTGTTAGTGTCATAGGTAAGGTAGTAGAAATAGTATAGTGTTTAAACATTTATTTAAGCTCGCGAACATTACCAATCTCGGTTTCGCCTCGTTTCTTGCTTATTTTTTTTACTCTCGTCACTCGTTAAACAATATACTTTTCTTTATTGAATATAATGAAAATGAACAATTTAAATTTAATAAGCTAAGTAATGGAAATGAACAAGTTTACTTTGACATGCTTTTTTTGAAACAAAAAAGTTTAGGGATTTCAGTAGCGAGTATTCCCTCCTCTGGCAGCGATAACAGCTTGCAATCGATGAGGCATGTTCTGGATCCGATTTTATATCACATTCTGGAGAAGATTGCCTCGTTCTTGTACCAGTATGTCACTAAGCATTTCAAAAATTCTTCACATGTCTCCATAAACGTCTTCTCATCCCATCCCAAACATGCTTAATTAGATTTAAATCTGGATTGCGAGAAGGCCAAACAAATAACGTCAAGTAACTATCTGAGCAGTGTTGCGTCGTATCCAAGAATAAACATGAACGGTAAAACATAGTCTTCTAGAACCACTGTCAAATACCTATACGCAGTCAACTATTCTCGATAAAGATTAATTCCGTGCGAGTGTCAATAGATATTCCTCCCCATGCCATAACTGATCCTCCACCAAATGAAAGTCACACGGCATTACACGCCTATCTGAACCCGTAAGACAGAATCAGGATTCATCGGAAAACAATACGCCACTCAAATCCGCTATTGTTCAAGCCAATGTCCAGTAGCTCTAGTTCGAGATGATAATCCAGCAGCACGAAGTCGTCTCCTAACTGTCCACTCACTTATGTTTACATTTCTCACTTCTTGCAGATGATTTCGAAACTGCCGTGACCGTTCGGTTTTTGAAAACACTAGAAACGAAATAGCGGTCATCTCTAGCTGTTGTGGTATTGCCTCGCCCTGATGACACCACGGAAACAAAAACTATGCTGAACTTAAACTTGCTTTTGTTTAAAACATATAAAAGTAAACTTGTTCATTTTCATTACATAGCATATCAAATTAAAATTGTTCGTTTTCATTACTTTCAATAAACTTTGAACAATAAAAAAATCAGATAATAAACTTTTACAATCTAATGACACGTAAAAACCGAAAATTTTCTAAAATAACTTCATATAACGGATTGACTCTAGTTTTATGCTCGGCAGTGTATATTCACATAAAAGCTTTCTATCATACAGGGTGATCTACTAGCTCGGTGACAAACTATGACAGATGAAATCATGAAAACAAATAGTTGCCTGTCACAATAAGAAAATTGTTGTTTGTTGTATTGTTTGTCATGATACTTTGGTTGTTATTTCAACAATGTATACATTTCCCACCGAAGTTTATGCAGATATAATTTTGGTATATGGATTTTGTAATGGAAATGCGAGAGAAGCTGCAAGAGAATACCAGCGCAGATATCCAAACAGATACCAACCTGTTCATACAGTATTTAGTTCGTCATTTCGCAGACTTCGAGAGACAGGTAATGCGGCTCCGCAAAAAGATATTCGTCCCCATGAAGTAAACATACAAAAAGAACACGATGTTATTGATGCCGTCTTGGAAGATCAATTAGGTCTCGCCGTATAGCAAGATATTTACAAGTGTCTCAAAATTTTGTCTGGCTAGTGTTGAATCGAGAATTGTTACATCCATATCATCGTCAAAATGTTCAAGTGCTACAGTCTGGAGATGCACAACAACGTTTAACATTTTGCTACTGGGTTCTTCAACAACATGGGCAAAATTGTGATTTTCTATCACTGGTAATAAAAACCCGGTTAAATTCCTTTCTTCTTGGCCAATCAACTATTGATAATGGACACATAGTGTCCGAAATATATATTTGGTATTTCAAATAAACTGTGTGAAGAAAGGTTTTTAGTGCTTTATTTTATAATCAAGTTTATCTTCATGTAACTCATCCAATTAATTTACAGTTACAATATGTGTTTAAAATGTCCACCAAGCTTCAGGTGGACATCACATCGATGCACCAAAGAATCCGCAACACGACGTATAATATCTGGAGTATTTCTTCACTTTGTGTCCGAAATCTATATTTGGTATTTCAAATAAACTGGGCGAAGAAAGGTTTTTAGTGCTTTATTTTATAAACATATTGTAACTCTTTAAGTTTTCATTTTTACGTAATATTTACTTGTTTTGTTAATTTTTTATAATAAACTTCAAGTTTAAGCTTTCCTTATTTTTGCAGGCAACTGGTTGTTGTTTTATCATGACCATCGCTATTTTATTGGTGACTTTATTGTCTTATTTAAATTATTTCATATCAAAGTATGATCCCATATATCTCTTCATCGAAGCGAAATCGGACATCATGTTATATAACATTTTTTGCTTAAAATAACGTCAGAATTCACCTGTCAAAGTTTGTCACCGAGCTAGTAGATCACCCTGTATAATGCATGCAAGTAAAACTCAACCATAATGATTTAGTTATAATAGCTAATACTTCACATAATTTGTTTAAGTTCTAATTTGATGACTTAAAATTAAGTAATTTTCGATTGTGTATCGTAGTTAAAGATAGGACAACGGAATTTTTACTATGGAGTTTCAACACTCTAGACATACGTAAAGACAGTATAGTATTAAATTTATATTAAGGATGTATGAAGAACAATCGATACAATGAGGGCTATAGAGGCGACAGAAAGCCAAAGTATCTGAAAGATAAGTACTTCAGAAGGGAGGAAATAGTGACTTTGGCAAGGGCGAGATGCTGGATGGAGGAGAGGGGGAAGAAGATGAGGAAGAAATGGATGGGCGAGAGATACGGAGAATGTAAGGGGGTAAACGAGGATTGGGTGGATGGATGTAGAAGCATAAAAGTGTGGATGAGAGAAAATACGCCAGGGTAATTATACTGACAGGACTGAGATGGAAAAGAGAGATAAAGAAGTATACATATAGGTTATAGCGATTTCCGATTAAAAGCGATTCTACTAAAATTTTCCACATAATGTTTAAAGCAGCGTTTGTTAGATTATGGCACAATATGCTTCATTTACAGGATGATCCTTTAATGCCATGTACGACTTAGAAAGAAATATGCAAATACCTATTCTAGCGATATTCTGAATTTAGTTATGATAATAAATGTCCAAAACGTTAAAAATTATATTATTTTGTAGAGGAGGCACCACTGCTAAAAAGCACTTGGTCTGTTTTACAGATAATGTTTTACCACGGGTTAAGTGAGCAATTATATAAATATATAGATACAAATCCTTATTTAGGAATTAAAATTTAAAAAACGATGCCATCGCCGACAGCAAACATCGAAGGTATCGTAATATCTTAATTAGAACACATGCGTTTTGAAAAGAGCGTTTCCTTTTCAATGGTGTATCCATTAATTTAAGGAAATTAAATGCAACCGCATAGACAATAGGCGTCACCTTAGTATAATCACATATCTTCGCAGATAAAATGCTTTAAAATTTGATATCAAAAATTCGATTTCAATATCTTTAACTGCATTCTAAATTGGTGAGATCAAAATAGATGAAACTAGTTCGCGCTATTGTTGAATTAATTTTTTTACATTATTATTGTGTAACTGTTAGTGGCGTGTATGCATTAAATTAGTGATGTATAGTGCAATATTAATCTATTAATAAAGATTCTACACATAATTTGTGATAATCCTTTAAAATAGCGACGTTATTATAAGACATGGCAATTACTTAACGGAATAAACACATTTCCATAAAATAAATTAGGAAATAAACAAAAGATATCTATGTAAGTAAGAAACATTTAAAAGGGTATTTTTTAACATTATTATTGAATAATAATATTTATAACATGAGCTAACGTATAAAATAAAATCATTTATTTTAATTTATTAATATCTAATGTACTCAGTGTATAGAACTAGTACATTCGCTATAATATGGAATGCGCAGCAGTTCATTTACTGGACATTAAGGGCTTTTTTTATACTGTCAATCGCTGACAACGTTTTACGATCGAACTAACAAGGTATTTCCACTGCATCGGAGTTGAAGTTAAACGAATCATATAATTAAACATTTTTCTGCGAGATTGGTTCAGCATGTGTGATGACTGCTTCGTTATATAAGTTTTTTTTTGCATTTCTGCAGTGTGATGACTCTCAGGATTTTGCGATGGAGAAGATGAAATGCAATTTATGTGTAGGAATATTGGTTATTGTGTGTCTTCTCATTGTTGTATTATCCGAACACGTGTTAATTGATATACAAATGATGTTGTTCGCACCTTGATCTTTCAATAGCGGCATTTATTAAGATGTTCGCCGTATAGCATATTGTTTTTCAAGATGTTCACGATTATGAGGTTGTCTATCAGAAGGTACAAAATTGTGCTATAATCTGTATGTAAAAACATACGTTTACTTGCAACAAAGTATCTTTTGTATATTATGTTTTATGATAATATTAAAAACCAAAACTAGTGTCCTTTATTTATTTATTCGGAGGAATTTTATATATAAATTAATTATTTAGTATAATGTATGGACAGGTATCAAACATGTAATATGTTAACGGTGCATTAATCATTGATAATTTATTTTAGAATAATTATTTCTATATTTTTTTGTATATTGATAAGTATGTCATATATTCCACCAAAATAGTTAATATTAAGATCAGGTTTTTAATTGTTTAATGAAATCATTATATAACTACAATATTTGTCTAAATACAAAAAAGTGGGTTTCAATAGGTTAATATAATATTAAAACATAGTATTAAGGCAATATATGTTTATCTTATCTGCTATAACTTTGATAATGTACTTTTACATTATAAATTATGGTGGCTAATTCGGCAAACATTTGTGAATGAGGTGTAGCTATGCAATATTTTCGTCAGTCGCTGATCGCTTAATACAAGATGTACAATAAAGATAAATTTTAAAAACTTATTATTTAAATATATATTTCAAAACTTATTTGATACAATTTTGGAGTCTGCTAAAAAAGAACTGGTGGTCTGTAATTGTTGACAGTGAAGCAGTAACTTGATTTATAAAATCATTTACAATTACAAAAATGTATCACAATAAAAAAATAAATAAAAAGCTGAGACCGTTACAGCTACCAGTTAGCATTATTATATTTTTTAAATAGATAATAACATTGAATAGAGATATTAAAATTGGAAATATAAAGGAATTTAACAATCTCACATATTAATTTAGAAATGACTTTTTGCCACTTAAACTTGTATTCCAGAATTGACCAAATTGTTGCGTTCCTAAAAGGAAATGCTAATATGTGCGAAAATAAATTGCTTCGTTAAAAAGTGTTCCATAAAAAGTTCCATTAACCTATAATTTAACACAAAGGCGCGATAATGTATCCAGAGACGTGATTGAATACATAATTTTAATTCCACATCATTAACCGCATTCAAAGAGATCTAATGATAGATCAGTTTTCCTTGTTACCTACTCATTATAAAATGGTATATAAAGACAGCATGATACGCGAATTAAATTCTCAATCGAAAGATGTAAACGTCGTTATATTGCCTTTCAATTTGCGTGTATATAAGATGCAGGCAGAAATTATGTATAAGAAAATTTAATTGTGGGTAAATGGTTTCATAATAGTGGTAATTAAAATAGTATGTTCACAGTATTAAATTGAAATTGTCCAATTACTTTTTTATGACAATTAGACACATTTATTTTATTTAAATAATAATCATCATAATTATATTAAATATATTATTTTAAAGTAATATGCATCAGACAAAAGTTTTAATTTGATAATTTCATTATTATAATATAATGCCAGTGAAAACTAGATTATTAGATGTAATAAATGTCCAGAAAAAATAATTTAAACTCGTACCCCCATAAATCCTAAAGCACCTAAGTTTTCTGATAAGTAATAAATTAATAAAAAAGAACTAGACCTTAATCACTTAATCAATTTACCTGCACATTAAAACAATTAGTAATTTTACTGATAACTTTTTTTTACTTCAAAATTTTGAGAGTTTGTTATTGATAATGTGAACGAAATGTACATCTAACGCTTAAATAAATAAGTGAAGTAAGGAATAAACTGTGTGTTATTTTCATTTACAAAACACTTCACGTAAACTCAAACTAACAATAGTGATCTGGATCTTGAATACAAAATGTTGTGCTGTCTTGGGAAATTTTGTATTTCTTTTCATACTCTACTCCGATGGAGATATTTCGCCTCAATTTCGCTTAATATAATGATGAAGTATGCTTATCATAATGAATTTCATCAAATAAAAACACATGTACATCATGTTTTGTATTAATTTCACCATTTTTCATTAATACAAGATGACAATGCGACGTAAACACTACAAAAAATTGCATTTGAATAGAATTTTGCTATAATATATTTTTATATTTTTAACATATTGAATTGACGAGGCGGATACATGATGAAACTCCATAATACATTGAAATAAAACAACACAGACGAGTACTGTCTGATGAAGCCACTGTGCAGCGAAATATTTTGCAATGTTTAGCAATGAATGCGAAACCCTCTCAACTGCGTTGTTTTATTGCAATGTTTTATTTAACCTATTTCTTTAAAATATGTTTTGTGAAAAATTTTGACTCTCATAGAAAATAAATGATGTCATAACTGTCGCACGAATTATAATATATAAGATTTCTGTATTTCACCAAATCCACAACTAAAAATAAAATATGCGTGTTTCGAAAACTAAAACTGAAGATGCTCCAACCTTGTTCCAAATTTCCATTTTCCCTAGAACTTTCACAAGGCTATAGAGACAAAATGATAGGGTAGGCCTTTCCAGGCAAAATGGTGGGGGAATAGAGGCTATTATTGAGACAATGTTCCAAAGCAGGCGGAGTGTAGGTGTATGGTGAAGAGGGCTCCATCACCAAATAAGGACGAGCTGTTTATGCTGTAACGGTGAACGCGTTACTGGGAAGGATGACCGCATTCCTGACCAGGATCGGAGTACAGGTCCAACATAAGTGAAGGTGAAGACAAGGTACTCGAACGGACCGAACGAAGGCAAAATTGGTTGACCTCAATAGAAAATCATATGTTTAAGAGTATTGTGTCGGAAGGGGGATGTCCCCAAATCAGAAGTCAAAGAGACGTCCAGGAGAAGGGACAAAAGGGCAATGGACCAGGCCCTTGATTCCTCAATTGGGAGAGAGATGAAACAGCTCACCACTAAATAGGATAGGGTAAGTAGACTAAAAATAGGCCCCAAAGGAATACGCCATACACACACTGGTGGAATGCGCGAGATGGGAAGAAGAGATGAGGCAACCGGTAGAAATGAAAGAGGACTCCTTGGTCGCCCATATGACACAGGTCGAGAGAAATGGGATGCGATAGCAAATTTCGCCAATTCTGTATTGCCCCAAAAGGAATAATACATGGTGCAAAAGAGCGAACGAGTGTAAATAATTAAATATTGTACATGTCGGCTTGAAATCGTAATGGTAAAAGTCCTACATTTGTGTTTTGACTGAGTGTATTATATGTATGTATGACGAAATAAAGGCACAGTAGAAACACCTGATGATGGTCACAGTTTCCGGAATTCAGGGGGGTAACGTCCACGGAAAAAAATGACCTTTACCCGTTATCATCTAGTACTTGATTATGAATTGCCCCATAGTAATATTCGCAACCATTATCTTCATTTAGGCTTGGTTTGTTTCACAATTTTTCTCTATATACTGGACTAGTTTAAACCTAAATCAACAGATTAAAATGTTTCTTTTTTATCTCCAAGTGATAAATGAGAAAGGCATTCAAGAAGCAAAATTATTTTTATAATTTAATAAGCAATTTGTATATGTTGAATATGACCTTTCATAGTAAGCTTTTCCTGGAAAAAGAAGGTCAATGATTTTATAGGGCAAATCCTCTTTATGCATGATAGGCTCAAGAATTATATGAATTTAATTTTGGTCCTTGTATACTTTATATCCTTATTTGTTTTAGTACGCACAATGGTGCATTGTTACTGATTGTTATTCAGAAACCTAATTGTGTACAGCAGTGCTGTTGGCAATTCATCCAGAAAATTACTTATTTCGTTTGATAGCAAATCGTAATATCTGTCTTTAGTATAAAGGGGCTCACTAGGCTGACTACTACACGTTAACTATAAATCGTCTTTAGAAAAATTTTTCTCAATAACATTATAATTTTCTCGGCTCTAATAGCGATGGATGTTTCTTTTAAATAAAATATTTAGGTGTATTAATCTTACCAAAGCACGCGCCCATAAAAATCTCTTCTCTTATTAATATTAACGTGTTAATAAAGTAAGTACAAAGTTGATATCACCGTTGAGGGTCATTGTAATAAAGGGCGTGTACTTTTTATGGTATGTATAGAAAAAGCTTATTTTTCTTGAGAATATGGTGAACTGTTTGCTGAGAAACTTCTAGATTATGAGCAACTTTATTTTTAAGTAAAACATTTAATTCCAAATCTTCATCTTGTATTACATGAGTATTGCTTTTAAATTTGTTGTCGCATGAAATTACTCTATCAGCAAAACGATTTCTTTAGAGGCAGACAATTCCTGTACCACTACTATCGCCCTCAAAATTTGAATGGTGAAATTATTAAAAGGCGTTGCAGTATTGTATCAATCACTGATACTGTCAATTTTGACATTTAGAATAGGCTCTGTATATTATTTACTATGTTTACTTGATTTTTTTTTCTTCATAATTTGCTCAATTTCTGAGTTTTTGTTTACAATTTTATATTCATTGTTGATTGTTGATTGTCTTATGTCAAAAATTGGATGCAACAAAAAATACCAGTTCAGTTCATATTGAAGTCTTTTACAAATGATCTTATTTGATACTTCATTTATTTAAATCAAATCAAATATACAGGTACCGCACCAACGGTATTTCGTCAGTCATCCTGTATATATAAATTATTTTACTAAATAATGTAAAATATTTAAAGTTTTGTTATTTCTTATTTATGCTATATAAAATTTACTACAACTACAATATACGAAAAAAAATGCCAAACTAGCGTTAGCGGATCATAGTTTAACACTTTAATAATTAAAACATTACTCACTTGTATACATTTCCATCAGATCCACAAATCGGCTCTTCTGCCGTTTCTTTGCACCTCTTCGGGCAGGGTTCGGGTTCCTTAAGGGTAGTGCAGTTTCCGAGATGGGCTAGCTGAATACCTTTGAGACAGGTCGCTGTATTTAAATTACACTGATTTTTATAGGTAACGGCATCTGTTCCACAAACTGGATCTACATCATTAGAACATTTGATTTTCATGCACTTGTTTAACTTATTTCTACACTTCTCGAAATCCACCTTGGAAACTACTTTATTCAATCTAAAAGAAAAATACTATAGTGATTCGTGTGTTATTAAGAATAATAATAAATTCACCCGCAGGTTAACAGCTTCATTTCGCATTCGTTCCTATAAATTTGACCATCGGATCCGCACGTTGGTTTTTCGATTTCATTTCCGCATCCTGTGGGGCATCCAGTACTGCCTGATTTTCTTTCTTGTCCCATGCAGTACGCCATTGGTACTTCAAATACATGTTTCCTGATAATATATGTAATTAGTATGTTAAACATATTCAATCTATTCGATTACTGTTTGGTCTAGACTCTCAAAAAAATGTTATGTGGATAATAATTATGGGTTAAGATGTTTTAAATGTTTCTAGTTTTTGTCAAGCCATAAAATATATTTAAATATTTGTAAAATTTGGATTTATTTCATTATTATTATTTGAGTTAAACACAGCAGTATTAATTTTTTTCTTTTAATATACACATTATTTAATCACATATACTTCTAAGTAATTGTAAATTATAAATTCAATTTATAAAATTATTGGCACATAGTTATTTAGATTTATAATTTTAATGCATATGTTAATACATACGTTAATTTGCATTGAAATGTTCCACCAGAGTGTATATCTGGATTATTTCAGTATTATGAATACACCGTTATTATTCAGAAAACGTGTCTTAGTTTGAGACACAGTAAATAATTTTTAGCAATATAAAGCGATTAAATTTTCAATAACCAAGCGTGACTGTGAAAGTGTTACGAACGACGCAAATCTCAGCAACAATAAAAACTATTCTAACGGATATTCAAATGTGAAACAGAGCAGTGCCTCGACGGCGCATTCAAATGTTATCCATGTCCCGTTCACTACTTATTTATTGTTAGAATTTTAGTATTCTCCTTACCCGCAATTTTTCGACTTCATTCTGCACACGTTAGAATAGATTTTCCCGTCCGAACCGCAAGTTGGTCGTGCGTTTCTCCAACACGTTTCGCGGCAGTGTCTTGTTGTCTGGCAGTACTTTTTGTTCGTTCTCACCACGCCTTGCCTGCAATTTTATTGAATGTTTATGAAATAATATTTTTTTAGAATGAAAAGGAAAATATTTAATCCTTACCCGCATGTAATCAGTTTCATCTGGCATGTATTCTTGTAGACGTTACCATCGCTTCCACAAATGGGACCATCTTGGGGTGCTTGCTTACAATCCACAGGACAGTTTTCGCGGTGAGCACTTATATTGTTACAAGATCCCAAATGTGATAGATCTATACCCAACCTGCAATACAAAATTATATTTGGAATACACATCAATCATAACACCTTGTCATAAAATAAACGAAAAATTAGTACTCACATTTTGTTTAAATTTTAGATTTAATCGAAAATTTTAGACATATGAAGAATTAATTAATTTATCTGATAATAATATTCAAATTTTGGTGTTTAACACTCAATGAAATACCATAGACAATCAATAAGTTTCTAGAATCTTAGATATATGATTAAATGAGACAAGAACCGGGTATACAATTTTATATTTGGGTTATTAATAATACATTGTAATACCTCATCAAATTAATACTAGTATATATTTCTTTATGTAATTGATAGTATGTAATTATAAATATGAATTATTTACAAGTCGCCCTAGCTTAATTTAAATTACTGAAATATAGAAATAAGTTTTTGTTGCTAATTTTGTGTCTTGTTCAGCCTGCATAATTTATTGTCAGAGATGATTTTGTTTTCCAAACGTTTCGTCTCCTTTTTAAAGATTAAAGATATACATTAAATAATACCAAGATGATTTCTTGTGATGTAAGTTTATCTCAAATTTTATTTACAAAATCAGTTAATTTTTTGACTGAATATTTAGACTTCAATTTAAATGGATCTGGTAGGCGAGCTTTTAGGTAGGCATATACTTTCATTATAGCAGCATTAAAATAAGTATGTACTCAATACTAGATTTATGTAATTTTTTTTCTAAAGCCTGAGATTAGGAATGTATAACTTTATAACGTATTACTTGGTTTTTCTGGATAACAGATGAATACTTCCCAAGGTTTGTATAATTGTTTTATTGGTCGGATATGATCTAGAAATTCGTAGTCGAGCCGTCGAGAGCTGACTGACTGACTCATTGCTTTATATTGGAGGAATCAAGTTGATACGAAAAATTAAAAAAAAATCCTTAAATGTCATATATAGATATAAGAGAAATATAACAATGTCATAATCATATGGGTTAAAATGATGTCATTAATGTCATGCGCAAGCGCGAGCTAGGATGTACCTTTTAGGTTCCCTATTATTTAACAAACAGAAACACGTTTCATCTTTCATTTCACTCTACCCTGGTCATCCTAGGGTGATAATAGAACGAAATGAATATTAGTTAGAATACAATTCTAAGTACGACAATGCATGAGTCCCAGTCAGCTCTCGGCTGTTCGATTATAAACAGGGTTAAGTTTATATATGTCAAAAATCGTTGAATTTTTATTTCTGGTTATTTATGTATATACTGGAGAACTGAATGAAGTGTTAAGAAAAGTGGGAGGGGTAGTGATTGGGCGGTGTAAGATTTGAATGCTGGCGTATACAGATGACATGGTGTTAATGGCGAGGGAATGGGAGGGAATAAAAGAGATGTTAGAGAGAGTGGAGAGATACTTGAACAGGAGAGAGTTATGGGTGAATGATTGAAAAATGAAGTGGATGAGATTTAGGAACAAATGAAGGGAAGGAAGGATAAACGATCTGAAAAGTGTTTAAATATCTGGGGTTAATGTTTAATAGTACGGGAGGCTGCGAGAAGCATGTTAAGTAGGTACAAGAAAAGGCGAGGAAAGCGTGGCTGGTGGTGAGAGAAAGATGGCCGATTTTGATGTATGGGGCGGAGGTATGGGGTGTCAGGAGGTATGAAAGGGGAGAGAGAGCAGCGATGTTTCCTGAAGCAGATGTTAGGGGTAAAGAGAACGACGCCCGAATAAATACTGCTTCAGGAAACTAATCGGGAGAGCATGTGAAATCATATGGAGAGTAGTCGCGTATGAAGCAAAACTTGGGGGATTAGATGAGGTGAGATTGGTCAAAGAGGTATGGAAGGAAGGCATGGGCGGATGGAAAGTGGAAAGGAGGAGAATGTCTGAGAGGGTCGGTCTGACAGAGGGGACCGTGAAGAAGTGGCTGGAGCAAAGGGTGAATGTGGCGGAATGAATGCATGATTTAGGAAAATAGGTGGAGAGGCAGTAGAGGCAAGGGTGTAGGAAGAAGAGTGCGTACAATGGGGAGGGCGAGATGCGGAACGGAGAAGAGAGGGAGGAAGAAATGGATGGGCGAGGGATACGCGAAATGCGTGCTGTGTGAGAAAGAAAAAAAAGGATACGTGGAGCCATCTGACAAAGGAATATAAGTAATGAAGAATTATCTATCCAATCCAACTCTCGATATAGAAGTGTAAAAGAATGGATGAGAGAGGGTGGGTCCATTTTATGTTCTGTATATTTTAGAATGCCAAATAATAATTTATTTGGTGCGTGAAATTATTATTTCATCTAAAATTATATTTTATCATAGTTCAACGTAATCTGATTTAAAAGTCATCATGGTTACTTTAATTTAAAAATTAAATAAGCATCATCAATTTTGCACAGTTTCTTCTTTTATCATACTTTCCCTACATTAGTCTATTTTCATTGAAATAGGAATGAATTCTATTAAAGAACTATATCGAAATAAATTCAAAAAAATATTGTGAATCCTTAACAATAATCACAATATTTTTTAAAATTTATTTCAATATAGTGAATAGTCCTTTAATTGAATTTATTGCTATTTCAATGCAAATACACTAATATAGGGAAGGTATGATAAAAGAAGAAACTATGTAAAATTGATGATGCTTATTTAATTTTTAAGAAAAAGTAACCATGATGAAAAAGCCTTTCTTGCACACATTGGGCAAAACATATGCTTATACCTATAAAAATAAACTGTATAATAATTTTAAGAATATTTCCCGATATGTTATTTATGGGGTGAGTTGCTAGAATACCAATACAGTTTTATTGCTGTACGAAATATATGGCTTCTCAACTGAGGTTTCTGGAGAATTGAAAAAGGAAGCAGATACTTTTTAGGACCGGATCATGGCAGAGAATAAGATACACAAATAAGCGACAGTCTTATAAGTGACATCATGCTTGGGGTCCAATAAAAACCAAGAAAATTCAAGCAAGCAATTTCCCAATTATAACTAATGGCAACAATCTTCTAAGGCAGAAAAAGTTTATTGTTCGTCGAGTTTATACTGCTCTTAGAACATAGGAGCTGTTATAATAAACATGTTTTGATTGACCTGACATCTTAAAACTTTACTTAACCGGTACCATTCATCATTGGGGATACAATTAATGGTGCTTTAGAGTGACGGGGGTGATCTTTAAAGTAACAAGCTCATTTACACACACACACAAATACACAAATACACAAATCACACGGCGGAAGGACCACGTGGCCGACAGTCAAACACTACTACTACTAAAAAAGTTATTTGTATTTAAATTAATAAATTTCAAATTAAAATGGTTCCTATTTTAAAATCCCCATACATTGTCATGTTTAATTATTAAACAAATGATACAGATATATAATTCCACAAACGAGCATAAATTAATAATCTTTAATAAACACATAAACTGCTCAAGAAATGCTTAAAATTCTTCAAAATTCTCTACCGCTGCATCCTACAGAAATGTTTCTTAGGAACGTTGTAACATACTTTTGAATCTTTTCTACGGACTCCCAATGCTTTCTTTCAGCTATATCTTCAATCTAGGAAACAAACGAAAATCGCACGAAGCCAAGTTTGAACTGTAAGGGAGCTGAAGAAACTCCCTGCGGACAAACTCAAAATGGATAATTCTTCGTATATCAAAAAAGACAATGAGCATGGTTTTGATGCGAGATATGCTCATTCCCTCTTTCTTGGGGCGGGGGATGATTTAATTTGCTGCTCTCTCTTTACGATTCTGTGTCGTACTCGAATCCGTTTCACGCTAACTAACATGCATACACTCAGGGGAGATCAACGGAGTCGGTTCTGCATACTGTTATAGACCGAATCTATAGACCTCTGGACAACAAAATATCCACCCTGGGCGTGTTCATCGATATAGAAGGTGCCTTTGATAAGACGACCTTAAGAAAAATTAAAACTGCCTCTCCACGCATGGTGCAAACCCTAGAGGTTGGATCAAAAGAATGGTGGAGAACAGGCCAGTCACAGTAAATGTAGGAAATACCACTTTCAGAAAGATCGTTGCTAAAGGCTGCCCACAGAGTGGAGTACTTTCACCACTCCTGTGGAACATAGTTGTTGACAGCCTACTGTAGTGACTTAACAACAATGGCTTCCACACCATAGGATATGCAGATGATATAACCATCCTGCTAACAGGCAGATTTGAGACGGTGATATGCAGCTTGATGCAGGAAGCCTTCAAAATAATTGAACACTGGTGTAATGACCAGTCTCTGACCATAAACTCGCTAAAGACTGAAATGGTCCTCTTCAGAAAGAAAAAGAGACTAGGTAAGCTAAAGCTTCCTAAGCTCCTCAACACCCGATTGACAATGTCGTCGAAAGTCAAATACCTGGGAGTAATCCTCGACGGCAAGCTGACGTGGGAACCACATCTCAAAATGACATGTAAAAAAGCACGTGTCTCCCTTGGCAATGCCGGAGGGCTGTGGGACAGACAAGACTCTGGCTGTACACAGCGATAGTAAAACCAATGCTAATATATGAAGCACTGGTCTGGTGGCTCAGAGCCAGACAGAGAACCTCAGCAAAGCAGCTTACTCAGTTGCAAAGGATAGCATGCCTCAATACGACCGGGGCAATGCGAAAAACACCCACTGCAGCAATTGAAGCAATGCTCCGCCTTCCACCTCTCGACTTATACGTAGAGGAAAATGCCACGGCGGCAGCACTGTGCCTAAACTCAGTAGGACTCTGGTACAAAGGAGGTAGGGCTGGTAGACACTGTCACCTCTTAAAGAAGGCTGTCAAGAAGACACCCTTCCTTGGAAGGAAGACGAACAATCTGCCACCCAGCTATGTCTTCAACAGACCCTATAATGTATCGACAAAAAGAGGAACTGGGAGTGTAGAGGGTGGGGATACCCTCCGAATTTACACCGATGGTTCTAAAACCAACAGAGGATCCAGGGCGGGTATTTACTCGCAACAAATGAACTAATCACTTGCTATACTCCTAGAGAAGCACACAACTACTCAAGCAGAGATCGTTGGCGTCATCCATGAGGCAAAAGAAATCCTACACCGTGACATCCGTGATAGGAACATCCAAATCATTTTAGACAGTAGGGCAGCAAGTGGTCACAAGATCACCTCAAGACTAGTAAAAGAATATCACAACACCCTGAAACAAGCAGCGCAATCAAACAGTATTGAGCTGCGCTGGGTCAAGGGACATAATAATGAAGACGGCGATAGCAAGGCAGACGAGCTGGCGCGGGTTGGATCGGCTCTCAGTGATACCATGGACGGGCCCAAGATCGCGCCAACACCGAAATACCTCACTGATATCCTTAAACAGAACAATATCAAGACGCTAAAACAACGTTGGGACAACACCTCAGGCTGCAGGCAGCCAAAGGAAGCAATGCGCTCACCCAATCTGAAAACAGTTAAATACTATCTGCGACTATCCCGGGGGAATCTGCGTCTTATCACAGGCATCCTTACGGGTCACTGTCAGCTAAGGAAACACTTCTTTATTATGGGTCTGGTGGAAACCTCCATATGTAGAGCATGTGAAGAAGAGGACGAGACAGTGGAACATGTGTTAACCACCTGCCCAGCTCTCGCCCACCTTAGAGAGTCCATTCTAGGGGAGCTCTGGCCGAACATGGCCAACTTTAGGGATACCCCTCCAAGCGCTGTGCTGTCCTTTGCTCGTCACCTTGGGTGGCTAAATGAGTGAGTGAGATAGAACCCCAGCCAGGGAGGCACAACGGGCCTAGTGAGGC
Source organism: Ontholestes murinus (assembly GCA_963969525.1). Lineage (NCBI taxonomy): Eukaryota > Metazoa > Arthropoda > Insecta > Coleoptera > Staphylinidae > Ontholestes > Ontholestes murinus. The sequence goes on along the minus strand of OZ018394.1, from coordinate 66,717,629 downwards.
CTAGGTGCTCTGGTCAATGATTTGATCACCCTTGGCAAGCTCGATCCAGATCCAGAGAACTCGAATAAAAATTATTGTTTTACTTTGAGATTCCAGAAATACATATAGTTATTTAATATTGACAAATTCCCTCATGTGTCAAATTCAAGGTTAGAAGCAATATGGTGGCACCTCAAATCACAGCAGCTTTGTTTATCTCGATAGAACAAAAAGGAAGAAGTGATAAAATCCCAGTAGGGTGATTCTAGGTGTTGTTGGTTCATATTTGTCAAAAGTGACAGTACAATCGAATCTCCGACGTGCACTCATTTCTTTCGAATAATAAATCGTTCCGGCAGTTTAAAATCAAACGAAATTGATGACATTATTCAAAACCATATACCAACTAATACTGGGAATAATTCTGTATATTATATTTTTGTATTAGTAACATTAACGGTTCAATATTCACTTGTATTTTTTTAGTAACATTAAGTAAATCTCATATAACAACCGTTTATTCTGGAATTTGTCATACCAAAAATAACTCGACCTCTCGTGTTTAATCGGAAAAGGGCATGCACTCAAAATGTGTTTCTTTTAAGCAAAATCCCTCATCCTGTTGACAATACTATTGTCAACAGGATTCGGGATATTGCTAAGCAACACATTGGGAGAAGTAATACACTTGTTATGTTCCATTTGTTTATTATCAGGTAACTGACACGTGTTTCGGTCCTTACGGATCATTCTCAAAGTTAGAACTGTTAGAACTGTCAAAGTTCTAACTTTGAGAATGATCCGTAAAGACCGAAACACGTGTCAGTTACCTGATAATAAACAAATGGAACATAACAAGTGTATTACTTCTCCCAATATGAAAATTTGGTTCCATCAAGAATATAGCAAAACAAGTATCGAATTTGCCAAGCAACACATTTTTCGTGCATATGATTTTCCGATAAAAACAGGAGTTCTTGTTATTTAGGTTTTTAAGTTTTTAATCTCTCTATTATATTACGCAGATAAGTAGTAGTTAGCTTGCTAGTATATGATTTTGTAGGCTTTGTATAAATATTATATTTTATAAAAAGATTAATTTGTGTCTGTATATTTTAGTTTTAGAGTTCTGATAAGGGGAATATGAAAAATTATTTATTAGCTCCTATATAGCCTTACTTTATTTTTATGAATGACCTGTGTTAGTGGACATTCGATTCTCGATATCATTCGATATCAGCCACTTTGACGTTTCTTTAGAAGTAGGTAATACCTGATTATTTTATTTTTGTTGTTTGTGAAACATTTCATAAAATTGAGGAAAGAAACGAACATTTTCGTCATATTTTACATTTTTATTTTCCTAAAGGAAAGAAAGCTGCTTTAGCTTATAAAAAGATATGTGAAGTGAAGATTGCTTAACGAAGCGTACTTACCAGAATTGGTTTGAAAAAATCCGTTCTGGAGTTTTTAATCTTAAAGATGAACAATGTTCTAGTTGGTCTACCGAACCTGATGACGGAATTAAAACCATAGTCGAACAAAATCGTCACGTAACTGTTCGTGAGATAGCAGAGAGGTCAAGTGTATCGCATACTGCGATAGAAAAAAAATTTAAATGCCCTTATTAAAACGCTCGATATTTGGGTACCACACGAATTGAAATAATCAACATTTGCGATATGCATCTGAAAAAATCTTAACTGTTGATAAAAAGTGGGTACAGCAACATTATCCGAAAACGATCGTGGTAAGGAAAACTAACTAGCTCAAAACACATCCAAAGCTGAATTTTATCAGAATCGAATCATATTATATCTAATTAATAATAGTGAGCTAAATAAAAATTTGGAAATCAACTACTTACTATTAATTAGATATAATATGGTGCCTCGTCAATCAGTTCAAAAATCATGTTGTCAATCTGATGGGATAACAAAGGCAGAAAAATGGCTATAATTGGCAAATCACAAAGGAGCAGTATTCCGCCATGCCAAGACCCTACACATCTTTGGCCAATCACTGGAAATTACTGAAGCTTTTTTGGGAATTGATGTTACATCTCCATATAACCCTAATCTGGCACCATCGGATTACCACTAATTCAGCAGTTTGCAGATTTTTTTAAATTGTAAAACTTTTCCAAATGATGAAGACCTTAAATCTAACTTGGCTCAGTTTTTTGGTAAAAAAGACCAGAAATTCTACGAGCGCTAAATTATAAAGTTCCAAGATAGATGGCAAAAGATCATTGAATAAAATGGAAGATGTTTGGTTAACTAAACATTATTTTTTGTAATCAAAATATATAAGTCCTTTACGTTTTAGAAAATTAACTAATAATTAGAAAAAAAACACGAAAATATATCGTAAAATCTACAAATAATGAGTCTTATTAAAACTACAAACAACGAATCACTTGTTGAAACAACTACTTCTTTGGCCAATACCTCGACAGACATTGAATGATACAAAAGTAATTTGCGTGATACAAATAGCAAGGCTATCAAAGCAACACTAATTTGAACGTATTTATTTCTGTAAAATAAACTAAAAAATGGTTGTCTTAATGTAATGAACCAATTTTTACTTCTTATATAAGCCGTTTTACACTGTTACATTATGATAATGTAGTTAATCCTTCACACTTTCCTGAATATCTTTCTTACAACTACTTAAATTCTTCATTTGGAAGAAACATATATATAGTTATATTTGTATAAATATTATTGTAAACATCGCTTGGATAATGATAATGCATTAACCAAGACATATTTTTAAACATAGAAGTTAATTTAAAAAATAGCGTTCAATACATAAACCTGTGTGCTCTGAAATATAACCGAAATGTATCAATACGTTCACTTCTATGTTATATATAAATCTAATATCTTTGACCAAACATATAACCATAATTAAATAATTTCATATCTAATTAATAATAAGTGGATGATTTACATATTTTTATTTAACTTACTACAATTGCGAGTTAAATAATAATTTAAAAATCAACCACTTATTATTATTTAGATATAATATGGATTTTCAAATATTCATAGAATATTAGTATCATTAATATTTGCATGGTATATAATTTGATAAACATTTTAACACATTTATTTACCTTTGTTAAGATAGCAAGGTCATATGCAAGAACCTACCTTTACCCATACCAGAATTAGTAGCTGTTTAGAGATAATTTAATGTCCAATTTCCGATTTAGTCTTAGATTTCTAAAACCAGTTACATAACCATTAAGGTATCAATAGCAGATTAATGAATTCAAGTATACCTGAATTAATTAAATGTCATATTCCTGATTTTAGTGCTCATTTACTAGCACTGTAATTAAGTAAACTACAGTTTAAATCTATATTAACTGGGATATCAAATAACAGGTTTATAAGTGTAAATAAAGTTCCAAAAACATACTAGCGAATTAATATTTACCCAGAATTCAGAAGTAATGTCGAAAAATATTTACCTGCACATTTCTACTTGCAGCATGCACCTGTTTAAATAAGTACGTCCATCAGTGCCGCATACCGGGTCTTTCTCTGTACCGCATTTGTGGTCGCACTTTGACCCGGAGGATCTCTGGCAAAGACCAGGATCTGCCGACAGTTTGACACCTGCAATGAACACATTATTTTAGAAATGCACTCGACATCAACCAGTTTGTTGCATTAAATTTCGCGGAAATTGCACGCCTCGTTCAGGCAACTACTTGCGAAACCGTAGAAACGTGCACGTCTTTATTGCTTAAGAATAATCTCATAATAATTTTAGGCAAGGAGTCTTTGAGTTATTATACTCGTATATTTAAGTATTGCCTCTTGATTCATACTTATTTTATGTAAAAGTGAAAAAGTTTCTTATTGAAAAGCTACATATTTTTATACATGAATATGGTAAATTGTATAGTAATTCAAATTTTATTTGGGCACAAATCACATTAAAAAATACAAATGTATTAGGTTTTAAATTGAAAATTTTAAAAGATTACTTTCATAGTTTTCCTCAGTTTATAATTTATTTATTTCTTTAACCAGTGAAATAAAGTGCGAGATTATATGCCATATAACATATGGGATATTTACCATTAAAAAAAGCAATGCCAATGATATATATTGTTCATGTAAGAAGCTTCTACTTCGTTATACATGTTTGAATAATTAATAAAACACTTCAACTTTGTTTGTATAACACTGTATTTTTTATTTTGTTGACTAGTTTCGGCAACTCCACTTGCCATTATCGAAACATAAGTTAATTAAATCTACAGTATAAATAAATACCTGTGCAAATCGTAGATTTAATTTACTTATGTTTCGATAATGGCAAGTGGAGTTGCCGAAACTAGTCAACAAAATAAAAATACAATGTTATACAAACAAAGTTGAAGCATATGATATAGTTTAAATAAGCTGATGAATCACCTACAATCGAACAAGGTAATTCCATTTTGCCAATGTAGACGAACATATTTTATTCGACCATATAGATTCTAGCAAAACACATTAACGAAAAAATATTTAATCACATAAAGCAACAGATTAGCATTTAATATACATAACAGAGTAGTAGTATAATAATAATTAAAGAGGGTGACAAAAGAGATTTTTCTAAATATCAATTATCGTACAAGTAGATAAACCCAGAAAATAAAAAAATTAAATATTTTGACATTGTTATTACAATTTATCCCTGTTGATAAGATAATCTAATTTTTAATCTAATGCTATAATAAAATGAATGATTTATAAAAAATTTCATTCAGTTATAGTGAGATTATAGTTATTTCAAAATAAAAGGACATAACACTACTAAAATATACTCTTATTATTTGATAATTTTAAAATACGAAAACCTTAACGAGTCTTCTTAAGAATACAAAACAAATCCCTTCTTAAGAATACAAAACAAATCCCTTGTTGAAACAACAAATTCAATTGGTAATAGCAAGACAGATATTGAAGTATTCAAAAGTATTACAAATAGCACAACACTTAAAGCAACACTAACGGGTGTCCAACAATTATTGCAGTCCCGGGTGGCGTTGGAATCAAATACGTAGGTCGATTCTTACATGTGCCAAATAAATTGAACTGATATTTTAATTGTCAAACATACATCTGTTTTTGAGTAAACATATTCTAATTATTTATTAATGTTAACAACACTTTAAATTCACATTTAAATTATGTTTGACAATTAAAATGTCAGTTTAATTTATTTGGCACATGCAAGAATCGACGTACGCATTTGATTCCAACGCCATCCGGGACTGCAATAATTGTTGGACACCCGTTAGTTTGAATGTATTTATTTATATGAAATATTTTATTAAATTTGCGGTAAACAGTTTTTAAGTGAATATTGTGTGAGAAAATATGAAAAATAAATTTATCAGATTTAGTTTATAATGTGATTATTACTACCAAAAAAAAAATAGGTGAGCTTTTATCCACCATGAAAGGTTTGCGGTTAGAAATAAAAACTGTTCCTTGATAGCGATGACCAGCAGAGTCATATAGGTGTTGATTAAAGAAATTGTAGAGATAATTTGGTTAAGGAATCCGCGCTCGCTAACTTAAGAATTACTTGGATTAGAAAACAGGACATAACCATAATCACGCAATGAACGACAAATCATTTTATAAGTTTAGTTTCTGTACAAATTGCATCATTTTTGTGTATTAGATATTTAACATAGTTTGCTCTTACTAATTTTTGTTTTATATTGCCACCATGAGTTTTTTTTAATTGATATGAATTACACACGCCGACATGATTTTTGGTGTTTTGAATTTGATAAGTGTTCTTAGCTAATATAAGTAAGTTGATTCTGAATGTGAATTTGGTTTGAGCCCATCACGTCAAGACCTTTATGATATTTCCTAAATTACATTAAAATTATTTCTTTAAAATTCTTGATAAATCGATAGAAAGTATTTTGTTACAATATTATGTTTATTTATATTAATGATACAGTATAGGAATAATATGTAGAATTTGAAGGAATTTTGAATATACTGAAGAAAGAAAACATGATCACTTTGTTTTACCACTTTTTATTTAACAAAATACACGTGACTATGGTTTCGACTATCAACTAGTCATTATCAAACATAAAGTGTTTAACATTACGGAGTCTAATATATTTATATTAAGCAGTTGAATAGAATCGTGTACATCAGGTCTACCTGGTCGTTAAGAAGGGAAATTCCTCGATTATTCTTAGCTTTAAAAAGTTCCATGGCTTCTAGTAAATCCATTTTGCGTCCTTTATCTGTTAAGTGGATTACCGAAAGAATGTCATTTTCAAAAGGGTGATTCGTTTCCAGCAAGTGATTAGCAAAAGTTGAATTATTATTTTTCTGACAAAATGATTTTTATGTTCGTTTAATCTAATTCGAAAATTACGACCAGATTGACCGATGTACATGAATTTTGAATAATTTTCAATTATTAAAAGAATACCTTGTTGGATAGGAGTAACTAGGAGTTCAATGGAAGTTTTATAAAAAGGATTTAAAAGATATAAGAGTTTATAAATTCCAACTTCAGTTCAATGACTCTGTGGAGACCTTAAAATAATATCCATGCTTATGGGTCAGCAGTCTGGATTCAAAAAGTATCCATGTTTTTTGTGTGAGTGGGACAGTCGAGCATGAAATTTACATTACGTTAAGAAATAATGGCCACTCAGAGAAAGACTTGTACCGGGACAAAAAAATGTGCTGCGTGATGCATTAGTTGACCCGAAATTGGTTCTTTTGCTTCCCCTTCACATAAAGTTAGGATTGATGAAGCTGTTTGTCAAAGCTTTAAATAAACAAGGTGACTGATTTAAATACCTGTGCGACAAATTTCTTGCACTTTCTGAAGCTAAACTTAAAGAAGGAATTTTTGTAGATCCTGGAATTCGAACCATAAAATCAGACAGTTTGTTCCAGAATAGAATGACCCAGGATGATTCAGATTCATCCTAGGATGGAGTTCGTTCGTAGAAGTCATAGAAGGTTTCCGTGGAAACAACAAGTCTCCAAACTACAAAGAAATTGTAGCCAACATGGGCGAAAATTAAATTATATGATAAAAAACTGCGATGCAATATGAGCGTCAAACTTAATTTTCTGAATTCTTACGTTGACTCTTTTCCCGAAAATCTTGGAGCTGTCAAGGAGGAACAGGGAGAGAGGTTCCATCAAGACATAAAGGAGATGGAGAGACGTTACCAAGGAAGATGGGATATTAGAACGATGGTTGATTACTGCTGGACCTAGAAGAGGGACTCGTTCTCAAAAATCTACAAAAAGAAAACGCAGTTTTGAGGGAAAAAGAGAACGATTTTATTCTAAAAAAAACAATGATTGTCTAACGTAGATTATACTGCATTGTTTTTTTTAATGAACAACTCAATTTTGCAGTGTAATTTTTTATTAAATATAGTTTCAATAAATATTTTCTCAATATTTTTGGCAGTTTCTATGAAAAATTTCAAAAACACTTTTCCTGAAAACCTGACGTGCTGAAAAAAAACTAAGCATAGTACACCCCATTTACTAAAGCATACCTGTTAAACTTGAAACACTTTCTCATGAAAAAAAAAATACGTGGGCCTGTGTTATTAATACAAATTAAAGGTCGAGTTACAGTGGCGATGAGAGAGCATTAAAAGATATGGTTTTTAGGGGTTGGTTTTGAAGCGGCATTTAGCAAACCAATGTTGAAGCCAATAAGCTTAGCTTTTGGGAGTGCATGAGCATGGGCGATAAATGAAGTATAATCAGCAAATTGCAGCAAGTATTTAGAGGGTTCCAAGTAAAGAGGACCGTTATAAATATCAAGACAGAAAATATTAAACAGTTGGAGAGATAGTGGAGGACTTTCAGGGTGTTATTGTGCTGGAGTAAAAGACGAGAAGTAAGTTTTGATTTTGACATTAAGGATTCTGTTAAAGAAGAATTACTCAATAATGAATTAGAAATGAATATTTAAGAGGTCTACTGTACAATAAACCAATCAGAGTCGATAACTTTTGCAATGCCTAGAGCTGTAGAAGTTTTGCCTTCAAGGTATATTGTGAAACAATTTTAAATTAGAATCATCAGTGAGAATATAGTTGGACGTTGAGGGAGGAATCCAAATTGATATGTAATAATGCTTTAAGAAATTAGTAATGGGATTCTGTATTCATATATTTTGATAATCGAAATAATTAGATATTAAGGATATAATGTGACTAACCAAATGGCTATCGATAAAAGATCTAATAGCGTGATATGTTGTATATGGATAAAATGTTGGTGTGAGCTCAAAAATGGTAGAATTATATATTTATTTTGTTATTAGTTTAGAGTTATTAAGGATACAGTATAGGAATAATATGTAGAATTTGAAGGAATTTTGAAGAATTTTCAGTTATTAAAAGAAGACCTTGTTGGATAGGAGTAACTAGGAGTCCAATGGAAGGTTTATAGAGAGGATTTAAAAGATATAAGAGTTTATGTACATTTATAAATTCCAACTTCAGCATTTTTATAGAAATATCAGCATTATCATATTGGTTTATAGTTATGTTTAGGTATTCGATGGAAGTTGAGGGATAGAGTATTTTGCAGGGCAGGAATTACATGGATTTCAGGAGTGCAGGTGCATGGGTGATTAATGCAATATCATCTGCAAAATGCAGCTCGTATTTAAAGAGATCAAAATAAAAACAGTCGTGGTTATAAATATCCACACAGACAACGTTAATTATACGGGCGGGGTGGAGAGCCTTGATAAATTAGGGAAGTCTTTGTTCTGGATTAAATTATAAGAATAAGTTTTTTTTGAATGTGACTTCAAGGGATCTATTGAAGATGAACTGTTTAATTAAGATACGTAAAGAAATATTTAAGAAGTGCTATTTGCACAATGAACATATTGGGAAGCTTTTTGAATATCAAGGAATAGAGCTGCAGAAGCTTTGCCTTCAAGGTGTATGTTGAAAATTAGTTAAGTTAAGTTAAAATAGTATGTGAAAGAGAAGTGGAACATTAATCAAGGAATCATAATTTGTATTTATAAATAGAATAGGATTCTGCTTTTGAGAAGAGATTCATACATTTTGCCAAAAGCAAAATATACCTAATTTCTTACATAAAAAGTTAATAATATTTATTAAATGGTCATATATGTAAGATGTTAGGGCTTTAAGGATGTAGCTGCGAATTTAGTATGTAAAGTTGATTTTTTCCCTTTTTAACATGTCCATCGGTCATTCGGTATAAAATATTCATTATGACATCAGCCATTTACTATTTAGATTTATAATCTTCTCGTTAATCACTTGATCGAGGTGATTTGTTAATTGTCACTTCTTTACATTAGATTATTTTTTTGATTTTCGACGAGAATTGTTAACGTTTTAAATTCCAAAATTAGTATTTCTAGTATCAGTAATGCTAAGAAATTTCTTAATATGTTTTGTTATTTGAGGTCTGTTCTATTTAACGGAGGCAATAACTTCGAATAAATTCAATTCAACTTTGAGAAAGATTTCATTTATAAAATTTATAAATAAAACTAGGGATTTTTGTAATATATAATCTAATAATAATAATAATAATGATCGTATAGCAAATGAATAATTAAATAAAACACCTTTATCAGATATCTTTAGCGTTTAGATGATTGTATTAAAAAGTGGACGAATAAAGATACTGTGTTGTTTTTCATAATTTGCAGTATATAAAATTGTTTAAAAAATGATTAGAAAACTACAATTCCACCACTCTTCTCATTATAAATAAAACATATGCTCTTTTTTGAATTATTATACATCTACCTGACAAGTTCTTTCATTAATGAGCAGCCAATCAGATTCGTCCATTTTTGACATACGTCGCACGAAACTCAAAACGTCAATATCACCGAGAACCGATAACTTAGGGCGATTTGTTAAAATTCGACTGATAACACCACGACTGTGAAGTTTGAATTTATACCATATTCGCAGATACCTTTAAGGAAAAAAATGCGATCGATCTGTAAATGTATAAACATGACAGAATCATACTTCCTACTTATATAGGGACTGGAACCTATTCTTCAATATATGGAGACTCTGTTTAGGGCCTCTACAGCTTTTATATATATATATATTCCTCAAACCTGGAGAAATGCCAAAACCAAGCAAGAAAAACTACAGCCATTCGAAATCATTCAAATCGATAAACCTCACACCGTTTATGATGAAAACCTTCGAGAAATCTTACGATCGGTACGTCAGGAACTATATAGAAGCTATAAAGGTGTTCATAGTAAACTAATGCATAGGACCCTCAATATATTGGAAATTCCTACACACAACAAACGAGCAAATAATTAAAATCATAACGGAAGTAATAAATCATTCACCACCAGGCTTTGACAAAATAACAAACTACTCACAAAAACGGAACAAAACCACATTTTAAAGTAACAAGCTCATTTACACACCCACAAATACACAAATGACACATAGCAGAAGGTCCACGTGGTCGATAGCTAAACACTACTAATACTAATATTATTAGATTTTAGAAAATTCTTCGAAAAAAAAATCAAATAATCTGAATAGAAACTGCGCATCTATTCACGAAAATATTATTACCTTATCATGATTATCATCTGAACCAATTCCTGTAATAATTTATCTATCTGAAGTAGTTCATTTAACGCATCTTTAATATCCTAATATAATAGAGAACATAATGAAAATAATAGTTGTGCAAATATTGTTCGTTGGACTAAAAGATACAGAAATCCATCGGGATTGATACCATACTCGACCAATTACATTAATGGACGCATTGGCTCGTTCGCTTGGGAGTTTAGCCATAAAAACTGTAATTGCGAGTCAACGTTATGTTTGTAAAATTGAGAATATATCAAGAAGAAATAGAAAAAAAACTTGAAAAAATATTACAAAATACAAAGATGTCTTTGCTAAACAAAAACATTGTCTATTATTATCCCACAAATAATAATTAAAGGAGTTAATAATAATTACCAAGATGTATGTATTACTGGACAAAGCAAACATACTGAAATTGTTCAATCTAAAAAATAAAGATTATACAGGAAATTTAGAGCACCGGAGAGGATGGATTGACTCAAATAATTATCATGAACTTAATAATGTGACAGTTATCCCCTACTCCAAATCAATGACTCTTAGACATATTGGATAGATCTACTACAAGGTGGGGCAAAGTCCCGCTACCATTTTGATTTTTAATTTTTTTTTTAAATCCTTAATTTCTCGACTTTGGTTTGATAAATGGATAAAATCATTTACAATTTTATATTCAGAAAAAAATCTCTTTGCGGATCAATACAAAATATATATATGGTGCAATTTGAAAAAAAAGTTGATCGTCTTTTGTCAAAAACTGGATGCAAGAAAAAATATCAGTTCAGTTCATATTAAAGTCTCTTAAAAATGATTTAATTTGATGTTTTATTTATTAAAATCGGATAAAAAATAAGCGAGTTACAGCACCAAAGGTTTTTCGTCAGTCACCCTGTATATGTTAATAAGCCCCAAATGACAATATCCGTCAGAAAATTAAAGAAATTCAATCCGATATGTTGAAGAATCTCATGAAAAATGCCCTAAAATGAGCCGAAAGTTGCAGAGCGAATCGCGGATATAATTTTCCAATCATAACGAAAAAAAAATGTCAAGACCATGATGAATTACTTTCTCACTTAACCCGTGGTGAAACATTTTTGTATTAATTTGATTGTTGAATTGAAACACTTGGTATGATTTCACTTGTTATTTATTTTAATCCGACTAGAGTCTACTATAAGTCCTTTCTCAAGGAGAAATGACTTATAGTCGAAACTATAAAATATGAAATAAATAACAAGTGAAATAATACCAAGGGTTTCAATTCAACAATTAAATTAATGTAAAGATCAAATAAAATTTTATGAAAACCAAACTTACTAATATTTTGTTTGAGCAAAGTTATAGGCAATCAAGATGGTAACGGGACTTTTGCCTCACCTTGAATTTTATCTTTGCCAAATTATAGAAATGATTAATGACAGAGTATAGCAGATTCACCATCCAAAGGTAAAATATTAGTAGTTCGTTACATAAGGGTATGGATACTGTAAAAAACGACGATACTCTAGTATTGGAGCAGAACGATAAAGTAACATTTGAGGAATTAAAAATAAAACAACTGTTTGTTTCTATAATACTGTTTATTTCTTGCTGACTATAGTCACATAAAAAGAATTATATAACTAAAGTAACTAAGTGTTTTATTTTGTATTTCTAAATATATAACTAGAAGACGTAATAGGTTCTGTCGTAATTTCTGCCATCTTTAGAAACGAACAAGCACTAACCTATGTATAGAGCTTATTATAAGCGTTATATAATTTGCTTTTACAGCTTTTCCAAACCTATATAGTGGACTAACTGGTCTAGATAATAATCTAAGGCATGCTGGTCGTTTTACGCAAACACCAAAATAAAAATTCTAATATTATCGTTACAAACTAAGAGGAGCTTAGTATAATAGGTTGCTCACTTCTTTCAAACATTTCAATGTTGGAACCGATATTTTTTATAACAATATCTCACTTCATGCTTAGCTGACTAGAAAATTATGTACTATTATTAATACATAAATTTACATAATTATTAGCTAAAATTATATTCATTCATGTGTTAATAAGTGTATAAATGTTTTCAGTTTTGGTGTTTATAATATTAACTTATATAAACGATATACAATAAACCCAGCTAAAAATTTAAAAGCACTAAAAGTTGAGTATTTTAGGTACTTTACCGCCGATACATGTCTTTGTCACGACTTGAATATTGCTATCCGCATTCCGAAAAATTATGCGTACTCAACTTGAATATTACTGATACATTTAATTTTTGAAAATAATGCTATGCGAAAATTTTTATTTATATTTAAAACGCCTATTAAAGAGACGAAGAGTATTAATGCGAGTGATGTTCTTGAAATCGGTGACATCCATTTCAAGAGGAACTCTGTGGATATTGAGCATATTTAATTACCTAGGCTTATATTTTTTGTGAAATGCTCAACATAAATTCGAAAATGATTTACTAGCTAATTATAAGGTACATTTCACATTTCATGTTTGCACTTGTTGCTTCGTATTAAATAGGCTCTCGTTTAACGTGAAGTATGTTATTCTGTATAAAAGATACAAATCAGGAAATTACACGGTATTGGTAATGGTTCTGGTTTGCGCAAACATTCTTGGCGAATCGTATGCAGAATTATTTAAATTTTATGGTTTATTTTGTTGCACATGCATAAGCAGACTTCTCGTTTCCGTGTTTCTTTTTTGTTGTACAATTGTTAAAAGTAATAATAACCAGCTATTCACTTAGAAAACATATGTTGTAATTATAATAACCATATTAAATTTAAGCTGTATTGAATCGCTAAAAGATCATTTGTTTGATTTAAAAATTAGGAAGATTCGAAATAATTTACAGAAAAATAAAGAAATACTTTTTATTGGAGTTATATGTTGAAATCTACTGTATTGCGACTAATTTTTAATTTTGGACTGAGATAATTGGTTTATAAGAAATATATCTAAACCTTTAAGGTATGTTTGTTTATTTTTGTATTAATACTTATTGTTAAAATCTTCTTAATGTTAATGTTTCATGAGTGCACATATGAAACTACAGCCTAAAAATTCGTTTCAGGTCATTAAGGTGGTGTACATCGCTTTAAAATAACAAGCACTTATAAAGTATTAAATTAACGCAAAGTAAAAATAAATTCATGCCTGCAAAATATTTTTAAATTTAAGCACGTCACGTTAAATTAAGTAAATTTAACTTCTTTTTATCACTTACAACTTAGTTTTATTTATAATTCATATATTTCGTAGATGACACTATGCATCGTTAGTTTTTACATTTAAAGAACGGTAGATTAGATAGCCCTTGAAATTATAATTTTCGTTATAGGAAAATAAATACGTAATAATTGGCGTTGAAAAAGCGGCTAGAAATAAGTAATTCGATCCTAATTATTTACCCAACTTTAATAACCTTTCAACATGACTTTTTAAAATTAAATCATGTGCTTCCTGAATAAGAATAATTATGTAATTAAAACGAAATGACATCCTACCTTTGCCGCACGTTTTCTTCTTCAGCTCACAGATATTTGGATAGATGATGCTATCGGTGCCACAAACTGGATCGCCGTAACCGTGAGCGGAACATATCCTCGGACACGAGGAATCTCGTAATGACAGTATTGCTGCAACAGATAATTATGGCATTAAAATAACATCCATTACAATAATATTGGTGCTTTCGGCCAGAATAATTTGCGTTGAAAGTAATTAAGACATCGTAAAATAAAACTGTTTCCAGACATTCGACTCGCGTTTATTGCGGAAGTCGGACAAATTTCTTTTAGTGTAACGCATTTTGTGCCGACCATTCCGAACAAAAAATAAATTATTATGTTTATGTGATGGAATTTTAATAAATATTGATGATTTTCAAACACATAACATTGCCAGGAATGCTGGTTGTTCGCTATTTATGAAGTTGTTGTACCGCCTCTAACACTAAGTTCATTACCAGTAAATTTATACACTTGAGTATATATTTCACAAGCTAATGATTATAATTAGAACATGAATATAGTTTTGTATAAATATAAACTGCGTTGTTGTTCTTCTGTATTCATTACAACAATTTTTTTCATACACGTACATGTATGTGTGACTGAATATATTAAGACCAATAATACAAACTAATTAGTAACAACAATATACGGCAGAATCTAATTAAAACTTTAAAAATAATATAGTGTTTATATTCATTAAATCTTGTGCCACGAGATGACTGCTTTTATTTTATCATTTGTTGTTAACCTAATAATAAAAAAGTTAAGTTAAATAAATAAGTTTATCATTTAGACTGAATATACAGCATTTATTCATAACTTCCTATAAGAGCCGAAAGAAAATGATTTTATTGTTAATTATGATGATGGTTGCGACCATTACTATGTTCTAACCCATAATGTAGGCACTGAATAAAACATAGTAAATGTTTTATTCAGTGGCGATTTTATTGTTGTTTTTAAAAGTGTATAATTATAAACGTACCAGCCTCTTTAATAATGAGTGTTCATTCTTTACATACTTATTATAATTTATTTGACAAAATGATTATATTATTATTATTTAATCTTTTCTACAATCTACAATACTTTGATAGTATTATCTTGCCTTAAGTTTTACCTAATCCAGTATACATAAGTACACGCATTCTTATAATTATGCTGCTGGCAAGTACTTCCTTTCTTGGGATTTTTGCTGAAATAAACAGTTTTAACTACCCAGAACCGTTATTTAAACACATTACTGGCGTCGACGGTATTAATTAATAATTTTAGATGAAGATCACACTTATAAAATTTAACCGGTCGACGAAAATACTGGATCTCTTTTTGTATAGGTACCCGAATGCACTGTAATCTCTCCGTGTGGTTTTCAATAAGATTACGGGTTGTATAAGTGCTGCATAATTTATGGTTCGTTCAACTATAAATTATTGTGATTTTTAAATTACTTTCTTTCGGGGAATTTTAATATGTGCTTATTCATATTCAAAAAAGATTCTAGACTTTAAGTTCTTGTTTAGTTAGTGTTTTTATAATTTATTAAACTATTAGAACAGAAAATTTTAACTTGATTCCCTTTGAAGCAAACTAAAAGATTTAATATTAGATTAGTATGGTTCAATACTTAGCTGAAAATAATCCGTGAATCTCGATTTTCTTTAAGGGATGCTGCTTCGAGAGAATTATATAATTTACTAGTTTTTATAAAATATAAGCACCATTACAGACGCGCTTTACGTGTTTCAAAACACCGTGTTTATATAAATTATATAAACTTATCAGCTAATAAACCTAAAGCAATGGGGTCGCTAATAAAGCAAAGTAGACGTAATAATATTAAAATAGAATTCAATGAATTTAATGAGCTTTTAGTACAGTTGCTAAATTAATTATGTCTTATATACAACAGTCAAATATTGACCCAATGTTAATGATGATGTCAAATACTAACATAATACGTTTCTTTTAGAGAGGTTACTAAGGCATAAAAGTGCGTTCCAATCACGTCTCTAAAATTCTCAAACGCTCGAGACATGTATGGAATTACTAGGGGCTTAGTAAAATATATGAAAGATATTATAATATGTACATCATACTAATTAATAGATGTACCTATTCACAGTATTATCTTTCCTACATGTCTTAAGATAGCTACTGTTGTGCCGATCAATATAAAGGGCTTAATTGAAGACGTCATCTAACGATGAATTTCTTGATTGTCTGTTGCCTCAAAATTTTATGGCATTTTACTTTTAGGACAAATATTGTTTTTAAAAGAACACCTCATTCTAAACTAATATGATTTTCGGAGAGGACGATCAACGGGAGAAGCAGTTGAGCTTTTATAGCTGAAAATAGCAGAGGATTTGAAGCAGGTCAATACGCAGAAACTTCGTTTTTTGCTCTCAGTAAAATCTTCTACTGCGTTCCTCACGACATCCTGCTAGTAAATTATATTTTTATAATTTCAGCCCGGAAAGTTGTCGACTAATAAATTCCTATATACCAAAATAGAACCCAGTGAGTTCTTAAAAAAAAACCGATTGCTGCCACGTATCACTTAGTACACCACAGGGCTCTATTTGAGGACCTTTACCTTTCATGGTTCATGTAAACGACCTTCCTCTATACATCGATAATTATGTATGAAGATTACACAGTGTCACTTAATAAATCTGGTAATTATGAAGCCGCGCTAAGTCATAGAGAAGTAATAAATAAAAAAGTAAATAAATGGTTTAGGTCGAAGAAGATTTATACTAATAACATATATAATATCATCAGTAAATTTTTAGGTCTTAGAATCAACACTAAGGTTGGCTGAAAAGAGCATGAAAACAAATTTAATTTGAAACTTGAAAATTTTAATTAGTGTAATAAAATGGTGCTTGAAAAATTATCACGATTTGAATAATATAAAATGCTTTTATATAACATTTTAGTCTGAAATATGTAATTGATTTACCCTACGTAATGGGGACCGCGGTGGCCTAGTGGGTAGAGTGCCTGCTCACGGGCCACACGGTTGTGGGTTCAAATCCCAGCCGGGCGGTGGATTTTTCTAAGGAAGAATTCTCCGTCCGGATCCATGGATGTTCGTGTATGTCCCTCATTGGTATCACAACGGGCCTATCTAGGCCTAAGTGTGCACCTCTTCGCGGTGCACGAAGAGGTGCTGCCACACCAACCTAACCTAACCTACCCTACGTCATCAACCATCAAGAACTAACTTACACTCATGAACTTGAAGATGCAACAAAGTTAAAAGAAATATTTTTATACCCTATTATTTGTAGACCTTACATTCAATCGTTGAAAATTTTTGATCTGGCACTAGTATGCCATGTTATAACTCGATGTACTCAAAACAGCAAATCGGCAGATGAAGCACAGAGTTTAGTCAAATGTTATGCCAACCAACATGAGGTCATTGGATGATAAAATAATATTTTTGTACATGGCTTTTCTGCATAATGATTGTATCCAGAATGCTGAACTTCAAAATTGCACGTGGTTCCCAATGTAGGAATAAGCCACTATTTCGTTTAGCTTTACATAAAACCAGGTACGGTATATTTAGTCTCATTGACAGACTTATGCGTTTTTCTGCTTTGTTATCCGACAATAACAGCGGAAAGGCTGGTGAAAGAAGTGCGGAGAACGTGTGTGGGAGTATGAGAGAGTGGTTGGGGAATAGGGAGGAGAAAAATTTATGAAAGAGCAGGAGTTTCTGAAAGTTTGGTAAATGAGTGGTTGGAAAAAGGGGTGAATGTGGTAGCGTGGATAAAGGTAAAATGGGAAGGAGTGGAAAAGCAGGAGCGTCAAGGGTGTATTGAGAGGAGTGGGTACAACCCTCTTTATAAAAGGTGGCAGGTACATGGGAAGATACCTGGGCACCTAGCAAATTGTACATTAAACAGAGGGCAGAAGGTAGCAATCGCTAGGGCTAGGTGTGGCTCGGAGGAGAGAGGAAGAAAGATATGGATGGGCGAAGAGTATGGTAGGTGTGTGCTGTGTGGGAGTGAGAGAGATATATCGAGTCATTTAGCGGAGGAGTGTAAGGAGATAGGGGAGGAATGGATGAATGGGAGTAGACGGATAGAGGAGTGGATGCGAGAGGACGGGGCTGGCGTAAAGATTGTGATGGCATTAGGGTGGGAGAGGGAGAGGAGAAGAGGGATGTAATAAACGAGTTAATAGGGATTAAATATTTAGTTTATAATTGTTATTATTTGTATATATGACTACGTTTATGGATGCCAATAAAGGTCTTTTTTATTGTTTAAACGTTGCTTTGATTTCCCCAATTGAGTGACAAATCACCCTAATTATCAGTGATTTGTCAACTGTCAACAGCAACAATTAATACTTACACTAGTGAACTAGACTCGAATAGGTCTAAATCGTAACTAATAATTTAGAAAATACGAAAACATTTCGTGAATCTACAACAATGAGCCTTACCAAGACTACAAACTATTAAAGCAACAGTAATTTAAATTAAATTATTTCTGTTGAATAAACTAACAAATGATTATATACTCACATTTGAACAATCTAAAGTACATAACAATGGTTAAAGTGAATTATGATTTGAGTGTGGACTTTTGTAAGAAAAAAGGGCCTATATCTTAAGGAAAGTATAGGTATTTTATTTTCAATAAATTTATGAAACTTTACTTGTCGGCAATGTTAGATATTACTGTGAACTAATTCTATCTGAACGTTATTAATTAAGCAATACATGGTTAGATCAGAATAATAAACTGAGTATTTATTTTGGTTGATTGAGTTACTTGAAGATAATAATAACTTTGATTAAAACACTTAGAACCTTTCTTCAATATTTTATTTTTATCCAGATGCACATTTCGGACACAAAGTGTCCATTATCAATGGTTTGATACAAATAAGAAAAAACAAATTTAACACTTATATACGTACAAAAAACGGCATTTGAGAGAGGGTGTCGATAGGAGCAGGTATAAGGTTATTACTGGAAAATTAACATGATTTCGCCGAAAAGGATGGTTGTAAATAAGTAGGTAATAGTTTGGCAGGATTATGGAGGGAATTAGGAAAATCCATGTTTATTGGTGGTTACACTAAATCTAATAAGATTAGATTTAGTGTAACCACCAATAAACCACCAATATTGGTGGTTACACTAAATCTAATCTTATTAGATTTAGTGTAACCACCAATAAACATGGATTTTCCTAATTCCCTCCATAATCCTGCCAAACTATTACCTACTTATTTACAACCATCCTTTTCGGCGAAATCATGTTAATTTTCCAGTAATAACCTTATACCTGCTCCTATCGACACCCTCTCTCAAATGCTGTTTTTTGTACGTATATAAGTGTTAAATTTGTTTTTTCTTATTTGTATCAAACCATTGATAATGGACACTTTGTGTCCGAAATGTGCATCTGGATAAAAATAAAATATTGAAGAAAGGTTCTAAGTGTTTTAATCAAAATAAACTGAGTATATTATAAAGAATATCCATTTTACGTAGGACCGGTAGGTAAATATCAATTGTCTATTATCAATAAAATTAATGAGAATTACAGATTGCAGTGTTTCCGTTTGACTCATAAAGTGAAAATTTTAGATTAACCTTATATATCTGAAGCAAGGTATGTAACGGAACACGCTCCGATTTTATTATTATGCTGCATGTTTGTATGCGGTGTTCCAATTAAACGTTAGATATAAGCTTTTATTACGCTATTAGTGTACAAGCTTTTAAAAACTATGCATTTAAGGGATATTGAACGGAGTAATTTTTTTCATAATTCAGGTAGAAAACAGAAAGGTAGCAAGATAATACAATTGAATAATTTAATACAAAAACCAAAAATTAAAATCGCGTTCGAACCATTGACCTCATTAGATTGACAATATTAATTATCAAAATTTAATTACTGAGCAAATTTTACGCGGAATTTTGCATCAGTAAAGGGGCCCTAATTTAACAAATAAATTGGAACTTTTTTGTCTTCAAAAAGCCTCAAATTATGATAAACACACTTCAATATTGAAGAAATATGTACTAATCTCTTGACAATTTTGCAGAAAAAAACATTCTAGACTTTTGATTGCAAAATATATATGCATGCAATGAAAAACAATACGATTATCTGTGTTAAACAATAATAATATGTAGCCAAAAGTGTTATTTATTATACATATATAATTCTTATTTCAAATTATAAGTTCTATGAAACACAGTTTAAATAAAGTTGTAAAACATAACACATTCATTTAATATTTTATGTTTTTTTTAATAATTTTAATTAGAAGTATTACAAATATTAAGTGGAAATTACAGTAGATGAAAATGTTGAAATTACTTAACATAACAATTAATGATATTTATCTACGATCGTACAGAAAGTAGACGCTTTTTGCATCATTTTTCATTGTAAAAGTGGCTTTTTAAAGCACTAGTGCTTTTTTACGTTTTTATTGCACGGTAATGTCAAACTATTTTTATTGCACAGAAATGTCAGATTTGACAGATGAATATATTGTAGCACAAATTTTCGACGAAAAACTTAATTTTTTATTTATTGATACAAATAACTAATAAACTATAAATAAAATATATAATACAAACCAAATGGCAGATTTAAGAACTCTGAAGATTTCATTTAATGCAAGTCGAAGCGATTACAATAAAGCGAACATTTTTTCCATAAATAATAATGGCGGCCGATATTTGTGCAACTTGTTTACTTGTTGCTAAGTAACGCTTTCATTAGTGCACTGCGGGTAAAATATGTTTTCATTAATTGAATTATTGAAATGACATTAAAATATTACTCATAAGAATATATTCTTTGAAGTCCTTTACGATCGAAGATAAAATTTTGTAAGGCACACGTGTAAAAAGTTTCTTTATTGCACTCCTGGCTTTAAAAAAAAACTCGCTCGTTCCTCGCTCGTGTTTTTAAACGCCAGTTCGTGCAATAAAGCATCACTTTTTACACTTGTACCTTAAATAACTATTATGCCATTAATTCATGTACTTCTAACAAAGAGTCTGATAGCTTATTTTTACTGCTGGGAATGAGGCAATGTTAGATCTCAGTTCATTCGTACCACTACTTCTTTTCTAGGAATTGCGAAAGAAGTTATATTTCACTATTTGAAATTGTGGACAAATGCATACCTGTTTTATCGGTAATTGTTTGCATGTGTCCCTCCGTTACATAATATCGAGGCCATGTCCATAATTGGTTCATTAGTGAAACACAGTTGATAACATAATGGTATTATTTACCGAGGAATTCCTAAAATAATTGAATCAATTACTTATAGTTTGTCTTTTTTTATTAAATTAACATTAATTCTATATTTACGTTATTAAATGATTATTCACAAATAAAACACTTTTTGTATAATTGGGACTTTATTTAGTGACTCTACCAGGGTTGCTATTTATGTATTTGAATAAAATATCTATTTTATCTGAAATAGTTGTATTGCTTTTCAAAATAATCCCCTTTAATTCTATACGCTTCTGTATGTTACCTTTCAAAGCACTTTCTCAAGGCAGAAGGTAAAAAAATGCATTTTGAAGGCCTCAACTGCTTCATCGGGAGAAGAAATCGTTGTCTATGTAGTTAATCTTTAATTATTGGGAACAAGAAAAAGTAATTGGGTGCCAAGATGGATGACCCATCAATTCGATCTTTTGTGTAATAAAATACTCGTTTGTTGCACGAAGAAAAACGGCACCATTTGCGTTTTAGCGCTTCGAAAACGAACTACTTTTGTTTGCTTTGCCTCACATTGAAACACCTAAGCTGCCGGTTGGCCTTTTCTTTTTGGCTTATACGCATAAATCCATGACTAGCCACGTATGACGATGCTGTATACAGCTTTGAATGCTTTGTAATTTGAAATCATTTTACGGCACCAATTGACACGAACATTTTTTGAGCATCTGTCAACAAATGCTCGTGCAAAATCTTATTTATGCCGGTATACTGATACTAAAATATCTTTCTTGATAAGTCACATGACGATCTTCTTCAATTAGTTTTCGCACAGCATCGATATTTTCCGGCATAACGACCGATTTTGGATGACCCTACTTAACGTCGTTCGTGAGCGAACTACGTCCACGTTTGAATTAAGTGTAATAGCGCTTCATCGCCAAAAGTTGAATTGAGTTGATTCATTCACTGTTCTTGAGTTAGACCACGTCGAGTGTCATAATAAATCATAGCTGAGATGAATTTTTTAACTTACTGTGTACACAAATATTGCTCGCACGTCAAAACGTTCTGAGTACGAATAACGTCAAAAATGCCAATCTTTAGGATGGCAATGTAAGATTTTTCCTGACAATACCAGTGTTTCGGCAATTTCAGCTTGTCATTTTCAAACCAGAACACTTCTAATGAATTATAACGTATAACAAAGTATAAGCCCCCGCCGTTAATAGTTTAAATGATTATTTATCGTTTATTGTTGATTAAATTGTAGCACTTCGTTTGTGATTGGTCATCATGCAAACGGACTAACCGCTGAATTATATAAATTGGACCTATTATTTCCAAGTAACCTAAATCCATTTATGTTTAAATTGAAATATTTAAAAGTTTGAATTTCAATAATATAAAAATATACGTATATGTGCTTAAATGTATTAAAATAATAGCAATAATTATATGAATAATATGTATAAATAGAGTTAAGCCACTATCAAAATTAAGAACTATGTTTGTTATAAAATTTTAAAGATCTCAAGTCCATTCGAAACATTTTAAAATGCGTCAAATTGAAAAATTGAAAAACAATATTCAATTTATTTTATATTTGTTCACATCTTAAAATCACTATTTATTATTATTCACGAAATCTCCTAACTATATAAATTACATAAAAATGTACTGTTTATTTACATTTTGTGTATATGGGAGGGATTTAAAGGAGACATGGTGTTCCAGTGGTGTATATTGAAGTAAGTCTTCAATGTCGATGTGTCCTACATTGTTATGAAGTGGTGTCAAAATAATATTTTCAAATTTTCTTGGTAATAATGATAATAATTTCAAGCCGTACATTCTCATCCATTGATATCTTATAGAAAATTTTATATGGTTCATTTTTCAAAAAAGTCATCCAGCATATTTGTAACCAATTTATTGCTTCTCTATTAGAATTATTCAACCTTTTAAAAACTGCGCCCTCTAATAATCTTGTTGTTTTGAAATAATCTTGTTCATTTCATTTAGACCTATCCTTCACTTTTAGACAACATTATAATAAATTTGGGGGAAAAACGGTAAATTATTTTTCTTGAATGATATTTCTACGACGCCAAAATCTCATTCGATAAAAAAGAATGTCCTGATATTAGGAATTTATTATATATTTCTTTCACATTATGTCCAACAGTTTGGAAATGTTTAGCAATGTTAAAGCTATTATTTGTCTTGCACATAGGTCACTGTAAGCTAGAATATGTTTTTAACTTATTTTGAAAATGTTTCAGGATGCATGAACACATTTCTTGTGAATCTCCAGATGCAATAGGGTTGCGAGAGGGATCTTCGACATTCCGAGACAGTCCGTGATTTGATTTAAACAAAAAACACATAAAATTTCGAGAAACGTATGAAATATTTATTTGAGTCGATAGAACGATCTATATAATTCAATTTTTAGAGATGATTTCGTGTAAAGGTGGACCGCGGATATGCATCAAATGATTCATACGCTGGGTCCAATATTAGCATACTCTCTCCAACATTTCGGCCAGTATCTCACGAATAAATTCTTCAATATTGGCTTCCAGTGCGTCAACCGTTGCGGGCTTGTCCCTATAGACATGTGCCTTAACATAGCCCCACAAAAAATAGCCCAAAGGCATTAAATCGCACGATATAGGCGGCCAATGGACCGGCAAAAAACGTGAAATATACTATTCACCGAACTCGCCTGTTAATTGGGCCATTGTTTCGCATGCTGTGTGGCATGTGGCACCGTCTTGTTGAAACCACATGTAAGACAAGTCCAGCTCTTCCATTCTGGACAAAAAAAATGTAATCATCACGCGGTAGCTATCGCCATTCACAGTAACGTTCCTGAATTCGTCGTCTTCGAAAAAGTACGGTCCAATGATGCCGCCGGCCCATAATCCACACCAAACAGTGGATTTTTCGGGATGCATTGGCAGTTCTTGCAATGGTTCTGGCTGATATTCACACCAAATACGGCAATTTTGCTTGTTCACGTATCCATTCAACCAGAAATGAGCTTCGTCGCTGAACACAATTTTCCGATAAAAAATGTAGATCTTCATTCAACTTTGCCAGCGCCCATTCTCGAAAAGTTACCCGTTGTGGTAGGTCACGTGGCTTCAATTCTTGCACCAGCTGTATTTTAAAAGGTTTTACACCCAAATCCTTCCGCAAAATTTTCCACGTAGTGGAGTAACAGAGGGTCAATTGCTGCGAACGGCGCCGAATCGATAATTCAGGGTCAGCAACAACACTGGCGGATACAGCTGCGATATTTTCCTCTGCCCGTACTCTACGTATGCGTGTTGGTGCTTTAATGTCCAATAATGTAAATTTGGTGCGAAATTTAGTCACAAGATTCCGAAAGGCCGCCTCAGAAGGTCGCCCAAACTGACCATAAAGTGGAATAAGTGCACGATGCACTTTCTTAACCGAACATGAATTTTGATAATAAAATTCAATAATCTGCAAACGTTGTTTGTTTGTAAGTCGATTCATGGTTAAATTATAGACCAAACTGAATATGTTTGACAGTTGATATGTTACAGGAAAACAGCTGAGCTGCCAAAAACAGTGTCGCCAAAAAGAAAGTTGCTAAAAAATCGTTGTTCTCTTGCAATCGCTTCAGCTTGCAAAATCGTGGGTGTCGTACCCAGAGCCATGAAGCTATTGTGGTTTTGGTTAGGGCCATAAATGCGTATTCCAGTACCTCTGGTATTCTTGGTACCATCCGTGTACCAGCCCCTGTGATGCTTAGACATGATACTCAGCTTCTTTTGCGTTTTTGGGTCTTTGTCCACCACACAAGGGCAGCATAGGTGACAATGTGTATCACCGCCGGCTTTAATCCCCAGGTTTTCCCCATAAGCCGCCGGCAGGCCCAAAGCGATGTCGACGACAAGTGAACATTATCGTCATGAAAATTGTGAATTCCCAAATTTAGAACGTCAACTTTCGGTAAGGTAATGCTTTTCACAAGTCGAAAGAAATTCACGTTTTAATCGTTCTTCAGATATATTAAATGTATCAAAAAATATTTTTTTACAGACGGAATCTTTTCCGTTTTTAAAATTTAACAAATGCCTAAAACTATAACCTCTTGGCGAACTTTTTCCGTTTTCGTTTCACAGCATATCGCTCAAAAGCTTCAATTAGCAATAAATTTGCTAATTAAAATCTTCCAAATTCCAAAACTTCTTAAAAGTATTCTTTCGTATTTATTTATACAAGCTTTTTGAAGAAGGCATTTTTTGTTTTGTTTTGTTCTTAAATTCTAATTTTTAATCAATTTCATCAACTGATAAAAAATTTAATTTATTTTCTGGAAGCCTTTTTGATTTCAAATCGATTCTTCTGCGCCTATATATAGAATAATAATTATTTACTTTTGTTTATTATTATTATTTTTCAGCTTTTATTGTTGTTTAGTTGAGTTTGTTGTTAAATTTATTTTTCTCAATGTTGACTTATTATTATTTTTTTTGTAATGTACATATCGTGAATCCCGTTAATAAAGTTATTAAAGTTATTAACGATAACCTCAAATAATAAACGTTTCTACTGGCATTGGAAAATAATTGACAAAATGGACTTAGGCCACTTTAAAAATGTTTTAGCCCTTAGTTAACATTTACTAGTATTGATTTTTATTGCTTTTCTTATATTATTTATTAATTAATTTATTAAAACTTTACAATATCCTGTTAGAATATTTCTTTAAGTGGACATGTAAAGCAAAATAAATAAATAAATATACATATAATTATAATAAAATATTACAATGTTTTTGACATCTTTATTTCATTTATTTATAGACTATCGGCCTAAAACAGTATGTTTTTTATCAATTAAACTGCACATGTTTAAAAAACCGTTTATAATAAAAAGTGTAATATGTACAAGATTAGTATTTTTTTTTAGAAATTTCTAAACTAGTGTAACTGTTAAATTTGAACTAATTTGATAAAGTCGTTTTTATAAAGTCATGTAACTTTCTCAGTATTAATCAAATTCTTCAAAAATCACTTCTTGAAAATTATTGCAATGAGCATACGCTTTTTTTATTAGAAAATTTCTACAATTAAAAGGTAAACAAAGGTAACTTGAATCATATGCCAGCTAACTCCACTATGTATCACTTCTAAGGTAAGGCAGGATTAGTAACATTGTATGAATTATAAAAATCAAATAAACATATCACACATGGCCAGTGTTATGAAGGTGAAATTTAAAATGATATTTAATTTAAGCATACCTTATATTTTAATATGTTACGAAACAAATAATTTTTGTAGTTTTGGTAATAATGAATTAATTAAGAGAATGGTTGCGACCGTTACTACGTGGTAATCCATACTTACACTGAATTGAAAAATTCACTATGTTTTTGTGGTTAAAACATAGTGAATTTTTCAATTCAGTGTAATGAATTAATTATCAGTAATTTCGTAATTATTTTTATTGTCTAGTGAATTCTTATGCTTTATTTTTTCAGGTAACTCAGTAACTAATTAAATGTGTTTATTTTCATTGCAGACATCTTGTCTCAAATTAGTAGCAATAGTTGTAATATAATTCAAACGCATAGCTCTCGACTAATTACTTTTGTAATTAATCTAATTTAACACGATTGTTGAAAACGAACACACAATTAATAATTAATGAATTATATTTATATTTTTTTTCTTGTGCGCAGATGTCTGTAAGTAATTAAGAAATTATGCATTTTCTACTATTGCACATAAAATAAATGAATGCTTTAGTAATTTTCTCCGCTATTAAAATTTACCCTTCTTAATTCAAAGGATAAAATATAAACGTAGGCCATTTTTCTGCAAAGTACAGTTCATTAAACATACACTAAACATTTAGATATAGTTCGTCACACTCGAGAGGGCACAGGTTCGATAAACCTGCACTGCAACAGGATCTAATAATACAACAGATCAAAAGACACAAAAATAGATATCCGTGATAATTAATAACAATAACTAATCACTGTGATTAATTTCTGCCACGGAAGAAAGTGACGTCGGATATATTAATTGAACGTGAGAAGATTAATTGTCTGTGGTACCGCACCGCATAATATGCTGCAATAAGAATAAATCGAAGATTTTAAAATCCTTTATTTTACATCAATCTACTAATACATATTATTGCTTTCAACAATAATTTCTTTTGTTGGCTAAATTATATATTTTATGAAACACATTTCTGTATTAAGTATCCTCAGTATTTCCTTAACAGTGTATCCCCTGTAAGTGTTGATAGTTAAATTATAAATTTCGCTTTAATAGGTTTAATTTCCTCGGTGTAGATGAAAGGACTGCTCGAGATAATATTTTAAGGAGTATTGTATCACTATTTATAGATGAATGCCATTATTTAAACGTCCGCCCAAGAGGTCAATAACAAGAAAATTAAAACCGTGTGGTTACTGACCCTGTAGAATTCTTTCTTAGACAATACAATTTAAAAATTAATAAAATAAAACGGTAGATTACTTTTAATCAAAAACTTATTTAATTAGAAAACACTGGCAATTATTTACTAAAATTATAACGATTTTAAGCAATACTAAGATAAACCAGATAGGAAATTAGTTATTCTAATTCAAGACATAAGATTTAACACCATCTGAACAATATTATAGTGAAAAAAGATGATTATAATAAATATGTCCCACTTTTTGTTATTTTTTAGATATTTACAATAAAATTTTATTTCGTCTTCTAATCGACCATGATTGGATGATAAGGCTGTTAATTGGCGAAACTCCATTATTCATTTGAATTAATTGTTTTAAGAATTACAATTGATTCATCACAAACCGGCTTCATCAGGCAGATGAGTAATGATCTGATCATTTATTTATTATTTATTATTAATTCAGGTAGTTTGATTCGGGTTTGAATATTACATAGTCATCTTAATCTATCTTAAAACTAGTGCTTACAAACTAAATTTGTATTATTAAAAACATATAGGTCATAAATAAAAGTAAGTCGGACATGTAACTAACTTAAAATTATTTAGATAATTTTAATTATTGCAACTTTGTCATTATAAATAAAGATTTCATAGCCATGCACTAAATACACCAATAAGACATTTAATGTATTTCATTATTCATATGACAAAATAATTATTCTTATTTTCGACGATATTTTGTGTTTTTCTCGAAATACACTAAATAAGAATATGATTGATGTTTCAGGCCATTACATTGTGGTACATTTGAATGAGGTAAGTTAATGAAATATACTTGTTTGTTGTTACGCATGATATTTCTAAATTAGTGATCGATTGAAGAATAATGGTATTACATTTCTGAATTTCTGAATAGAAAAATATCATGATACTTGAGGCTTTTGATTCATTATACATTTTGAAAATAACATGAAACAATTGTTTACTTTGTCAGTATAAACGTTTCATATCTATAGACATCAAATGGTTACCGAACAAACATATTATCTATACAATTCATTTATAAATTAAATACATTTCCTAACTAGCTATCGACCATTATTGGTCTTTCCACATACAAATCTTTTATTTTTACGTATTTAGGAATATCTGATCGTAACTTAAGACTCTTTTCAGCTTAAACAACGTGACAAGTATACATTCGCAAAACGCCTTATTATGAAAGATTATTCTTTTGTTAATGAATTTGCCAGATTAAATTTCCCTAAAAAAGGACATGTTAGTATAAAGGGTGAATTTTTTAGATGTTCTTTATGGGGATATCGAAAACTATAAGAGATAAGCTATAATAAAACTGTAAATGACAAAGTTGTAGATAATTTTATGCAGATTAATTAAACATAGTTCATCCTAGATTATCCTCCACTGATACCCTGAAGAAGTAAATAAGTAAGTTGAACAGTTATTTGTTAAAGCTTCCTTTCCAGTGAAACCTTGGAATATCTACCAGATTTTTATAAATAAGAATGTACCGTAATGTGGGGTGACTATAATTTGCAATGTGATACATGGAATATTTACTCCTATATGGGAGTAAGTGTATTATCCACTTCAAGTAGTAAATCCCAGCTTCTGGTGGATTCTCTTGGATTTCTGGCCCTTTTACAAGTGAATACGTGTTTAAATTCAAAATGAGTGTTTCTGGATCTTGTTTTTAGCAGTGCTGACATGTGTGTTATTGACATTGCAGGTGACTTGTTATGTGATACTTCTAGCCATCATAGTGCAGGAGTACATTTATGATGTCGTTGTAATTATACACTTAAATTAATACATTTCTTGCTTCAATTAGGCCGTGAATATCTGCTATTAACTTGTATGTTCCGCTTAAAGTTAAAGTATCCAAAATGGTTTACTAAAGAATTCGTTGATCTCATTAAAAGAAAACGTCTCTTCACTTTAGTTATAAGCCAAATTTAATTATAGTGATTGTCTAAAATTTCAGAAGTTAAGAGCTCAATGCAAATGTTTAGATGCCAGATTGTATAAGGAGTTCATTAATCGCGTAGAACAAAATATTAATCGTAATAGTAAATTCTTTTGGTTTTTTGTAGTTGATTTTAGAAATTGCAAGGGTATTCCAGTCAAGATGATCTATAAAGATAATCAAAGTAATTGTTTGTAGGAAACAGTAAATTATTTTGCAAATTACTTTGCAAGTGTGTTCAACACGTCGGTTCACTCCTACAATTTAACACCGGTAATTTTTTTTTACTCATCTTTTGTTTTTAATGTAGATGTTGAATCAGTTTTTAATTTAATTAACGCTTTGAAACCCGATACTCGAAGTGGTCCAGAGAATATTCCAAATATATTTCTTATTAATTGTGTTTGTACATTAGCCTACCCAATTACGTCTCCTTTTGAACGATCAATAAAAGAATGTGTAGTTCCTGAGATATGGAAACACAGATACATTTCTTAATAATAAAATAATTTATAAAACAGGAGAACGAGATAATGTTATAAATTATAGGGTGCAATTCCTAAATTATTAGACTGTCTTTTTCCTCAACAATGGAATTGGCATTTAAAAGTGTACTCATTGAACGTAAACATGGATTTTGTACTGGTCGATCCACTGTATCGAATCTGTTGATTTTTCAGAGATTTCTGTTGAACGCCTTGGAGACAAACTGTAGAGTAAATGCCATTTATACTGATTTTTTTCAAGGCGTTTGGCAGAATCTCGCCCTTTATTTTACTAGACAAATTAAAATGCTTATGGTTAAATGATGCAGTCATTAGATGGATATCTAGCTTTCTGTCGGACCGTGTTCAGTATGATAAAATTAATGATATTATTTCAGAAGCTAGAACGAGTGTTGTCCGTAAATTAAGGTCTCATCATTTTATTGCATAACAAAGTACAGATTCTGAAAGTTTGGACTTTTAGCTATTTTTCTACCTTACGATCAATGCACGTTTGGAGTCGCTCCGGGAGCTTTTTCATACCCGCATCGTACCAATCTCCCGCCGACTCGTGCAAGAAGATATCGACAGCTGCCTTCAGCTATTCGTCGCTTGATAATTTCGTTTCCCCCAAGTGTTGTTTCAAGTTGGGGAACAAATGGTAGTCACTGGGAGCCAAATCAGGGCTGTATGGAGGATGGTTAAGGATTTCCCACCCGAATTTGGCGATGAGATGAGCATCCGCGGCACCCACCTGGCACACACATTGCGGTACTTCAAAATATCCGTCAAAATCTTGTCCACAGTAGTCTTAGAGACATGCCCTATCAGTTAGGCAATCTACCGCCGAGTCACACGCCGATCCTCAAGCAGAAGTTTCTCAACTTTCACCATTGTCTCATCAGAAACTGATGGACGCCCGCAGCCGGTCTCGTCGTGTACGTTTGTACGACCTCCTGCGAACTCTTTGCAGCATTTCTGCACATTTTTACGTCCATACACTTTTCTCCATACACATCGGTCAATTGACGATGGATTTTAATAGTGGGAGACCCCTTAAACCACAGAAATCTAATCACTAAACGCAATTCACTCTTGGCGGGAGCGTCGATTTTCCTTTCCATCATCAACGGATACTAAACCAAGAATGAGCATCTTAGTGGGGTAAGAACCGGCCAGAATAGTGAAGGAGGAAGCAAGGAACACGGTGCTGTTGTCAGATTTAAGCTACCTCGCTCTGTCGCAACGGTAGCTCGTTGGAGACCTTAATTTACGGACAACCTTCGTACGTTACGTCGGGTGTTCTACAAGGAACACTTTTGGGAGCGATCTTATTTAATATATTCATTAATAATATAGTTAACGTAATACGGCATTCTGAAGTATTGTTATATGCTATTTCTGAAAATGAGTACAATTGCGGATGAATTACTTCTGCAGGATTATCTACATAATTTATTTATATGGTATACTAACAATGAGCTATCTTTAAACATTAGTAAATGTAAATAAATCAATTTTTCCCGTTTAACTAATAGGAACGTTAATGCTTCTTATTATTCAAATGGAATTATTTTAGAGAACTTTATATGTGCCTCATGTTCGTCCTTCAGTGGAATATGTAGCAATCACGTGAAGTCCGCATTTTAAATACTTAATTAAGCATTTAAATAAAGTTCAAACAAATGTTTACTTACGGCCTTCAGACTTCCCACACGTGGGGAAGTGAGGAACGCTCTGAAGTGTTTCTTTTTCAATAAATAATACTTAAAATTAATCAGTACTGACTACTAATTACCAAAGTAATATTTGTCTTGTTTATATAAATCCCAGTCTCTTAATTGAAATTAAATTTAACTTTAGTGTTATGTACGGATAGGTTTCCTCTAGGTCTGGTTTATTTAGTTGTCTAATGTTCCATTAATTTTATCTCAATAGCTGAATATTTATAATTATGCGAAATTTAGGTATTATTAATTGTAGTTTATTATTAAATGAAAGGTTTTGTATACACAAAATTTACAATAGTAATAATTATATTATGTTGCAAAATTATAATTTTATTACATTGGAATTTAACGAGTAGTTATATTTTAGCAAAAATAATAATTAATTCAAAATCTTATTTCTCCATCAAGATTCCTTATGTGTAAACATTTATTGACATTAACAGTATGAATATTCAGATTATACATTAAACAGTTTATAATCGTTGTCGTAATTCTGCTTTAAATGCACCCGTCGCATCTGTGATTATAATAATATTATCATAATGGTCAGGATTAAAATAATTATCGCGTTGCTTGCGTGCCTGTGCCATATTAATAAGGGATATGTAATTTTAATAATCATATTTCAAATTAAGTATTCACCGTTTTCCACACTAACAAGAAATAAAAAAAACCCATATAATATTATTCAGTACAATATGCTCGATAATAATTTAAATTAACATTTTTAGTAAACAACCGTGAAAATTAAAATAATTCTTGTTATTCCTAATCAATTAATATGTATTATTTCAATTAGTCCAGTCACTAATTTTAAAGTCGGCGTGAGAATGTTTTTATTTTTTGGATAATTGGAGGAGCCATTTGACATTACTCCCGTTGACTTTACCGTTACGTCCTTCCTCTTCATTAGTCCAATTTGTTCGATAAGTTCAGTAAAAGGATTTCATCAGTCCACATCACATTTTTTCATTGTGTCGGATTTAAATATGAACCCATGAATGGCCGCGCGATCGGGGTATAACGGCCTAATTAATGTTAATTGTTTCCTAATTCAATTTTAAGAACTATTCGTGCAAATAAGCTCCATAAATCACGGGAAGCCATCATAATAAATAGTTATATGGCGGCACTGAATGTTCTTACAGGTTTTGAGCCGCTTCTTATGAAATGCCGCGAAAAAAGTTGCGCTTGCGGTACAATGAGATAAATGGTTCCGTAATTAAGTGTAGTTAATTGTGGAAAAAATATTCTTTCTGTGGGAACGCATCGAAATTGTCACAGTTATTATTTACTGGCTAAGTGCGTTTAATTATAAATAATTGCTCGCTTATGGCCAGAGTACCGCAACTTAAATATAAGTGACTGAAATTCATTCAACAAAATCGGCCGAGAATGTTGAATGGCATTTTTATTGCTCAATTAAATATTTGCAAGAAGTGATTTATTTCTTAAATTACATTAAATATTGCGATCATTAAATTTTAATGTGCCTAATTAAAAAATGTAAGAAAGAAAGTATAAGTGTTAATGATTATTTAGTTCTACAGGTTCTGTAAATATTGCTACTAAAATAAAATACTATTTAGAATGCTTATAAAATAGTAAATCGACAAACTAAAATGTGAAATCTGGCAATGTCATATATACGCCAGAATCTTCTTAGAAATGAGTTAAGTGTCATGTTGACAACTGTAATTTTAATATTAGCGGTAATAGTGTGCTTGATAAAAAAATATATGTAAACCTATGTTGAATACAGTAATAAAAATTCCTAATAATGATAATCACAATGCTAATGCCACAAATGAGGTATTATCCACATCATAGCACAAATCTGATTCAATTGCTAATACTATTTTATTGTTTACACTGAAGTCTGACACATATATTTATATAATTAGTAGAACACTATTACTTTGTTTGTATAACTTGGATGTATTTTTTTGTGATTATAGTTTCGGCAATTTTAACTTGCCATTATTAAATTAATTAAATGTGTGTTACGTACGGAGTCCAAAAATAGCATCCAACCTTACATTAAGAAGCCATATTGCAATACCAATCTATGGGAATATCAGAATCTATATAAGGAAAGTATAAGAGTAAAACGGTTAAATGGGAAAAGAAGCGTAGTTTTATGAAATGAATAAAATTGCACTTTAAAGATTTTCAAAAAGTCAAGGGTAACTAGATATTTTGAATAAGGTAATAAGTCAATTTTTGATATCAATAAATCTCGGTTATTATGACACATAAAAACAAAACTGTGAAGAACAAAGTTGAAGATAATTTTACGTTGATTAATAAAATATATTGAGAAAATTTTGATCGCCATTATTTTTCGACATATGACGCAAACTTACATTTTATTAAATGCCTATAACATTATTCCATATATTATTTATTCTCTTTAATCCGATATCACATATGACATAGTTGTTTCTAAAAATAAGTGAGTTACTGTCATTTTTATTTTTTTCATAAATCAAAAATGGTTAGCTATGAAAAAGATAAAAGTAAAACAATTGCAGTTATATATAGTAATAACAATCTTGCAATGATTATATTTACAGAGATAAATAAAGATAAAAAAACAGCATAAAGTATAATAATTCTGTAATTATCAAAATAGTGATAAATAAAACTTACTTTGTTAATATCACACACGGAATTTATTTCGTAACTATAGTTTCAATCTTACAAGGCCATTATCAAACGTACAGTTGGTCTTGTAACGTTGAAACTTACGAAATAAATTCCGTGTGTGATATTAACAAAGTAAATTTTATTTATCATTTGATAAAGTTCCTGATTCAATATGTATCACAAAGTTATGGCTTCAAGCATCCAACATATTATCAAAATAGTCATAGGAGACAAATTTTAATATTACAAAATATACCCAAGGGGTTCACCATTAATATTTTGGCTTAAATTACATCTTTCTAAAATTGAATTTGTGGCTTTTTTTACTATTCTCTTGTCAACAGAATTAAATATTTCAACCACAGCTAGTCTAACATCATCCACGGATTCATATGATTTTTGATACTCTTACCCACAAAAAAAATTACACAGAAAAAAGAATAGATAGGGTGATCTAGGTGGCCATGGGATTGCTCAATTTCTTCCTACCTATGAGTTAGGAAAAGCATCATTTCAATAATTATATACAGCTAACATGTTAAATCATTTAGTGTGTTTTCAAAAATATGTGGGGCAAGAATTCTTGATCCAGACACTATATCATATATTAAACCCAAATTTAATTTTTGGTCTTCCTTGTGAATATTCTCGTGCATTCTCTTGGCGATTTTTTCTTGAGAACGTATTATCTTTATGGCTACTGCCAGTGCTTGGTCGATGTGGATGGATCTATTCATCGCCAATGTTAGTACGTTCACTTTTGAAGCTCCTTCAACTTTCGGCCTTGTAAAGGATCCGTACTCATCCAAATTATCGTAAATTCTTCTAAATGTTGGTAAGGATGGCTGCTTGCTGTCAAAATATTGTTTATAATATTGTTCTGCGCATTGCTCGGCGTTTTTATTACATATAATGTAACAACCAAAAATGTCACGCTTTTCTTCGTTAGAAAAATGTATTATCACTTACAACGTATAAATAACACCATAAAAGCACTTAGTACATAGCTTGCCGTTAACATATCAGTTACAACATATATGATTATCTGTACGTCAATTTACGCGCACGCGTTATGTATCCTTTCAGTTTTTGATTAGAATGATTGCCGAGGGCCGGTATATTTTATTTTTCTATTTTTGCCAAACTATTATGTTCGTTCTAAAGCAACCTATGCTCAACATGAATGTTATTGCCTTCTTGTGGGCGTTTGAGACTCTCGATGCGTAATAACATTAATTATTGTTCCCTGTCAACAAGAGCCATGGACCGGTTTCGATCTTTTTAGATCTCATCAGCGTAGCGCACTTGGAGACAGGGAATAGAGATTCACTTAATAGCAACTTTATGGTATTATCATATCGATGGTTAACGCGGAAACATTATTATTATTTTAATGCACGCATTATTAAAACAAAATCATCATTCAAAAATTTGAAACTAAATTCATTATTTAAAATAAAATTATATGTATGTATCTTATACATTTTCTTTCAATATATTTTTTGGATATTGTAGTCTTCAATACATTTTCCTCTACATAAAGGAATCTTACAATATTTGGACATAAAACTTTTTTGGTTCCTACATGGATCATTTTTTCAGTCTATATCACCTGAGATCTATCATGTAAATCGATTCTTATGAGTAACGCGACTTATTTGATCTAATGAACTTGACGAACTTTCTGAATCACGTGGTAAAATTTTGTCTTTCTTTCTGGGTATTTAAATTTTGTCAAATGAAAATAGAAAACTATCCACAATTTAAAACGAACATGAAACTTTTTTGTCCATTTTATAATTTTCCCCATTCTTGGGTTGTATGAAAGGTATCGATCATCGATAATCTACACCTTCATATATTTATTGCAATTCATATTAATAATAATAATAATATTTTCGGGCTTCACTATCATTTTTTTCTGATTTTCTATTTACTTTTCCTGTTTCAATCATGGTAGCTTTATGTATTGTAATTATCATCCTAACTTCACTTATATCTTTCCAAATGTGTATCAGAACGCCTCCTTTTCGGCGAAAAACATTTTGTTCTTTCAACAACTTTAACTTTCATAGGTCTGTAAGTAATCCCTGATTATTTCGTATATTGCTGTTGCTGTATCTACTGTTGTAGAAACCATATAGAATTTTTTAAGTTTTCTTGGATTATAAACGCGGAACTTTAATCGCTCTCGTTATGGAATTAATGCTTCAACTAACGAGTGGTTTTGTTTTGAACTAAGTCTACCTTAAAAGTTCAGGTAGCACTTGCTCATTGTTGGAAAAATGGATCGATTATAGAATTAGCCTGAATCTATTTCGACTCATTACTTTGCCAAAGAGAGGTGTTTCCATATTAGGATCTGTGAGACAGTAATCACTTATGCTATTCTTCTTCTATTCTTCTATGTTCCATTAGTGTATGGTATTTATTCTCAAGAATTTTTTCAGTTCGGATACCGTTGTGGCCGTTCACCGCTTTGGGTGTTTTATAATTTTATATGCATTTTAATGGCGATATCTGTTTGTTTTGATCTTCAATAAGGCAAAAAGTCATCATCAACAAATACATTTACTACTTGTGATAGATCTTCTGAATGTTTCGGAAAAACTTTAATTCCTTCATCTGCTAAAACAACTGTGACATTATATTCATGTCAGTATGAGCCAATGACTTCATGAAATAATTTCTTCATTTTCTATGTTGACAAATTCTATATCACTCGTATCCGATTCGCTTGAAATGACAAGGCTCACTGTCATTGTCCGAAATATCTGTCTAACTTACAGCTTCAGAAAAATCATCGGTACATATTTTACCATGTCTGCATCCATAATCAAGGTAAGAGTTAAAAGAAAATTATTTCAAGAACTTCACAGTTTCTTGCGAAAACTATTTGATGTTAGTCAACAAATATGCGAAATAATAAAAAAGACGTACTACTACATCAACGAAAACAACTCGAAAACTAGAATGAAATTTAATTTTTGTGAGTTACGTGAAGGTAAACTTGAATTTTAGTAATTACCGCACTGTACCCTCACTGTAATTTGCATAATTGTTTAGTATATAAGCCGAATAATTTTAGTTTTGTATTTAGTATTAAAACATTGATAATGGTCACTTTGTGTCCGAAATATATATTTGTGAATTTAAATATAATTAAATAACGGAGAATTACGTCAATAACTCCTCAACAATATAAATTAAATGATGAAACATATAACTCACTGGATAGGAATTAGGAATGCTGCCCTTGTTCTGTTTCATATATTTACTATCAGTTTCCCGACACGTGTTTCGGCGATAACTTATGTATCATTTAGTTTACTCCTTTTTATTTATGTATTTATTTATTTTACTTTTTAAGGCCCTGTTATAATTAGATATTTGAAAAACTCCAAAATACACATACATAAATTACAAAAATTTGGCTCACAGGGCTTGCAGGCGGAATTACTTTTTGTGATTTATAGTTTAAAAATTTTAAAATTATTAACTCATTTAGTTTTAGAAATAACTATTTCATATGTGGTATCAGAATGAGAAAAATTGAATTAGGCCTTATCCAACCAGGGATTTCATTTAAGTAAACGTCATATCCCTGAAAATTAATGGCGATAAAAATTTTCTGAATATATTTTGATAATTTGCCTAAAATTATATAAAACTTTGTCCTTTACAGTTGCATATCCACTTTATCCTGAGAGGAGCATGTTATGAAAATATTTTTTTCCAAACGGGCCTAATACCGTTAGTCATTAAAATTTGTAGCCATATACACTTCCCGGAAATATTACACCTACTCTTTTGTAATATTTCGTAGATTCGGTAATTATAATATGTATTATTTTAATTAACAAATAAAGTAAATTAACAGTAAAAAACTATTTTTCTTTTATTCTAGAAATAAATTTAATCGAATATCATCTTATTTATTTGCAATAACAATAACGATGTTATCGCAAAATGAGCCATTTCAAACATATTTAAAAAATAACACATGAAGTAACAAACCATATCTCAATCATGCATAATTTTACTGTTTAGTTGAAAGTCATTGTTACCGTAATGGAAAGTAGAAGATTGTTTAGATATTCATCTATCATACAGTTACATTTATTTTTAAATAATAAACATCTCTTCAGTGTCGTTCACCAAGTTTTTGCCTGATGCACGGGCTTTATTAACCTCTAGGCCTTCCTGGTAGTTGAGGTGATAAAGGAAACATTTTCAGTTACCGGGAAGGCCTAGAGATTAATAAAGCCCGATTATCAGGCAAAAACGTGATCAGCGACAATGAAAAGGTCTGGGTTTCCCCGATTTAAAACACGCTTATTACCTGAACCCAACGCTATATATAAACCTGTTAAAATTACATTGTTAATGGCCCAGTGCCGAAACCAGTCGGATAATAAAATTAAAATAAAGTGCAATAAGTGAATTTTCAATCAACTACCTGTTACGTTTAAATAAATTGTGACATTAAGAAAAGATAAGTCAAAATTATTTTATTTATAAATTTAAAATGTATTAGTATGTAAATGCCCCAGTGTTAAGGTTATTCTAAATAATTACACAACAGCACAGTAATTAAATATTAATTTGCCGGTGCAGTTTTCTTCAAAATTTAATTATTGATTTAAAAAAAATAAGTTTTCCGAGCATTATTCCATCGCTGTCTTTCATTTCATTTATACAAAAACTTTCAGTCAACGGTTAAAAGACGAAGTCTTAATATTAATATATAACTCACTGTCTGGCGGTGCTTTAGTATAAGGAGTAGCATTACTACACTGCTGATCGGTGAAATGAATTTTTCTCATTAATTCTTTTAATATCACATTATCGAAAATTCTAGAAATAAAAAAAATATGGAAAATACTAGATTGTTTTAATAGTTTCTGGAAAAATAAGAAGTATAGAAAAAATGTGTTTATACATATCTAAGAGTAGAGTTATTCACTAGTAGATTTTCTTTATTATTTTTTTAGTATTAATAGTTTCATTATTTAGAGATCCAACTATATTTGAATTTTTCAAATGTTTTTATTCTTAACGCAACGAAAGGTATAAAAGTCAATGAAGTATTAGTAAAAACATTCACTTCGCCGATGACAGTACTAATAGCGCCTAGTGAAGAGAATCTCAAGAACCTATTAA
The DNA here is from genome assembly GCA_963969525.1 of Ontholestes murinus. NCBI lineage: Eukaryota > Metazoa > Arthropoda > Insecta > Coleoptera > Staphylinidae > Ontholestes > Ontholestes murinus. The sequence goes on along the minus strand of OZ018394.1, from coordinate 66,677,741 downwards.
ATAATGTGAACAGTGAAGTTACATCTATGGGAATTAAAATCAACGTGGAAAAACAAAAATAATGGTTATAACAAAAAACCAACGTCCTCCAACACACATAAGACGCAAAGTTCAAATATTTAGGTTGTTAACTAAACAAGAACATCGAAAAATCGAATCGAGATTGCCAGATTTATGAAAATGAGAAAACTGTTAACCAATAAAGTCCTACTATTTAGTATGAGATACTGAATTGCGAAATGCTATATATAACCCTTGCTGCAATATGGCATAGAAGCTTGTACGCTGAAAACATCATATGAACAAGATAGAGGCCTTCGAAATGTGGATGCTGCTTCGAATGCAAAAAATATCATGGACCGTACAAGTATCGAATGAAGAAGTCCTTCGAATAGCGGTAAATTAATATCAAAAAGCAAAAAACAGCTTACCTTGGCCATGTCATGAGGCACGAATGTTACGAACTACTACGTCTGCTCATTCAAAATAGAAGGAAGGAGACGCTTTGGAAAGAAAATAATATCATGCCTCCGCAACATTAGGAAGTCGACAGGGATGGGTTTTGAACATCTGATGAGAGCAACAACAGATAGGAAATAATATGCTGAAATAGTCGCTAACCTCATATTCGAGAGGCACCTACAGAAGAATGTAAACATATATTTGCAATAAAATACTAATTTATTAATATAGTTGAAGAGTACGCTAGATCAGTTAATAATGTATTAATATAGATCAAGAGTAAGCTCCCGCAGGGGTGGTTGACGTGCACAGCCATTTGGGAGTAGCAACCCCACGTACCCGAGCCGTTCATTGCACACACACACACCCGCTCATCACACACACACACAACGACACTGACACTCCGCGAAGTAATGCCTGACGGCGGTTTCGCGGGGTGGCACACACACACACATACACAGGCACACATCACCGACGCAGACGACACCCTACACCCAGTGAAGTAATGCCAGACGGCGGTCCCGCGGGGTGTCAGGGCGACTTGGGGAGGTGGTTTTTAGTTTTTTAGTGGGTATACCAGTACAGTTCTGGGGACTCCCACACTCTGTCTATAAAAGATTTTCCACCTCCCAGCCACAAAAAAAAAGGTCAAGAGTAAGCTAGCCGGTAGACGGGTCAAGTGACGTGCACAAGCAAATATGTCTTCTGGATGGCGAGGGGAAGGCACTAGATAGGCTGTTGGAAGGTAGCGCGAGCTCGGCACCGGAGAGGACCGGAGGATTTTCCGAGAACCAATCGCTATCAAGATGCAACAGGCAACAGTGGATCAATTAAGTGGATACAGCATTGTATCGAAATAGCGCTTGATATCAAGAACGCCTTCAACACTCTCCCGAGACTCACAATTATAAAGGCGTTGCACCGGTAAAAACTGACAGGGTACCTTATAAATATCATATGTTTTTAAGATACTTGAGTGATAGGTAGCTAGTTTTCACGGGAGACTCGGGGACAGAAGAAAGTTTATGATGACCGGTGTCGTACCCCAAGGCTTGGTGTTCAGCCAATTCATGTGGAACGCTGCGTACTATGGGGTGTTCCGTATGCCACTCCCTGAAAGGGCCGAGACGCTTGGGTTCGTCGATGACCTGCTGATAGTTATTAGCAGTAGAGACATTAAGGACCTACGTCTAGTGGCACAAAGGGTGGTCGAGACAGTCACCGAGTGGCTAGATGGAGCCGCTCTCTCCCGGACACGGGCTGGGCGGATACTATGTGAACATGTGAAACTGCTAGGCTGCTAGATCGAAGTCAATAAGAAAATGAAGTACCTGTGGGTCATACTAGAGGCTAACCCGCTCTGCAGCTTTCAGGTACTGGAAGCGTCAGCAAGGGCTGCAAGGATGGTAAGGGCGGTGACTCGTCTGACGGCAAACACGGGTGGCCAGACGGTGGAAGGAGGAGTCTGCTGATATCGAACTACTACCTTTTTGACTCTAGTATTACGTGAGGATGCAACAAATTTTTTACAAAAAACGATTCGCAGCTTAAAAACTACTGCCAAATTATTTAGTGTTAATTGTCTTCGTATCTTCTGTTTACAAAATCAACAAAATACATAATATACATACATTTCAAATAAAACAATATATAATTAAGGTCATAGGAAATGCGGGCTGAGTGCACTAGTACGCACTGGTCATTAATTCAAACTTTTATCACTTAAACAACTGATACAACATCTTGGCTATCACCAGTGAAAAAAAAACGTAATAGTAGTAATATCAATAAATTGTTTTTATTTTATGAAAAATGTATATTTAAAAGTATAATTTATTTTAAATAAATGTCAATATGGAGTTTCAAAAATTAACGTTTTTTTATAATCTTATTGTATTTTAAAATAAAAATACTAACACATTAGTATTTAAGAACAGATAGAACAGAAGAAATAAAAACAGCGTATAATTTTGGCCAGTATAACAAAGGCACCTTTAACGGCTGCTTATTATAAAATACAATAGTATTATAAAAAAAAACGTTAATTTTTGAAACTCCATATTGACATTTATTTGAAATAAGCAAAAATTCATTTAAATTATTTTTATAATCTGTGATTTTTCAAATTAGTCAAATATAAAGATCTGTTATATCAAGTTCATTGGCAATCTGAATAAGTCTTTACTTGGAACCAGATTACCACTTAATATTCCATGTAGCACTGTTCCTGATTCCACTACGTGCAAGATGTAGATGCAACTTGTTTATTAATTAATATATTGTGACCCTGGTCTTAGTGAGTATATAAAGATATTTCGAGAAAAAGAATGTCGACAGATCAAACTTAATATAAATAATATTTTATAAATGCGTTCTTAAATCTACAAGATAAGTTTTAAGATTAGCTATTTCCTTAAATAATTGACTGGCTAATAATTCTGTATAAACAAGATGAAAGCTAAGCAATAATAAACGTTAATATACATATATAAAACGTTAATATCAAAGAAACGATTCAAAATATTGATGTAAACACATTTTGGTGAACTAGTAAACATAATTAGTACTGTTATTTGTAGCTACTCTTGGTACTTGGTACTTGCTTATATGTGTGACGAGACCGTAGTCTAGGTAATTATTGAATCGCTTTTTTATTAAATGTTATCAGAGGTAATCTACCATATATCTATCTTATGGTTTGGGGAATGTTTCATCCAAATAGCGTAATTCGAGGTAGCACCATCTTGAAAGATCATACTTGTAGACATAGCTAGAAAATTATTTAATCATAATGGTGGTTGCGATCGTTACTATGTGGTAATTCATAATGAACACTGAATAAAACACTTACTATGTTTTTAAAAACATAGTAAGTGTTTTATTCAGTGTTCATTAGAAAATTATTTCCTAATAATAATTTTGAAAGTACATCATGTAAGAATTCTAGCTAAAATATAAAACATATAAAACCTGTACTCAAATTATATTTTGTTTTGAATGACTATCCTAATATTTTAATTTATATTTTAGAAAATGGCTCGATAATATTAAATATGTAATATACACACATAGAACGAATATGTTTTAATAAAACTCATATTAAACAACCAAATATAATCTATCGATAAACAGTATTTGAATACCTTACGACAAAAGTTTTCATTAATTTTTACCAAACTTATAAATAATGTATTTTGGTATATTATTTATTTATCTAAGACAATAATTTATTAATGTATACATAAATTAATATATAAAATGTATAGTTTATATAATATTCTTAAACTAACAAGTACATTACATTTAAAGAATAATAGTAAAATTTTAATCATTTAGAATTTATATTAATTTTAGCACATTTTGTATTAAATTGTTAAAATATTTTATAAATTTCAATCTCATGTAAAAAAAGATTGTATTATATAACTTATATAAAAAGTGCACGTACAATTTATTCAGAATATAAAATAAACGTCGCTTTTGCATATCAATTAATGTGAGATGCCAGTTAAACAACTAAGTGATTCATTTTATGCAATCCCGCCGAATAATAAAATGAATAATTTATCGGACAATGTAAGCGGTACAGTTATTATTACAGATTTATGACCTCTCCTGAGTAAATAAACAATTGGCGCAAATGCAATAAATTATCGTGCAAACTATATAAGGACGCCACATTTAGAAGTTGAATGCCACAATTAAAAGAACCGCAAGAGAGCACGCTCAAAATCAGTTCGACCATAAGATTTACGTTCTCTCGAAGGTAGAGCAAGACGAGAACAAGAAAACGAGCGGAAGAAATCCTGAAAGCAATAATACTGATTGAAGCGCTTAACAATGAGCACGTTCAGTGTGTAATATTCCGGTTTAAAGAATTGAAATGGTGTAAAAGTTTTCAAAACGGATACAAATAATAAATATATAATGAATAATGGCAAAAAGGAAACCAATAATATATATTTTAAATCGTGAGGATTAAAATTTTCCATAATTGTTTTTGTCGGAGATTTTATGTTATTAAAATAGCCAACTGAAATTTTGGTAAAATTAGTTTTATTATTATATATGAATGGTATTTAGGCGCCATTGCGACGTCTATGACCGTTCTTTAGTACAATATACCTTCTTCCATGTGAAGTAGAAATTTTTGTACACATGTACCTATAGAATTATTTGTCTTGAAACAGTTACATTCACATTGGATAAATAAATAAATATCAATATCAATATCAATATGTTATAAATATAATTACAATATGAGCAATATATAGTTGTAATATTTCTTTGTTAATAACATAATAAAGCAATTTAATTGTCAATGGTTCATTAGTGAAAATAAAAATAGTTGAATGTAAAAATTGTAACAATTTATTATAAATAGCCATACTCGTATTTTACCTCTTATATCTCTTATAAAGCAATATTTATATTGAATTTTTGCAACTTTCAAGGCCGTCAGGTCAATTACTGCTCGTAGCCGCTAAGTATTGCAATTATTGCATTTTCTTGTAACACCTACGCGCACTTGGCCGATAATTTATTGTTGGATACTAATAATCTTGGAATTTACACATCTGTTATTAATGAATTTGTAATTGGAACCCAACTAATTGGCTCATACAATGTTTGTCCATATTTATTGCATGCAGATAGATCGTTTGCGTCTCTATTATTTAATCCGAAATATCTGTACTGTTACAGTTACCGATATAATCTATTTATGACCTCTAGTTGGTAATAATCGGTAATTCAACACAAATACAAAATCTTCCAAGCACAATTAGATTATTATGTTACATAAGCAAATGTTTGGTGTATACTTTCTTTAATAGGCTACTATCAAATTATCATAATTTAATTTATATCTTATTATTGAAGTATGCAGTTGACAATTTTGTTGCTCAAATGCTTTTGAAGTTAGTGCATTTTAAAGATAGCCTTTATTATTTATGTTAAATAGGACTGTATAAAATATAACAGGGTATATACAAACAGCATAGTATGTCAATTATCTAGAATTGGCCTATGAAATAAAAATATAGTGTAGTAAGTTGCTTTGCTAATGTATCGTCACAAAATCTCCACGTTGTCCATCCCTAGAAATCTAACAAACAATATATCTTATTCATTTTTGCATATTTTATTATTTAAAACCATTTGGAGCTTTTAATTTGAAATTTAAAATTTGACTCATAAAGTTTAGTATCAGATTTACTTATGGGGAAATAATTTAAATTTAGGAATAGTTAAATTAAATTGCTCATATCTAAATAATTTCCTGAGTTTCAAGTAAGAAACTACTTATTTTATAGAGTAAAAAAAACTGCTAAAATTTTAATGTAGTTCTATGTATAATCATTCAATTTGTATCCCGGGTTTTACATATAGGTGTAAAATTTGTTAAATTTTATTGAAATACAACAACTTCAAACTTATTAAATAATTATTATTTTCAATTTTTAATACCTTGAAAATGTGTAAATATTTTTTAATATTCTATTTGATGGGCTTTCTAATATCTTGTTTATTAGAAATATTATATAGAAAAATATTAATAAATAAACGTAAAAAATTAATCTTTTAAATATAAAAGAAACAATAATTATAGTATATTATTCATAATCCTAAATCATTGTATAGTTCTATAAATATCATTTATCTAAACGTAGATGTAATACTTACGATATGTCTTATTTTATGAATATTTACCTGAATCAAAAAATAATCAATTAGTGACATAATTATAACATACGTTTTCTTAAATGTATTTATTTATATCATGGGTGTTTTACATTTTTTCTTAGTTGAAATTGTCGAAGAATATTCAACAAAAATATAATTATATATTGTATATGCAAAACTAAAATTTCTATTGTTAAATACAAATTGAATTATTGTAATTTTGGTGATTTCAGTTCATCTTTTTGATTATCATGATATCATTTATTGGTGCTTTAACAAATATGTTTTACACAGGTCATTACAGTAATTTAATGTAAAATAAAAACTTACATGCTATATGAATAAGAATATAAACAAATTTGTACTTTATACAGTTAGCTAAGTAAAAAAATGTTGAATTAAAATAGTAGGTTATAAATACAAATATAAAATAAAACAACAGTCAAATAAAATGAAATAATGTTATTGTTGGCAATAAGATAAAATCATTAAAAGAAATAGTAAGATTTATGATGTTATCCATTATTTAAGCTCTCAAATAACCCGCAGTTAAGATACTCCTCCCAGCTCTAGAAAGGATTCCCTAGTAGAAATTTCTTTACCACCTTTTTAAATGTGTGAATTTGTACCAGTAGTATTGAGGACATACGACATCGTACATCAACCCCGTGTCTAGTATTGTAATTATGTATCGAATTATGATTCCGATACGTAATAATGTGCGTACTTATACCGGGTGTATATGCTCAAATAAACCTCCATTCGAAGATAAACAAAAACCAAGTCTATTGTAAAAATGTTTGCGCATATGTGAAAGGTGTCTGTTGACTTAAGAAACTTATTTTTTTCACTAATTTATTTATTTAGTTATTTCAATTATACAAGACATTTTATTTAATTATTCGAAAGGTAAATTAATTATCACATCAAAAATGACAGCTCAAATTGTAACATTTGCGGTACTAATGGAAAATATGATTTTTGTAAAATTTTAACTTTTACTATAATTCTTTATTTTCGTTCCTCAAAAAGATAAGTTAAAAAATTGTCAATTTCTGTACTATTTTTAATTCTAATAATTTTGATCTCATATGTTTTTGTTCTAAAACAATTAGGGGCGCAGGAAGTTGCATAAGTGTGATTTATTTAACGCACTCATATATAAATAGGCAAGGGAGAGTTAAAATTCGAGTATTAATAAAGACGGGTTTACAATCATATAGTAGATAAGACTGACAGAGACCAAAATATGCGGTCACCAATACTTCCTTTCTAACTTATACACGACACTGCTAGAATTTTCTAAATGTTATCTCCAAATATTTCATTATACGCAACCATCATGATTTTTATGACAAAAAGTTTTGATGCTGATGATATTGATCTTCTATATAGAAGATACATCACTGTTCATTTAAAGGATGTACTTCAAGGCGCTCTCGATATATACACAATAAATAAATAGCGACTTGAGATCAATTTTGAAGAGTGCATTCTAGTAGATCATATCCCTAAAAATAAATTGATTTTCTCAATACTGCTTTGAGAGAAAATTAGTTTTGAAATACGGTGTCACTGCTGATAGTAAACATCGAATGCTAAACTTTTATTTAGTACTTAATTATATTATTAATTCTTGAGCCACCATAATCTACTCGGTAACGCTGATTAATTTTGCACTCATAATTAGGATAACTCTAAAATCTTAGCAATTCATATGGTCTCAGCTTAGCTATCTACAAAAAGTAAGAGTCCACTACCCTACTGAAAGGGTATTTAAGGGTTTCCTCTCATTTTATCAGAAAAATATATCTAGTAGCGAAAGAGAATAAGGACTTACTGCGAATGCTTACACCAAGTAAGGCAGAGCGCCGCAATCTATGCCAGCATCTAGGATTGTATCGTTATTAATGGAATACTTGGTCCTGTCATCGCTAGCTATTTTCTGTCGCAGAGTTCTCGTTGCATTTAAGTGGCCATCCATCAATTTACGTAAGGATACATTGAAGAATAGTGTAGTCAGAAAAAGTCTAGAATATGTGCCAGCAAGCTGAAAATGTTTAGGACTCGGTTCTATTTCCGTTGTTTATTTTTTTCACATATACTCCAAAATAATCCTTGCGCCATCGTAATCCGCTCTGCTTTCGCTGAAGTCCCTGACCAGTCGCCAAGAGAAAGATCCCCGGAGAGGAGATTTTAGTTAAGGCATCTGATACTACCTTATTCATGATATTTGCACCTTGCATAAAAAATGGAGTCGGCTGTGATGAAGAGGAAATAAGATATAAGCTTTGTCGTTGCGTGGTAACACGTCATAGGATGAAAACGTGATGGTTTGAAAATTATTCGCAGAAGTTTCGTGATTATAGTCATATGCGTGCTCTACAAATTGAACCTCCGGTTTACTCACTCGCAGATAATTTCTTTTTAGCTGCCCTTACCACTCACACATAATACACATTTTTCATAACTTTCTCCCATTCAGCTTTTGCTTTTCCTTTCATGACGGTCATCTAGCTCTTATTAACGTAGCCTTTCCTCCCTGCTGACCTGATTGTTACTCTGATACCTTGACAACTTTCCGTGTACCTACCTTCCATGAATCTTTACTTACTTTCCTTTTTCTTTTACATAAGCAACTACGTTTATTTAATAATCTAACCATTCATTTACTACGTTCTGTGTTTTTAGTTTCTTACGCCCTGTTTACTTAGGCTCTCCTTTCTTAATCCACATAATTTTGTCTCATAACTGGCCCACCTTAACACTTCCTCACTGTGTATCTTAGCCCCCAGCGTATGCTTCAGGAAACATCGCTTCTCTCTCTCTCTCTCTATGCACCTATAAATTTTCTGCTTCCCATCTTGCCACTCTATCGACTTCCCACACGCAAGTCATAATTTACATCCAATAAAAAAATACCAAGAAAACAAAAACAAAACAAAAATCTCTGGTGGAAAAGTCCTAGTTGAACTGAATTGGCGAATTTACGGCGGGAGTATAAATATTGGAAAGTTTTTAAACCGTTTGTGGAATCAATATAGAAATTAAGACTAGTTTCGATTTCAAGCTTGTATTTAGATTGCTTGTATATAGCACATAATTTCAATTGGGCTTACTTTTGAAGTAAACCGGGCATATGCAGAAAAAAGCAGCGGTACGGTAACAAACAATCATGCCAATACCGGTGGTGGATCGAGCTATCGATGGCATGGAGAAAAAAAGACATGCTAAACATCGGATGTCGATTGAGTAGCGGCCGATGGCACAATTATGCAAGAAGATGAATTATTGCAGTCGCCAGGGCATGTACATGAAAGTGAGAAGAACGAAGAGGAAGTATGTTGACATGTAGGTAAACCAGAGGTGGGCTGGGTAGCTACTAAAGCATAAGTATACCAGAAAAAAAGGAAGAAAGCGGATATGCAAAATATACCATTCCAGAACTGAGTACCTACAGTAAGAAAAAAGAAAGTAAAAACGAAGAATGATCATGCGTAAGAAGCCGTTGGTGGTTTGAGAAGCTATTGGTTGTTGTTTACAAAGGAGTGATTCATTTTAAGGGAAACACTGCATATACGGGTAGATTAAAGCTTAATATATAGGTATATGGAGATTGTTTTATTTCCACAGAATCTCTACTTCCTGGGCAGTTAGTATTAACCAGAGTAGGTTATATTTGATTTAGTTATAGTTTCGAGTAATAAAATAGTTCGCAATTCAATTATTAAATAAATATATGTCACTAAGAAATTACTAACTAACCATTTTCTCTACTTCTCTCTCATGATATTCCATGCTTGCCTCGCACGTACACACTTTTGAAAATAAATCAAAAATATCTTAATGCATTATTTCCATTATTTGTTTTGCCTTCTTATGCGTAATTGATCAATACTTTCTTCTTTGTTATCAGTAATCATTATGTTCTTCTGCATGTGTCTTCAGTATTAAATTTTGATACTTTATTTAACTTTATTTGCATACTTTTTTATTATAACTTTGAATGATCCATATAACTGCTGATACCAGAAAATAATTTACAAATGCAATTTAAACACAATTTGTTCATATAACAATAAAACAATCTGATTAGTTTTTACTTACACCTACAAAAAATAATATTGTAAATGCTGAAAAATACAATATACATTGTAAACGAACAAGTTGTTGAAATATGAGGCTTTATAACAATGAAACAAATTGGAAGTGTGTGAATTGTTTGAGGGCAACGTAATTTTAAGAGGATAAAAACAGTAATGACCTTGAAAAAACTTCCTGGGACATTAAGCTCACCCACGCATTTAATGCGATAAAAAATTTACCGGTTGTGTGGGATGATTAGCACAAGCAAAGAAATATAAGATAACTCTTAATGTATCTCAGGTGACAGTGTCCTCATTACTGTCGCATATAGCGGTAGTTTGTTAAATGTCGTTCGATTAATTAACGATTATAATGAGTGCAGAAACCCACAAATAAATTTATAATATAAAGTATTAATACAGAGTTTGTTAAATAATGGTAACTATGTTATTATCAAACAGACTGCCATGTTTGGTTTTTGAACACTGTTATATCATAAATATAAACTAATCATATGCGCGGTTCTGGTTCAATTTAAACTTAATAATATATGTTATAATTTTGCATTTAAGATTTCTAAAGTAGTTATAAAATTATTACATTAAAATTTTCTACAACTGAGCAAATATATTTGATTATTTTTATTACATTATGATTATATAGATAAAGATAAATGAATAATAACAACAAATAAATAAATTATATACTTCAAAACGTAAAATACATAAAATGAAGATGAGTCGCAATCATTTAATTTAATTATATTGTGAGAAGCTTCTAGTTCAACATATGTACCTGATTTTTATTGATTTAAGTATAATTTCGACAATTATCAAAATTTTTCAGTTGAGTTACTCAAAATGTTTTTATGTCCATGTCACATTGGTGTTATTTAAAGTGACATGAAGAATTGATGTCGTCCAAGAAAATGAATTACATTAGTTGTGAATATTTCTGTGTGTTAATTTTTATAGCTTTCGACGATTATTATTCAATCTATTTAATTTGACTTTTCTAGATTAAGCAATATCAAAAACTAGTAGAGTATCAATGGTATATAGACTTCAATGGTAGCTAGGGTTCGTTTAGTAATACATTTTGTGAAAGACGTCTAAAATCGGTTCTTTCAGGAAACATTAAGAGTATAAATGAATTCATATAGCAAGATCATCATGTGATCTAAAAAATTGAGGTATCCTTGGGCATTAATTGGACAAGAAAACATTCAATATAGTATGAACATTTCGCTATAAAAAAAATCGTCTCCATTGGATCCTACTCAATTTAATCATCGCTCAAAAACAATTTCGTGTTGATTGATCGAAAGAAATGCTCAAGAATTACTATTGTGGTCTTTAATAGTGTAGTAGGTGACGAATTATGAATATATACGAATAGACCCGAAAGTAAACAGCAGGTCTTTCAAAATTCAACAAAGAATATTCTCTCACGAAGCAATGTTTTTCGCAAAAAACGCACATATGACAATTGTACTATTAATGCATTTTCGGATGATCGGTTCTGATACCATGTGTTTATTAGAAATATTCGGAAAATAAAGGAAATCAACCGCCGAAGACGCATCATTCTCCACCTGGACAATGCGAGCTCACATACAGCGGCTCAAACAAGAGACTCTTTGATCCACCGTACAGGCCTGATTTGAAACTGAAAGGCTGCTTTTTATTTCCGCAAATCAAAACTAAATTACGAGGTCAATGTTTTTCGACGGTTGATGCGCTCAAAATGCATGTTTTAGAGATACCTGAATCAAAGTGCTTCGAAAATTCAAGTGGTCCAATGTATTCATGTACGATTTTTATATATTCTTTAATGTCGGTAATTTAAATTAATTATAGGAATTGAATTTTGTAAATATCACGAAAATTAAAATAATAATAAGCATACATTGAAAATTGAAAATAATTAATATGCTAAAAATGTTGTATGCTGATGACATTATTGTATATTTATAAATAATTTTATTATATTGTTTTCATAATGTTACCGGCGTTCAGTTTACCTGAACGTGGTAACAAATGCGTAATTATATTTTAATCCATTTTACGAGCTACCCATTGCTCCTAATAATAATTTGCATAAATTCCGCATTATTGAAATAATCCAAACGAGATAATTTTCCAAAATGTGCAGCTGCCAGTGCCAAACAATAAATCGGACCCTTTTTCGGCGAACGAGGATAATTACCTGTTCCAAGAATTACCGTGCCTACGTGACAAGAACAAAGCAGCGGTACCTGAGATCACCATATAAAACCAGGCCCGACCATCGCTCTTTACCAGTCGTCTGCCATCAGCAGCGGTGGTCAGCCTGGTCGGTTCCGCCGATTCAAGCCTCTTGCTCTTGTATATATTGTATATTTTTCTATGTCTATTTTCTGTCTATTCTGTTGTAATATATTTTCTTCTTCTCTGGCCCCATGTTTTAATTTACACACTTTCTCTTGTTCTTAACCTTTTTTCACAGCTAGCCGGTGCCCATACGTTGACGTGGCGTGGAAGCCCAAGCAAGTATCACCAACGGGAAACTGTTTAATCGAAGCCTGCGGCTGCTAATCGATGGTGAGCCTTGCCAGGGACCCCTGTGCCGCCTCCAGTGCGTGTTGGTTCCAGAAAGTACCGTCGGTGCTACTTCCTTGCCAGTCCACCACGAGGACGTCTTCCGCGTCCAACCGTTAACAATAATAATATCATATTATAAAATTCCTTAAATATAAATTTCTGAAAATCAATATGTAATTACTTTATGAAGGAGATTTCTTTTAAAAATATTCTATATAAATACTTTTCTAAAACTAAAAAGGCAAGTAATATTTTAAGAAAAAATAATAACAATTACAAAAATAAAATGATACTTTAACATTTTATTTTTGTAATTGTTATTATTATCAATGTGTATTATAATCTATAATTTATTTTCAAAAAAGTAAATGCGATTTATTTTTTATATTCCAATCTGAATAAGAAGTTATCAAACAAGTTTTAAATTAAGTGTTCTTTAAAGCGTGACCAACGTCTAAATATCCTAACGTAGATACTTCTTCTCAGGCTTTTTTGGTTTTATAATTAAGATTTAAAATCAGTCATTCAATTATTTTTACAAATATTATAAATTTAAAAAAGTATATCATCACTATTCCCACTTGATTAAATACATTTCTTTTTCTGACGAAGTCCCAATTGATTACGAGAAACAATTCTAATCGGTGACCATTTGCTATGTGTTTATTTAGAAATACGATTACACTTTTTACTGAAATGATATATAGTGGTCTTGGAAACATAACAGTTTATGTAACATGACTCACGGTCATTGTCGGTCATTTATTTATCTCTTCGCCGAGTCGCGTTTTTAAATATGCTCGACATGCCTGGCTTATTTATGGTTGAATTATTTAGATAGGTACAATTGTTACCCATCTTACATTTTTCGCGATGAAATAAAATTGTTGGCTTCGGAGGAATTTATTTAAATAGATTCTCCAGAGATGGCCATTACACAAATAATACCTTATAAACAATAGCGTATGCGCTCAGCGGAGTTTATTTATAGCTCATAAATAATGTATGCGGTATATCGAGTCTAGGTCTAGGTTAAGGCTGATGGTTGGGTTATTACCATTGGAGGTCGCGAGCGCGCAATCTCCACTTGCATATTTCAGTTGGATAGAAAGTTTCATTTCCTTCTACGATCTGCGCCGTAACGATTTATTATTATGAAGCGGGAAAGGATGCAATTATAAATTTAAATTATTGACACTTCTTGTCTTTGTTCTAGATCAATTACATCACAACAAAAGTTGTTCTGTTATATTGCACCTGCAGTACAGATATGTAGTACGTGTGCTTACTTTGTACATACCTTAAAAAGGAAGCACACATGTCTTAGAATTTTATATTATCTGGATGATTTATTAAAGGTGGATCAGTTATTTAAAATTGTAAACTGTTTTTTGCTACATAAGAATGATTTGTTGCATTCTCATCTATAAAATTATGACCAAATAAACGTTTTTTTCAATACGCAGGTGTGTGTTCTGTGCTAATAACCAGATGTAATAACTGTTTGGCTTAAAAACTATAGTCTGTTCGTTGGATCTTCCGTCGTACGTCACAAACTATCGCTTCGAGAAACGACGCAAAAACATTAAGTCTTATAAAGTAAACCAAATGCGTTAGAAAAAGAACGCACTGTACACCTTTCGTCGTTTTTTGAAGCGATAGTTTGTGACGTACGACGGAAGATCCAACGAACAGACTATATTTAGCAAGATTTCCTATCGACAATGCTCTACAAAATAGCTGCTAAATATGCAAAGATTATGAAGAAAGTACAGAAATATAGTTTTTTAACAGTAATCATGCGAATATATAATTTGGTCATAATTATTCTTCATAAATAAATAAATATTTGTTTTATTCTCAGTAGCAATATCAAATAAAATTGGTAGTATAAAATTACCATAGGAATTAACTACCATAGATTTAAGTGACTACTTATCTAACCCAAATTAAGTGTGAAAAAATAAATCTAAAACGCAGAAGAGTATTTTTCTTAAAAATCAAGGTTCTGGCAAACAAGTTTAAAGATCTTAAAATTCGAAACTTATACCCCACAGATTTAATTTTAATTGGCAAACATTGGCTACCTCGCGAGGAATGTTCAATTTCTAAAGTGGGTAATTTATCTGTTGAAGCATATAACGTCCGATTTTCTGGAAATTGTAGATACTAGGGAATATAATATAAAAACTGATCAAATACGTGCCGAATAATCATACAAAATTTATATATTTCTATATTTTTTCTAAAATATATATCTGAAATCATATCTTTCCATAAAAGTTGTAATTTGAATAACATTTTATACTTTATTTGTATAAACTATACTATTTTACTAAAGTTTAAAGATGTATTTTTTATTTATTTTCAATATGTAATACACCTTCAAAATAGGCTTAAATGTTAATAGTGTGTTTTTTTAAACTAAATCGGGATGCTAACATTGTAAGCCCAATATATTATATATTGACATCCTAATGGAATTTATATTGAAATTAATTTAAATAAACTGTACATTAATGGTTATTCAATTAATTACTAGATATAAAATGTGTTTACTAAATTAAAGCGAGTTGGTTCGGCAATCATGCCTAATTTAACAACTATTTTATTCTAGTCTGCTTCAACTATAACCATTGTTCTTAAATAATCTTTATGAGACAGTTTATTATCTCGACGTGTATTTCATACAAAACTTAAAGTAATCTACTACAACATGATGATGTATCCGTGGAATATGTTAACCTTTGCTCTCGCCGCGGAATTAATTCAATAAACACTCTACGGAGAAATAGAACCTGTCTACTTTAAATGTAATCATTCAACATTGAAAGCATCTAATTTACATAAATCAAAGTGTAAATCGGTATGAGAATTCGATAACAATCTTCACTGTGCCCTAACATATCAATCAAGATTATGCAAGACTATTCTCCCGTTCATAACCTCACCAGAAATATGGTAATTGTCCTAATTGGAAAGGAATTTCTTAAGTATATGTTAAAAATATTTTTGTAATACAGGGTGTCCCATTTTAATCCGCCAGTAGCGATAATTCTGAAACTTTGCATTGAATCAAAAAGTGTTCCAAATGAAAAGTTAATGATTCTGAGGGGGACATCTGATGCCGTAGACTTTGCCCCCCCAGCCCCCCAAGGGGGGCGGGAACAGGGGGCAACTTTAAAATTTTAAATGGAAACCCCTATTTTTTATTGCAGATTCTAATAGACGGTTAAAAAGTATGTAAGTTTTATCCGAAACATTTTTTTATTGGTCGAGAGATGGCGCTGCAAATGTAAAAGTTTTTTATCAATTAAATTGCGAAAATCGTCACGTAATTAACTGTTATTATTACTTAAGACTTACTCACAACCTTACAAGGTTGTTTTTTTCTCAGCCTGCCCAAATACTACCCCCGCCCCCCCTACAAAGACGTAAATTACTCAAAAATAGCGATTGAGTACTTCGTTTTCAAATTAAATAATGGTAAAATAATTTAAAAAAGAATGTCATTTTTTTTTTCAAACAGTGTTTGACCTGGCCCCCCTCATAGCTTCATTTTTTGAAAAAAAACGACATTCTTTTTTGAATTATTTTATCATTATTTAATTTGAAAAAGAAGTACTCAATCGCTATTTTTGAGTACTTTACGTCTTTGTAGGGAGGGTGGGGGTAGTATTTGGGCAGGCTGAGAAAAAAACAACCTTGTAAGGTTGTGAGTAAGTCTTAAGTAATAATAACAGTTAATTACGTGACGATTTTCGCAATTTAATTGACAAAAAACTTTTACATTTGCAGCGCCATCTCTCGACCAATAAAAAAATGTTTCGGATAAAACTTACATACTTTTTAACCTTCTATTAGAATCTGCAATAAAAAATAGGGGTTTCCATTTAAGATTTTAAAGTTGCCCCCTGTTCCTGCCCCCCTTGGGGGGCTGGGGGGGCAAAGTTTACGGCATCAGATGTCCCCCTCAGAACCATTAACTTTTCATTTGGAACACTTTTTGATTCAATGCAATGTTTCAGAATTATCGCTACTGGCGGATTAAAATGGGACACCCAGTATATCCTAATTTATATAAAAATACTATAAGATCAAAATCTTTGTTCTAATTATAAAATATAGTGCCTCCGTATTTTTATTGATTAATCTCATTTTTATAATTTAATGGTATATAATAACTACTCCCGATAGTATCTTTGAGATTTAATTGGTTAGTTACAGAATGGCATCTTAAAAATATACCGTATATTACTTTTAATCATTATTTCTCAACATCGATTAATTATTTTTATATAAATAAACTGTATTTATAAAGATGCAATTTATTAGGTACAAAAATTATTAAGATTGTTTTCATAAAAACATATACATAATTACTTTACTTCATTTTGTAAAAAAAACTGGCATGTGTTTAAAAAAATGCGTTATATACTTTATTTATTCGCACATAATTTTTTATAAGAAAATTGTCACTTCCGTTCCTCTACTTTTAAGTTTTAAGTAAGTTTAAGATTTATTTCCATTGAATCATATTTATAGGTATATTTTCATAAAACATTTCTACGATGAGCAGGGGTTTCAAAATTTTGAACCATCTCGGAAGTATTAATACTAAACAATAATACAGATTTCTTTTTTAAATTTATATGAATTTGTAGGTAATATTAAATATACTTAAAGTAATTCAATCATCAATCCAATTACAAATAATACATCCAGGCATTCTATTTTAATTGCCAGGCATCGAGGGCATCGTTAAATATGAACAAGTCGACCCAAATAATTATGATCATTGAGTGTAGCTGTGGCAATAACTGAAAATACAGTTAAAAATATTTAATTTGCATACACAAAGCATCGCATGTTAACGTCAAATTAGCGGAAAGATAGATGGCAAATTGTCTTTATCATTAAAGCATGATAAAGAGTGCAAGTCCGGGTAATTATTTTAATGCTGCATATAAGAGATTATTTCAGCTTATAATGCTGATGCGATTTTGATTTTTCTCGACTCTATAATGTTACGGCTCGATTGAAGTGTGAGATTTTTTTGCATTGCTTGATTTCTGCGTGATAATTGTTTGGCGGCACGAATGGACGTACTTAAATACCATATATTTATAAGATGGGCTACTTGTCGAGCACAGAATTTAGAGTAGTTTGTGCTATGACGTAATTTTACTTCCTGATAATTATAGAAGACCTCGTAATATAGCAAAAATCGTTTATTGAAGTTACATTAACGGAATATACTCAAACGTATATCGCCTTGAGTTAAATAACTATAAAGCTGTCACACTGAATCATTTTTGATTACATGACAATTTGTAAATGTTTCGATGTTTTTGTGTGAATTCCTAAATAAAAATAGTGATTATTTAAAAAATTGATATTTTTCTAAATGATACAATATAACATTGCATTTTAAGGGAGTTGCAATATTATTAGATTTGAGGATTTGATCAAATAATAACAATTTTGTTCAAATAAGGTATTAGTATCATTTCTGTTGATTTAAAATCAGTTCAATAGTCAAACCCCTCGCTTTTGTAATTAAATCGTTGGACCTATTCCAGTTTACAAAAGCAATGCGAAACGTGCACGATTACCGTGGAAAGCAGCAGGCTGGTGCAATGTGCACATTTACGAGCCAAGTTTCATTTCTGAATCATTTATACCTGCGATGTCATATCGTACGCTTGTTATCCGTGAAATTAACGAAACCTACTTCGTGCCGACCATTATTCTTTAAACCTCGTTAGCCTCTGACTCCGAATATTTTCACGTACATATCTGGAGTAGGCATCTGCAGACCGTTTGGTCTCTAGAATTACTCCAGTACAGGTATTTCTCACTTCTACCATAAAATAATATTAATCATTTCTTCGACAATGTATATAGTAAATAAATTTCAGATATTTTTTATCTAAATAATGTTCTATTGAAATATGTGAAATGAAATATAATATAAAGTTTTCCCCTAAATTATATGAAAAATAAATTCTCAAGACAAAATACATGTTAATAATTTATTGAATTTTTCAGAGAAATTATATTTTTAGTCATTAATGTCAGTAAATATATAGTACGAAACAATTGTCGTTTTTACATTTGTTCAATTCAATTTGTAAGGACTAATAGTTATTTTAAGTCCTATTCTGTTTTATTTTAAAGAAATTTTTGAAATAACTTAACAAATATAAGTATTTTAAATGTCTCATTTGAATATGAAATGAATTATTTTGGCCAACTTTTCTTATTTATAAATGTGAAAATTAGTTTCTGATATTCTCTTTGTTTGAATGTATGAATTTGAATATTTTGGTTTTTTATTATTATTAATGTTTTTTTAAGATTTTGGCCACATCCTTCATCTTTATAGTGATCTTTTAGTGAGATGTTCTATTGGGAAGCTTAATTTGAATCATTTATTTTTCAGGAAAATGTCAATTTCTCCGCAACTTATTTTTGTTTCGACGTGATCTTTGTAGCTCAATTATTCTTTGAGTTTTGTGATCCCTTTTCTTCATCCTTGTTTACAAACTTCCGTAGTCTATTAATTCATAAATGAGACTTACTTTATATAATTTAATAGTTGCTTAAAACAATATAAAGACAAATTATTTACAAAAAATTTACGTAAAATCTTGGACGTAAGAAGCACGGGCGTAGTTCACATTAAAATATGATCTTTCACTGAAACCCTTTTTCTACCGTAATGGTGATAAGGCAATAATCCTTTTCGATTATGTCCCCTTTAAGCAAATATTTTTAGCAGTTTATGTCAATGTCTATTATAGTTATATAATATTTTTGAAACAAGGCATATGATATTAATTTACCAAATTGTTTGAAAAGAAACCATTTTTAAATATTGCACGTTTCAAACGGACGTCTATGACTATCATGATATACCGCCATAAGTAAAAGAATTTTTACGAAAATTTCAGATAATACGTAAATAATCACACTAATAAATGATTCAAATTTCAACAAAAAATTTTACTGCGGCCAGTATAGTTAGATAAAGTGTTGATAAGCTTAAGTAGGCTGGAAATCTACGTTGGCTGCTGGTTACATTATAGCCTATTAATTGTTGCCCTAAACATATTGCAGGAGTTTTTATTAAATACTTTATTAAGTAATTGTGCGATAATGTTTTAATATTTAAGTAAATTTAGTTTGTAGCAGTTGGTACTATTGCCAACATAAAGGCCACACTTATGCCTCAATTTTTAATAGAGGATCTCACAGTGGTCTTTTTCATAAAAGATAATTGTGGTTTTTCTAATCACAACTGACCCACCTCCCTCACATGAAGTGGAAGTTGTGATCAGAAACCAATATCAGTCTCAATATAAGTTATGATACTAATGCACATCACTCCTACCCCACACTGACACCAATAAAAAGAGAATAGCTCTGCATTTCAAGTACAAATCTGCACACACTCAATAGATTCTGTGAGCCAAAATTTGTTACCTCAAGAAGAAAAGAGGTGATTGATATAGCCCTTTCCAGTGAGAGTATAAGCAAGCATATCCAGTACTGGCATATGTCGATAGATTATCTGTCCTGGTCAGATCACATATGGCCATGTTATAAATTGGGAACAAAACTTTCCGAAGAGGAAACGTTTAGAAATCCAAGGAAAACTACGAACGAACTATTTACAACAATCTTGTCGGAATGACTAAAAGAAGTTCAGAACCGTATGCCAAGAACGCAGTCTGAAGTCAATGAGTTCACTGTTTCTGAAAAAAGCTCTTCTTATTGTTTATTAATCTTTAGCTTCTTTCCAAAAAAAAATACATATGAATATACACAAACATATAACAAAACGTACAAAAATTTTGGATGGATGAAGCTGGGCGGAGTTCATGCAGCTGCGACGTTCTTCCACTCTAACCCTTGTTTTTGTTCATGATGCTGAGGGTGCAAATATCCTCTTGGACAACTTTATTCTTCTTTATATACTTGTATTTACTTTTTTGTGCACTTTTCAGGGGAGATTTTTTGGCTGTTTATGTCATCATGACAGATATATATGATATATATGAAAAGTCATGCCCACTCAACTCGAGTGGAGAAAAATTCACCAACTCATAGTGGAATAAAGAACTCAACCGTTGAGGAAGCAAACAAGAAAAGCTTATAACAAAGCACAACACTCAAAGCAGGAAATCGATTAGACCTGTTATAAAGAGCTTCACCGACTATACAAAAAGAAAGTAAGACAACGAATAAATGAATTCCGGAATTTTTTTTTTTGAACAAAGCCACAAGGCTGAAAAGAGTTCTCTTGTTCTCTTCAAAGACCCAATGCTACAGTCTGAAATAATAAATAAGATGGATGGAAGATATACTGATAATCTCGTGGAGTCAATGGATGTCTCTTAAAAACTCATTTTCCCGACTGCAAAAACACGGAGAACACGAGAATCCCGAAGAAACACCGAATTAGACAAAATCATATCCATTGCAATATCGAACGGCTTCCCACTTACTCTAATAAAACCAATGATAAACAAAAAACAGTACCAATATACCATAGCACACATATATCTCCACATAAAACACCGAAAAATAATAGGTATCTTATCTTAATATATTATGGCCGCAGCTCTGAAAAAATTGCTTGCGTTTTCAAAAAACAAGATTATTAAATCGCGTTCAAACCATACTCAAAATTGTCAAATATTATATTCAATGCGAAAGACAAGATTGAAAACAACAAAAATCAGGAGTTTACCTATTAGAATGTCCAGAGTACAATAGCGTATAATTTATTAATGTTGTAAAAAATCATTCATATACAGTGGTAAAAAAACATAGAAAATAGCGTTTTATTTTAACTTTCAAAAGGGAGTTGGAGCATGGCCTCCAACATAATAACAGAGCCCAAGATAACCTGAACCATTTAAACATTCTCACCATTGAAGACTCCAAGAATGAATGGAGTTTACACAATCCTACTGTAACCTATTTCTCAACACCTGGTGAGACAGGCAAGGAAAACTACAGCCATGCAAAATCATTTAGACTCGCATCGTTTATAATAAACAGCTATCTAACCGGTACATCTTTGGACCATATTCTAAAATAGAATCCTCTTAACCCAAATGAACATGTATAAATACTAGGACGCTCTGCTGAATCAGCACTCCACTGTGTAATTACCCATATTAAGGAAGCGTTGCTAAATAAAATGTCGACATCAGGCCTACTTATTGACATAGACAGACTTTTTGACAAAGCCTCTTTCAACAGCATAGAACAAGTGCTATTTCCTTTCATGTGATATTGCGACTTGGTAAGGAAACTAAATTAATTTGGCTTCTCATCCATAGGATACGCAGATAAACCAGAAAGAATCAAGCTGCCCAGGATATTCATATCACACTAACTCTGACTTCACAGGTAAAATATGTAATGTCAGGGCCGTGCTACTCGGACCTACCTTTTCGTAAGAGACTACGCGTCCCAAAACTCTGAAGCCCCTGAAGCTACTAAACATATGTTCACGGATAAAGCAAAAAACAAAAAAGGAACAGGTGCAGGAATATATTTTGCCGAACTGAATCTAGAACTAAAACATCCTTGGAGGATCACTCTACAATCATCCAGACGAAATTTATTCGGACACTAGTTAGTGTCCCAAAAATAACTGTGCTGGGGATAAAAAGAGAAAATATCTGCATCCACACAGATGGTAAAATCAGTCTTGCTATCTTAAAAAATTGCAAGGTCTCATCAAGACTGGCAAGTGAATTTGTTTTGGCACTGTAGTCGGCATCTATAGATAATAGAATTGTCTTATTCTGGATCAAGGCACATTCAAACGCGAGAGGATGTATAATGGGCCCAACCAGGAGCCTGTATACTGTGGCTTCGACGCCCTCCCCTTTATCCGTATCCGTTGGTACTATCATTATAAATAAAGAATTTAATAACGTCATTTCTATTTAGCTACATTTTTAAATTTTTTAATCCTATTTTGCTGCACGCAATTTGATTTCTATAAAAAGAATTATGGCTAAGGTATAATAAAATATAATTTGAAAATAAAGAGTCATTAAAATAGTTTCATATAAGGACATAATTATACCAGTGTTGGACAAAATATTGCCTGAATGGTAAAAATATTTTGCTAACCGAAAATTCCGTCATCTGAAACAGAAGAAGGGTTCTAAGTGGAAGAACATCCGATTAACTCCATCCGCAAGTAGTAGAACCTAAACTTTAGCAATTATTAATGTATACCTAATTTTTTTAAGGAATGAAAACTGCTTTTATTGAGGTATCAATATTGTATAAAATAAATATTAAAAAATATCAACGCCAAAGGGCTATTGACCAATCTTGAACAAAGATAATAATCCCATCAAATGATAAATAAACATAGTGGTTTATAAAAAATGTTTCTGATAGAACAGACAGGGCAAAGATAAATAATAAGTTTAATGTATTTGATACTGCAATGTATTTAAAAATGTATTATATTTTAGCATTTAGTAACAACTGCAACGATTATTATCATATTTGATAGCTAAAACTATTATATAATACACACATATTAAATTTTATAAATTAATATTTCTGTAATAGGCAATTTATTAAAAATTCACTTGGTTTCTTTAATTTTTTTTTTAATTTTATTATCGGACCAAGTGACTTAATCAATTACCTATTATTAACATAATGTTTCATCACGTTATAATGAGAAACAAATACAAGAAATATTTCTGTACTGTATGTGTTCCTAAATTATAAGCTATTGGTAATAATTTTTTCTTTAATTCATACCTTTAACTATTGTATATATTCAAAAATATTCAAGACAGCGCGAGAACATTAAATAATTGTAATACATATATGAAAATAATCCGCAAATATATTTAATTATTACTAATTAACGGTTATTTATCTAAAATATCAATTGATTTTGAATTCAAAACTTATCAAGGTTAGAAGAAATAGAGAAGATGTAGATATTATAATAGTAACACGAATTACAGAAGAGAAGGAAACTAAACCTTTAATGACACATGCGTACATACATAATGAGCACAATCTATTCACCTACTTTCAGCTTATTGTTTTCCAGCGATTGTAGTAATGAATAATGAGGAAACTGTAAAGGGAAAGTGTGGATCTCTCATTCTCTTTGCAAAACTTTTCTCGTGAAATCAATGTAATTGGCCCCAAAACAAGATAGCTATTATTTAGCAATATAAATTTTATTACATATGACGCAAAGCTAATTACTTTTTTGTGGATATATTTTATCTCTTAGTATTTCATACATTTGGTGTTGATAATTGTATATAAAAAGGTCTTTACTAATATTGTTAAAATAGGCATTTCAACATATATATTTAAATTAAATGCATGAAATATTTATTATTATATTGTTAATTTGATAACGAATTAATTTAATTTAAATTTTGGTTTTATAATAACATTAAATCTTCCAAGACAAATTAAAGTAGTCATTAAAAAAAAGAAGTTAAAAAATGTTTACAAAAAAGAAAAGTAAAACCTCTCTTAATACATAAGAAAGACATAAAATTAGTAGTTTAATAAGTAACTATAATTATGGTGACATGTACCATAATTGTAATATATTATTATTTAAATGACTATAGCTTCCATTTGCAGTTTAAGAGATCGAACAAACCAGCGAAGCAATATTGCATTACATTTAAAGTTGTATTAACCTATATTATTTACAAAACCATAATATTATCCTTATTATGAACATATTACTTTTAATAATAAAACGTTTAAAATAATTAATTATAAAAAATAAAATTATGTTTATATTGCAAATGATACTATAATCTTTATTTTCAGTAAATACTTATATTTAAAAAAACATGGGACCTTTAAAAAGTCTTAACTGAATAAACAGTTTGATTTGTTTTCGAAAATATAATTTATGTGATGCAATGTATCATAATTTACTACTTAACTGAATTCCACAAAGCTATACCAGAATCAGTGGCAATTTATCATACCGTACGATTAACTGCTATAATTCTAATATATTACAATCTCCTGACAATTTATGTTTTATGCACCTACATGCGAATATATGCTTTTATCATTCTCTAACCTCTCTCTATTTCCGTTTCCGCGTCATACTTCAATCCATATAATTATCTAGTTCGTGTGATTAATCAGTAATACATTTTTAAGCATCGATGATAAGTTATAACTTCCTTAGAATGATATTAAAAAGATAAATCTACTCGATGCTTAGATATTTAAATAATCTAATTGATTAGTTTGTAAAGCAGAGAAATTAGGCCATGAAGAAGTAAAATGAAATAATTATGCTTCAAAATAAAAGTATTTGTTATAGTAGTAGCCATGGTTTGAATGAATTGTTTAAGATTACTTTCATTATTGAAATCGTACGTGATTAATTATTGAACTTTCATCTGGCTGTGATTGCGCTGAAGTGATCATGGTGCGATTTCTAATTGGAAATTACATGAAGGAGTGTGCCTTCAACCGATTTTAACTAGGATGTGGTGAATTAATGCAGTTATTTGTGCACCTCGATGTATGCATGTACTCGATCATGATTTTGTAGTGACACACTTTCCTTGGTTTCACTGAATGTAGGTTTTAAGTAAATTACGGGATTTTATTTCTACGGTAAAGATACAGTGCATCGATAAATAGATAAGTTTCTATGTTGCCTATAGTAATAGGCATAGCTGTATGGTGATAGTAACTGTAATATAGATTATGGACTAGTTAGAAATTTTTATAAAAGGTGCAAATATTATTTGTAAATTGCGTTCAGGGTGTATTTTTCTTTTTATTTAAATTATATATATATGGTTTAACTACTTCAAATTAATTTTAGAAAACATATTTTAAATCTGAGCAAGATATGCAGGATGAAATAAAGCACAATTTTTGATGTTTTTTACCACTGTGTATAAACATAGAAAATCGTGTTTTATTTCATCCTACATTTGAAAATGAAATACCAATTAGTACAGGCACCACTATCGTTTTCCTGTGCAAGATATGTTTAGTTGCAAAAAAATATATAGATGTTTAATTTTTGTATTCCAAGGATTTTAAGAAATATAAGAAAATGTCTATACACACTACTGGATTATTTCAGCCCATTTAAACGTGGGACCCTGCCATTGTATTTATTGAATAATTTTATATACAATTTTCGACATCTGCTACATTTAAATAAACGGTTACATGATTGAGTCGTTTATTAGCTTATTCAAATAATATAATTAGGAATTATTATAGTAGGTTTTCACCGTATAAACTATAAAGCGTACATAAATAAATATCGTCTTTTAACACTAAATTGATAATTTATAAATATGTGTCCTGAAATAAACGAGTAACTTAGAAAACCGGTGTTACTAAATTTGGAATGTCACTGCATCATGTACCTATACAACAATGTCACTTACGTATTTGAATGATTACGCAAGTTATTTTGATTACAGTAAATCTAATTAGTAAAATTCAGTAATACTTATATAACATAAATATTATTCCGAAATGTGCTTTGTGATTGGTTAATTAATTTTCATATCTTCATTAAGAGTGCATATTATACCAAATGATACCATCAGAAGGCTTCATTAATGTTAATTAACTTTTAGATGTTTATTATTTTGAGAACATAAAATAATAATTGAAATTTATTTCTAATTAATTGACATGACCAGAATCGGAAACGATCCACGTGCTTAATGAACCGTGTCAGTAGGTCCCGGTACTGCACATGTTGCAACCAAAGGTAAACGTCAATCACGCCGAAGAAGAATAATCATTTACATAAAATCATCATTTGGACAAATATTGACACAACATAAAAGCATCAGATATGATTTGTGTGTACTGCACGTCTGCCTTTACATGTGGCACGTTCCGCGCCGTTAAGAACGACTTCAAACATTTTTAATGGCTGGACACACTTTTAATCCTCTAGGAGGGATAGACGCATGTCTTCATTAGGCGCACATGTTTTTAATTGAAATATAAATGTAGAAGGACTTTTATTAGGATTGGCTCTAAACATCGAGATATGTATAATTAACGGACCTCCTACAGGCAACCTAGTATTACTCGTAAAATACGAATCTGATATGGGTGTACTGGAAAATTTAATAACACATCATGCACTGTATAAATTAAGTGGGTGACATGCACAAAGACACAATACATAAAATGCAAATCGTACTTCCTGGTTCCATTGTCGACAAAGGTAATTCTCATACTTTCAATTGTTCAAGTAAGTTTGTTTTTTAAGAAATCTTATACTTTTTTTTCTTAGATCAGTTTTTATGAACATATTTACAGATCTAAAGATGGTAAATCTGTCTATTATCTAATATAATCATATCTAGTAGATTAATTAAATATATATAAAAAAATATAAATTTTGAATATGACCTTGTAAATGTTCAAACCGGCTACAAATAAAAATCGTGTGTGATAACAACTCCAAGTAATTTTTTAAATATTCCTGGCTGAAAATGTATCATATAGTAATAATTTTATTTGTATACTAAATGTTTGACTATATTTTGACATTAAAGCAGAAAACTCCTCCTTAAACATGATCAGAGTTTACCCTTAAAAAAACGAAATAATAAAGAAATATATTATAATTTTAATTATGATGTTTAGAGAATCGTCGTAATCCTTAGTCACTAAAGCAAATTTAAGTTAAAAAAAAAATAAACAAATTTTGTAGTTATTTATTAGACATAATTTACGAATCTATTTAATTTTCGACTATTGCAAGTTAAAATCAATGATTATCACCAGTGATAAATAGTTGTTAATGTGTTTTTAACAGCTCTTTACAGCATATAACATCCTAAACATGCAATTATTTAAAATATATGTTTAACTATTAACTTTGCTATATATTTTATTTTGAAAAAAAAAAAACTGTAAAAGCGGATATACTGACCTTATTTTTTAAAATTAAAATACCTAATTTTTCTCTTCCGTATGATAAGTTATGAATTGATTTATTTCTGTCAAGTTTTGTTTTTTATATCGGTAAAAAACTAAACTTTTCTGCATTAACCAGAAACTGCCAATTAGCGAATCGTGTGTTATGCTACGCTAAAAACTGTTGCCATGGTTTGTATCCGCTGGCTAGGAAATTAAACGGTATTAAATCAACTTTAATTTGATGCGCTGAATTAAAAGACCGTAATTAATTTGGCGCAAAAAAATACTTAATGGATACTAACTTAAAAAAAAGTACTTTCTCCCAAATTATATCCCAAGCAGTCTATGTGATATGATTTATGAATTATTTTAAAACGAAATCAAATTAGCGAATCTATAATATTGTATATGGGAAGTATTGTATTATTGGGCCTTAATGAAATTTATATTTTGTTTATTCATTAAAACTCATTTTATAATATATTTATGAGCAAGATGTTATACATAATAATAATGTAACCTTTGTTTAATATTGTTGTTAATGAGTAGTATAATAACATTTGTTTATTCCCTTATGAAGTTCTATACTGCTAAATTAAAGTTTGTAACTTGTTTTCAGATAAAAATAAGTGCACATTACTTAAACAAATTTACGTCTTCATTTGTAAATAAATGAAGTAAATAAAAAATATATTTATTATATTAAATCGATGATTATTTTTTAAAATTTTATTGAATATATTAAAATTTAAAATAATGTGTTTAATATAAACACATTTATTTTAATATAATTTATTTAAGATTAAAAAAGTACGTACCTGGTAATGATGTACCAATAATCACAAATGCACACAGTACCCGATTCATGGTGATAACAGAGTTGTGGTTCTCCGGAGCACCGACTAACCGATCTTGTACTGTCCACGAGCGGTACACACCAACTGGCCTATATTGCCCTACTCTTCTAGATATACCATCATCTCACCAGCGGTAACTCAACAATTAAGTACCTACCAGCATATAGTATAAGAGTGTGCCTCCACTCTTTCTGTTTGCATAAGCGCCTTTCAAAGGGCTTCCGCGTTTTCCGGAGGCATCGAGTGTTCTAAAAATCCTGGTGCCCGATTTCGATAGCCTCCATTCATATTTGATGACCTGACCCGCATCCCTATTTAACTAAATTATAAGAAAGAGGATTAGCACACGTGCATTGAGGTGTAAAAATATACTCTTCAAATGCAAGGGGTACTGTTTTATTAAAAATTAAATATAGTAATTAATGAATTGAGTAATTAGAACCATTAGATTGAATTTAAAAGGTTATAATTACTTGAGAAATAAATGGCTATATATCTACTTACGAACTCTATTAAAAATAAAATAAAGCAGAAAGAATCAAATTTATATTAAGCGCTCAATATGATAAATAATAGTTTGCAATAAATTAAGTGATTTATAATTTATACAAGGGTATAATAAATATAAAAATATTCTTCAAAATAAAATATTTTCCTTAAACTTAAAATTTAAGTGGTGTTAGGTTATTATTTAGAAATTATTAAAAACTTTGAATACTTAAAAAGACAAAGTTATAAATATGGCTTCAAATTTTATTTTATTTGAATATTATTGCACATCGATACAAAATAAGTTTATAAAAATAAACTTACTATTAACTAGTAAAAATTATATAGATTTTTTTTTATTTATTGGCATGTAAATTAAAAAAAGTGACTTGCAATAGAAGAGACATATGGTTGATGGCAATTAAAAAATTAACTATTGAATCCAACTTTTTAAATTAGATTTTAAGATTATACATTATACATTTATTTATATATGTTCTAGTTCAACTTACAAATGTAAACCGCTCCACACAAGACTAGTCTTATCGGAGTGTTAAGTATTTTTATTGGAGTATTTAATCTATTTTCAATTCATGTATGTAATCAGAAACTCAATAAATATTATTATTATTATTATTATTATTATCCATCCATCATATATAGTCCATATAAAAAAAAATCTGTGGAAACAAAAAAGAGCATTAATGTTCAATTTAATTTTAGTTGGGAAGGTGTTTGTTTATCAAGAAATATATCTTTCTAAATAAAAATAATCAAATTTAATTTATGGATAATTTAATTCAAAAATTAAAAATATTTTTAATATTCATGTTAAAATTTTAATATATCATGAATGACACACATACAACCACTCCTGATGTCCTACTCTGTACCCAGAACATCCAAAACCTCATACACTCTGTCAACCTTTTCCCCGACCTATGCTCCGATCACCTAGCCATCACCTTTCAATTAAAAATCCCATTTAATCTCCCACAACAAATTCCTAACCTAATTTACAACTTTATAACAAATGTGACACAAAGACAGTTGCTACAGACTTGACCCAATTCATCACTTCCAATCCCAATATCAATCCTAACACCATTACCCAATTCAACGAAACCCTATATAAATCGATAAAAGAAAACACTCCTCAAATTAAGAAACAATTTTATAAATATCCTCTTCCAAATTGTATCCTTCGCCTTATCAAACATAAAAGACAAATCTACAGAGACATTCAACTAATGGACACTCCTGAACTTCGACAAAAATTCAACAAACTTAACGAAGACATTACAAAATTAATTACGGACTATTAGACGGACACTTGGATCAATAGATGTAGGAAAATTAACGACTCAAAAGGTAAAAAGTTTTGGACTGAAATTAGAAAACTAAGTAAATACAAAAAGACGGCAAACTACAAGAACTTTACGACCCTATCACTGACGAGACTATAACAGACCCAGATATTATCACATGTAAATTTGCAGATCATTTCAATTCTATTTATACACAGACACAGGACCCTAATTTTGACCAATCGACCTTTCAACTTGTAAACGACTGGTACAACAATTTCTTTAGATTCAATGACAGTTCAAAACCGACGGGCATTTTTACAGAAGAGTACTATTTCAACACTTTGAAAAAGGGCAAAACTACAGCGACTGGACACGACCTAGTACATAGACATATACTAAAATCCTTACCATCCCACATACACGTCCATATTCTCAACATCCTTAATTTCATTTACCAAAATAAATATTACCCCTCCGAATGGAAATTAGGAATAATCATTTGTATCCTCAAACGTGACCATACGCTACTTCCTGTCCTTGGAAAACTCTACGAATTACTCCTTAAAAACAAAAAACTATTCATCATCCGTGACCGCATTCCAAACTACCAATTTGGCTTCCTCCCAAAACGATCCACTACCCTTCCACTTACCATCCTTACCTCAAATATCCAAAAAATACACCTTGAAGGAAACTCATTAGCCGTCTTACTACTGGATATACAATCCTTAAGATTCCGACACATATTATCTTCATTATCAAGCAATTCATTTCCAACAGATCCCTTAAAGTCAAAATCAACAACTCCTACTCCCCTCCCTTCACTCCTATGCAAGGTTTACCCCCAAGGATCCCCTCTATCTCCTCTACTCTACAACATCTTCTGTTTTGATATCTATAACCCAGATCCCCTGTACTTTAATCCCTCTAAATATCTCCTCAAATTTGCAGACGACACAGCCCTAATCTCCCATGCACCCTGTGTACCTAAAGCCCTTCAATCCCTCCAAGCTTATTGACACCCTACAGCACTTGTTTTGCAAATGGCGAATTAAAATCAATCCCCATTAATCCTAACTTCTAATTCCCTATCACCGTAACAATAATCCTGCCCACAATATTCATATTTCCCACACAACTGTTTCCCCTTCTACATCCATAAAATACCTAGGCATTACCATAGACCACAAAGTTAATTTTAAAAATTACACAGCTTTAAACAAAATGAAAATCATCACCAAGGCCAAATTATTCAGAAATTTAACTTACAAAAACAAATCACCAAATCAGCTGTTAAAATCTATAAAATGATTTGGCGACTATGGTAATGTCCTTTTCTCCCATTCCTGCAATCCTACTCTCCACAATATCCAAGTTAGCGAGCGATCCTCCTTAAAAATCCTTACCAAAATCCGCCATCCTAATAATCCTCTGCATAATCCCTCTAACCAACTCCTATATGACTCTACCTCTGTTATTCCCATCAATGAACGAATTCTATACCAACATCAGACTGACGAAACACGCCGACAATGACAAATCCAAGCTGAAAGACCGCTGGTCGATAGCCTAACACACTTGCAAGTTAAAATCAATGATTATCACCAGTGATAAATAGTTGTTAATGTGTTTTTAACAGCTCTTTACAGCATATAACATCCTAAACATGCAATTATTTAAAATATATGTTTAACTATTAACTTTGCTATATATTTTATTTTGAAAAAAAAAAAACTGTAAAAGCGGATATACTGACCTTATTTTTTAAAATTAAAATACCTAATCTCCCATACACCCTCTGTACCTAAAGCCCTTCAATCCCCATAAATCCCAGCTTCTAATTCCCTATCACCGTAACAATAATCCTGCCCACAATATTCATATTTCCCACACAACTGTTTCCCCTTCTACATCCATAAAATACCTAGGCATTACCATAGACCACAAAGTTAATTTTAAAAATTACACAGCTTTAAACAAAATGAAAATCATCACCAAGGCCAAATTATTCAGAAATTTAACTTACAAAAACAAGGGAATTTTCACCAAATCAGCTGTTAAAATCTATAAAATGATTTGCCGACTATGGTAATGTCCTTTTCTCCCATTCCTGCAATCCTACTCTCCACAATATCCAAGTTAGCGAGCGATCCTCCTTAAAAATCCTTACCAAAATCCGCCATCTTAATAATCCTCTGCATAATCCCTCTAACCAACTCCTATATGACTCTACCTCTGTTATTCCCATCAATGAACGAATTCTATACCAACATCAGACTGACGAAACACGCCGACAATGACAAATCCAAGCTGAAAGACCGCTGGTCGATAGCCTAACACACTAACGCCAATTGTATCATTCATGCATTATATTAGTTGTACTTGTGTTTGTTAATAAAGATGTTGTATATACAGGGTGTCCCGTTAATGCGGGGAAATGGCTGGACCATAGATTCTTGACGTCAAAATATGACGATTTAACGCAACTTATCTATATCCAAAAATTTACGGTTAAGCCGGAATTTGGCTTCAAAATTTAAAAAATGTATTTCTTTTGTTTATAACAATTGTACGCTTTATTTTATTTGAATGAAATTTATTTTTAATAACTACCATAATATAATACACCATTTCAGTTATTATGATTATTATTGGTTAACAAGAAGTATAAGAAACAGTAGTACCACCACTTAAAATCTAAAATATTTTTTTATTGGTGGATCTAATAAAAACTAAAAAAATACTGCTTGAAATACCATTTTATTTAAAAACTTTTTCATCTCTTAATAATATTTGATATCTTTTAGGGTTTTCTCACAAAAAAATAAAATATATATTTTTTATCTGGTAAAAACAAAATCTACTTTTTCATCGAATCGAAAATAAATGTTTTTCGTGGCCGTCTTTCTTTAAAAAATGTAAATTATGTATAATAATTATTATTTAGTGTCTTTTAACAATTAATTTTTAACTTTATTATAGTTCATAAATATTCATATTTGGAACAAACAGATATCTTGTTTGTATTAGGATTTTGCAAAGATAATATTTTATAAGTGTTAGATGTTCTTTTGATTTAGTTTATTAATTGATATTATTTAATTTTTATTCAATTGAGTAAGTTTATTTACTTATTAATGAGTGCATAATGAGTATACTATATTCATATTTTATTTTTTTGTGCAAAAACCGTACAAGATATCAAAAACTAGTAAGAGTCAAAAAAGTTTTTAAATTTAATGCTCTTTCAAATAGATTTTTTTGGATTTTATTGGATGCACCAATAAAAAATTATTTTAGTTTTTAAGTGGTGGTACTACTGTTTTTTATACTTCCTGTCAATCACTAATGTCCACAATAACTGAAATGATGTATGATATTATGGTACTTATTAATAATAAATTTGATTCAAATCAAATAAAGCGTTCAATTGTTATAAACAAAAGAAATAAAAAAATTTGAAACTTTGAAGCCAAATTCCGGCTTAACCGTAAATTTTTGGATATAGATAAGTTGCGTTAAATCATCATATTTTGACCCCAGGAATCTATAGTCCAGCCATTTCCCCGAATTAACGGGACACCCTGTATATTTTAATATATGCTATTATATATATATATATATATATATGTACATTGTCAATGTTCGGCTTTAATCTTCGAATTTGCAAGTTTTTATGGTTCTGAAAAGAACCGATTTGCAACGTTTCGACCAAGTCGCATTGGTCTTCTTCAGGCGGTGTTCGATAGGGAACACCGCCTGAAGAAGATATATATATATATATATATATATATATATATATATATATATATATATACATACTACTACGCTTGTGCGTGCGTTATCTATGTTTCGTCTGTGCTTTAAATGATTGAAACTTTTAGTGGGATAAAGTTATCCAAAAATTTTGGTGAGTCGTTTAATTATTATGTTCCGAATGTACTACTCTCAAAAATCCTGTTTACTCATTTGTTATTCATAATCCTCGGGCTACCTTTTTACGTGTGAGTTAATCACCCTGACCACCCCCTAGGTGTCGTGTTCTAGTGCAAAAAACGTGTGTAATTTGTAACAAAATTAAATGTGATAAGTGTAACAATTGGTTTCACGTCATTTTCACTGATCTAGATACTTTCATATTTACTTACTACAAGGATGAATACAAAAACTTTTATATTTACTTACTACAAGGATGAATACAAAAGAAAGACGGTGATCTGTGGGGTTGTTCAATATGTGTTTCGTCTTCAGGATTTTCCTCGAATGCGGAAAATATTTTTTTAGAATGGTTACTTCTTAATTTTAATTGTCAAATGAACATATGAAATTGAAAAAGTTGAATGTGATAATAATAATCTAAAACATGAAATTGCACAATTAAAATCTTATAACTTAACTACTAATCCCTTGAAATAAATAATAAAAATGATGATGTGGCTATCATAATACTTTCCCTATATTTTTCTCGAAAACTATGATAGAAAGTAAAAACGTTGTAGAATCCATCAACAATTAGTAATTAAAGTTATCATG
Organism: Ontholestes murinus; assembly: GCA_963969525.1. Taxonomy (NCBI): domain Eukaryota; kingdom Metazoa; phylum Arthropoda; class Insecta; order Coleoptera; family Staphylinidae; genus Ontholestes; species Ontholestes murinus. The sequence goes on along the minus strand of OZ018394.1, from coordinate 66,642,770 downwards.
TATGTGTAGGGCGAGTGGGTGGCCTCTAACCCACCCTCCAATCGGTAGAACATAAGCGAGGGTTTTAACTATAAGTTGTGAAACCTAAATAAATAATATATAACATTATTGCAAAATTTAATAGATTTATTTGAACAAATCTTTCAAATAATTTTTGATCATGTTTTACTGACTAAAGGGTGGGATAGAAGAAACTCACCCACCCTACATATAAATCTAAACTTTATTTCCTTATAGTCTCGCCGTTTCCAGTGAAATTAATTAAAAAACTTTTTGAATACACAAGAAATTAAAAAGTTAAAATTTTTGAGTGAGTAAATTAGTAAACCTTTAATACATGTTGGGTGGGCAGACTTCAAATCTTAATTAGATAAGATTCGCTATTGAAAGTAATATTTAAACATAAATTCGGATTTTGTTTTATTTTATTTTTATTACATAAAGGGCTTTATTGTTTTTAGCAGCATTCATCAACGATTAACAATTGAAGTTATATATATATATATATGTAGGATGGGTGGGTGTCCTCTATCCACCCTTCAATAAGTATATTATAAGCGAAGGTTTTACTTAAAAGTTGTAAAATGTAAACAAATCAAAAAATTATTGCATTTTTTAATTGATGTTTACATACAAATATTTCAAATAATTTTTGATGATGTTTTAATGAGTAGACGCCACGTACCCACCTCACATATATATATTAACTTTAATTACTGATTGCCTCGTGGTGTGAAATATCTTTAATTACAAAATGTGAATAAAAGAAAATTAACAAAATAAAATGTTTGAGTGTGTAAATGAATAAAAATCATATACAAGATACGTGGAAAGGCTTTAAATTAAGCTTAAATAAGATTAGCTATAGAAGGTTATTTATATTTAAACTTAAATATGGATTATGCTTTATTTTTTATAACATACAAGGTTTTATTGACTTGTAAGCAGCAAAGTCATCAATTAATATTTAAAGTTATCATGTATATGTAGGATGGGTGGGTGGTCTCTATCCCAACCGACAATCAGTAAAACATAAGCGAGGGTTTTAATTAAAAGTTAATGTAAAGAAACATAAAAAAGGGTGATGTGGCCATCTACTAATTTCCTTACATTTTTCTCGAAAATTATGAGGTTTACGCAAAAAGCTATTCTTATCAATTTACTTAATTTTGGATTCTTTACAATTACTTGTAATATACATTTCAATTGTCTCACAAGCCAAGAACTTTACGAAAAACATGTTTTTATAAAACTTCTTCAGTTTCTGATTCTCTTAACTTTTGTTTGAAATGTTATGTAATATTTTTTAAATTTCGAAAATATAGGGAAAAAAACTTCTTCAGTTTCTAATTCTCTTAACTTTTGTTTGAAATGTTATGTAATATTTTTCAAATTTCGAAAATATAGGGAAAAAACAAAAAAAACGCCCCAAGTAAACATCCACTTCCGGTTTATTAATGTTCACCAAAGTTTTTCCAGTTTTTAACGATAAAACCTTAAGTTTAAACTTTTTTCTCAAACGGATCAATCGTTACGATTAATTAACTTAACCCGTAGTGAAACATTTTTATGTTAATAAAATAGTGAAACATAACCAAGTGCTTAATTAATCCTTTTATTGGATCAATCGTTTTTGAGATGTATACCACGCAATACAACTGGTTTCAAAATTTTAAATCTTATAAGTACTCTAACCATCAAGAAATTTTTGAGACAGATAAGTATTCTGAATGTTTTCTTATGAAACAATCATGGAAATGGCCAATTTAGATAGAAATTTCCTTCAAAATATTTGTTTTTCTGACGAATCCACATTTACCATCAACGGAGAGCCAAATGTTCAAAATTGTCGTTATTGGGATACGGATAACTTGCATTTAGTTATCGATAACCATTCCCAATATCCACAATCTATAAATGAATGGTTGAGAATATACGGATCTCACATTATCTGTCCTTTCTTTATTGATTTATCTGGAACTGCTTGAAACTGAGATTGGCCCCGCCATAGATGTGGTAGTAGGAGAAAATGTAGTGTGGTTTCAACAGGACGGGTGCCTGGTTCATTATACTGGAGAGGTTATTTCATATTTAAATGAATGTTACCCTAAGACCAGGAAATTACACAGGTCCTCCTGTTAATTGGCCGGCCCGTTCACCAGATTTAGCACCGAACAATTTTATCCTGTGGGGCCATTTGAAATCCAAGATTTACAGAGCAAGAAATGCGAACGTCGAAATATTGAAAATTAAAATTAATGAGGAATGTAGTAGAATAACCATCAGACAACTTTCAAATATGCGCAAACATGTTTACGATAGACTTTTTGTTTAGATTTGTATGGAGGTTTATTTGAGCATATGCTCAAATAAACAGCCATTTATAAATTATTACTGTTATTCACAATAATTGATTTTTTGAGTTTACTTATTGGTATTCATTTTGATTGTTACAAAATCATGTTTGAATTTAATTCAAAAATGTGTGTACATTATTTTCAAAATAAAATCACTTAAGAAATTATTTTTTCTTTCACTTATTGTATAAATTGAAGACCCTTTATTTCTGCAAAAGTTAAACTAATTACCACGTCAAAGATGACAGTTTACATTGTAACATTGCGTTAATCATGGAAAATGGGATTTTCGTAAAATTTTAACTTTTACTTTAATTCTTTATTTTCGTTCCTTAAAAAGATTTTGAAGTATAAAATGTCAATTTCTGTACTATTTTTAATTCTAAATAATTTTGGTCTCTTGTTTTTGTTTTAAAACAATTAGGGGATCAGGAGGGTAAGTGTGATTTTACACGTTAAATTACCGAGAGGACAGATCGACACCCGATAAATACGTCATCGCAGGTGATATTACAAAAATGTACCGACAAGTGAAAGTTCGCGACGAGGATTGTGAATATCAACGAATTTGGTAAAGAGCAAACCCGTAAGAAGTTTTTTTTTCATACCCCATTAGAAGTTATCGCAGTTGATATTACAAATATGTACCGAAGATTGCAAATATCAACGAATTTGGTGGAGAGCGAACCCATTGAAAGAGTTAATTTGTTTTGTAGTCTTAGTAAGACTCACTGTTGTAGAATCACGAAATGTTTTCGTATTTTTAAATTTATTTGTTAATTTTAAAACTGATTGTATAGACAAAGTTACTGTGTAAATTCGTGAAGATAACAACTTTAAGGTACCAATACAACAATGTCATCTTAATCGTAACAGCAAGGAGAAATGTTTTAAGTTATATATCCCGACTTTATGATCCACTTGGACTAATCGGCCCAATAACGGTTGTTGGGGTAGTATATACAAGGTATCTAAAATCTGCGGATGGGATGATCCACTACCTTCCGACTGGCGCCAACATACAAATGACCTAAAGGATGTAATGATGATAGACATTTTGCTAATAGTAATCCCGGATTGGACCTGCGAAATAGAAATTCATGGATTTTTCAATGCCAGTGAGGAGTGCATATGGTTCGTGTATATATGTAGTCAACGTGTATGGTGAAAATATGTAGAATATCCAGTAATCTTATGTGTATCGAAAGCGATACCTAGGCTTGAATTGTGGGCAGTAGTACTGCTAGCCGAGTTGTGTAAAAGAGTGAGCTCTATATTCAGAAAACAAATACAAAAGATGATTTACTACAGTGACTCTTCAATCAGACTCTCATGGATTAAATCAGTCTCCAGAAGATTTAAGACATTTGTGGCTAATCGGGTAGGTGAGATTCACAAACCAATCATCTGGATTTGTGGATTGGGTTTAAGTGAAATCCAAAGAAAATTCAGCTGATGATCTCTCGTGGATCTACTGCTAAGTCATTAAAAGGACAACAATATTTGTCGATATGGGCCGGAATTCCTACTGCAAAATTCATCCCCTGTAGTTTACAAACCCAAGAGACATATTGTCGGAAGTGAAGTGTAATTTCGTGAACGTTACGCCCGGAAACTAAATAGTGCCTGAGTGAAGCACCTACGAAAAAACTATTCGCGTTGTGGCTTTTGTTTTATGGTTTACCAACAACTGCCGTAAACCCGCTAACAAAGAAAAATGACAATAAAATTAACGGCAAAAGAACTTAAGAAATGTAAGATACTATAATTAAAAATTTGCAACGAGTGTGTTTTTATAGCTTCAATGAGGCTTCAGATCTAACATCTTCGAGGTAGAGCACTAACTCGTGATGTTGTGCAAAAGTGTATCAAGTGCATTCGAGACAAACCAAATTTTAAATCAATATTTATGAGTGCTCTACCCCCCTGTCAGACTCAGCAGTTTCGTCCATCCCTGCGAGTTGGAGGTCCAGAAAGACAATTAAGTCATATATATACGTCCTTGTGTGTTGTGCAAAGGAAACGCTTCACATAAAACTTGTTCCGACACTGTCAATGGAAAACTTCTGGCAGCTTTTAAGCGATTTTTCGCACGCCGAAGAAATGTGATTGAGATTTTAAGCGATATTGGAACGAACTACATTAGAACAAGAACTTGAACAATTCCTGATCGACGAAGCCTTTACCATAGAACAAGGCTTCATTAAAAAGCAAATTAAGAGGAGTTTTATACCAACTGGAGCGCCACACTTTGGAGGATGGTGGGAGGCCGCAGTCAGAAATGTGAAGCGCCACCTACAGCGAGTGGCTGGCATTGCACTTCTTACCATCGAGGAATTCACAACTCTCCTATCGACCACTTCTTTCTCTGAGCGATAATCTCAATGATTACGTTGCACTCACATCTTTTCCCATTTTATTGGTGACATTTAAAAATCTAAAATCGAAGATAATTTCGAGGATACACCGGACAACAGGCTGACCCGTTGGAAATTAATACAGAAGTTGAAGGCAGCACCTGTCGAGGCGATTGTCAAAGGAATACCTCTCGGAGCTGCACAAACAAGCCAAATAGAATTCCAACGACTACTGCCTAAAAGTGGGACAACTAGTCATCGTCAAAGATGACAATTTTTAGCAGTGAAATTGTGCGTGCTACCCTTATCCTAACTCCGTATTTTTTTTATATATTTCTTATCTAAATTAGTATTTCATTATTGACTTTATTGCTAATTTATTTTGATATTTATGAACCTAACCTTAATCCTTATTTGTTAAATTTTGATTCACGTATATTTAATAAATAGTTTATTTTGTATATGATACCGTGTTTATTTAATTAATAGTAAAAAAACGTTAAACTCGCATACAATCAATAATTGTATTAACAAAATGTTCGAGGGCTTAATTCAAAGATTGTTAAATTTTATAAAAATGTAGTTACTTGTAATTATTATGTTATCTTAATAACCGAGACATGGTTAAAAATGGAATTTTAGATACTAAATAATTATTCAATGAAATGTACTCAGTTTTCTGATACGATAGAAAACAAGGCAAAGGGTTAATACATTTGTCTGTGAAACCATTCCAGAAAATTTTCCCTTTGTTGCCATCAAAATAACCGTGTCAAAAATAATATATACAATTATCTGTATACAAGGTGGAAACTTTAACTGGAATAAAATTCAATACATTGCAACATTAACGATCTTAAGCAATGTATTAGGCATGAAATACGGCAAGTTACACCAGAAATGTTAAAACAAAAACATTAGAAATGCAAGTTATCATCGATTTGCTCTTTGCCAAGAAAGAAACGGTGTCCATATTGAATATTTGCTGCATTAAATAATATTCAAGTTATAAATTTGGTTTTCTTTTTAATGACGTGGGCTTTGAAAATATTCAAGAAATAAATAGTTTGTTGTATTACTTGCGAAGAGATATTTTAAACGAGTTGTCACTTGACATACCTTTCCATTTGAAAAAAGGTCGGAGGTAGGTGGGCACTTCCGGGAACAGATAAAAAACTGCATATACATAGAAATGAGGAAAGGAAAAATAATATGTAACGTGTTTCGAGATTTTTTGCAAAAATTGCCTATATCGAAGTTATAAATTTTATCTACGATCGTACAGAAAGTAGACGCTTTTTGCATCATTTTTCATTGTAAAAGTGGTTTTTAAAGCACTAGTGCTTTTTTACGTTTTTATTGCACGGTAATGTCAAACTGTTTTTATTGCACAGAATTGTCAAATTTGACAGATGAATATATTTCGACGAAAAACTTAATTTTTTATTAATTGATACAAATAACTAATAAACTATAAATAAAATATATAATACAAACCAAATGGCAGATTTAAGAACTCTGAAGATTTCATTTAATGCAAGTCGAAGCGATTACAATAAAGCGAACATTTTTTCCATAAATATTAATGGCGGCCGACATTTGTGCAACTTGTTTACTGGTTGCTAAGTAACGCTTTCATTAGTGCACTGCGGGTAAAATATGTTTTCATTAATTGAATTATTGAAATGAAATGAATTAAAATATTACTCATAAGAATATATTCTTTAAAATCCTTTACGATCGAAGATAAAATTTTGTAAGGCACACGTGTAAAAAGTTTCTTTATTGCACTCCTGGCTTTAAAAAAACTCGCTCGTTCCTCGCTCGTGTTTTTAAACGCCAGTTCGTGCAATAAAGCATCACTTTTTACACTTGTACCTTAAATAACTATTATCTACGATCGTACAGAAAGTAGACGCTTTTTGCATCCTTTTTCATTGTAAAAGTGGCTTTTTAAAGCACTAGTGCTTTTTTACGTTTTTATTGCACGGTAATGTCAAACTGTTTTTATTGCACAGAAATGTCAAATTTGACAGATGAATATATTATAGCACAAATTTTCGACGAAAAACTTATTTTTTTATTAATTGATACAAATAACTAATAAACTATAAATAAAATATATAATATAAACGAAATGGCAGATTTAAGAACTCTGAAGATTTCATTTAATGCAAGTCGAAGCGATTACAATAAAGCGAACATTTTTTCCATAAATGATAATGGCGGCCGACATTTGTGCAACTTGTTTACTGGTTGCTAAGTAACGCTTTCATTAGTGCACTGCGGGTAAAATATGTTTTCATTAATTGAATTATTGAAATGACATTAAAATATTACTCATAAGAATATATTCTTTGAAATCCTTTACGATCGAAGATAAAATTTTGTAAGGCACAAGTGTAAAAAGTTTCTTTATTGCACTCCTGGCTTTAAAAAAACTCGCTCGTTCCTCGCTCGTGTTTTTAAACGCCAGTTCGTGCAATAAAGCATCACTTTTTACACTTGTACCTTAAATAACTATTATTACAGTTAAAGTTTCCACCCTGTATACAAAATGTATTATTTACAATATAATTTGTGGTGACTTGAATATTGCAAACTAGTCTGATAGAAAACATGTTGGAAATATATGCAGCAGATTATCTTCATTTATGAAATGTATCGCTCTAAAAAATCTGAAACAATGCAACGCAGCTCATAATGCCAATAAATGGTTATTGGATTTAATTTTAGTCCCCCTTAATTGTCACTTGAATTTTATTTGAAAATTAATCATAATGTTAAATTTTGTTCTAAAGATGTGTTGGATGAATCATAAACTTTTATAAAGGGAAATATTTCAAACTTATATGCTGATATGGTAAATGTTGACTGGTCGAGAATATAAACCATGAACGATGTAAATCATACATATGACTTATTGTACAATATGTTATACAATTTTTATGAGCATATTCCCAAGGGAAGAAAAGAATCAAGCAATTAAAAAAATATCCTATGTAGTTTAAAAGGAATTGATTTATTTACTGAAAAAATGAATATGTTGTATGACACATTGAAGAAAAATATTCTTTAAATATGCAAGTAAAGACTTTTAAAATAGATGTACAGCCTGTTTTAAAAACAATCAAACCTAACTTCACAATGGAGGCTGATCAAGTTCTGCATTTTTTTCTTAAATATTGCACTTTGCAGTTAGCAAACCCATACATCATATTTTAAACTTATTATCCACCGGAATGTTCCCTGAGCGTTGGAAGCTGCTCGCCTATGTCCTGTTTTTAAATCAGGCGAAAAATCGAATGTGTGAAAAGTCCTGTGACCATAATTTCTAATTTTTCTAAGATTTTTGAGTATATCATATGCAATTACCATACATTCGTCATTGAATTGAACAATCAATCAAGAATTTAAAAATACGAAAGCATTTCTTAAATCTACAACAATGAGTCTTACTAAGGCTACAAAAGAAATCACATGTTGAAACAACAACTTTTCTGGCTAATACCTCAATAGACATTGAATGATACAAAAGTAATTTGCGTGTTAGAAATAGCACAACTATCAAAGCAACACTAGTTTGAATGTATTAATCAATCAATATCTCATCATCAGCATGGTTCCACGAGGAAAAGAAATACCCAAACAAATCTTATGTGTATAAATTATTTCCGATGAACTTGATCGTGGTGCCCAAGTTGAAGTACTAAGGCGTTTGATTATTTACTTCACAGTAATCTTTTAACCTATTTAAATAGGTACAATAGCGTCAAATGTAATGGCGTTAATTCAATCATATATGTCAGATTGCATCTGATTGCGTAGTATTACAAACCAATTTAGATAAATTATCTACGGGGTGTCTCCAAAATGGTATCACAATTAACACTTCAAAGTGTGGTATTCTAAGTTATGAAAGGTCACATTTTAACTTATAAAATTATACACTTGACAGTAAAGTAATAAAAAAATATACATTTTAAAAATCTAGGGATACTCTTAGATGAAAAATTATCATTTTATTATTATGTCCAAAACGTTGCTATTAACTGCTGTAAAATTCTGAGGTTTATAATGCTTAATTGTAGTGAATTTAAACGCACTGAAACAGTTATTAGGCGTTATAATTCGTTAATTATAAGTAAAATTAATTATTCGCTGGTGTTTGGTCACCCGTTACATAAAATATGTAAATATGGTGGAAAAAGTTTAAAAACACTTCCTTAGATATTCATACTTTTCTAAAATCAAAGTGTCCAGTGTAAAATCCAGATTTTACTATTGGCTATGATTACTTGCTTCATTAATTCAAGTTGCTATAACTTATAACCGACATAGATATGTTCATAAACTAATAAACTTTTACAGCAACTAAAGTATCTTCCTAAACCATGTAGATATTTTAATTCCACGTATTTCTCGTCGTTGTAAGCAAACTTTCGGTTTTACAATTCACGCACTAGACACCACTATTTCTTTCCATTAATTTCAATGCTAAGGAGATATAATCAGATGACGTATGCTGTCGATATTTTTTGTTCTGTCAAATCTGTGTTCATAAGCCCACTTAAATCGAGCATAATTTAGAATGTATCTGTCAATAGGTGTCTATATATGTGTATATAAACATGTATGTTAATATATATCTAAAATGAAGTTATCATATCTGTTTAATAGACAGCTTATTAATAGTTTTTGTGTTTTTATGATTATCTTTGGTGTTTTTACTATGTATCTTTCCTAGGTAATAAGGCTTTAGTATTTGAATTTCTAACGCCTCGAGTAAATCTATTTTAAGTCCATTGTCGGCGAAATGGATGATCTCGAGTACATCTTCGTCTAAAGAATGGCGGTTTTCTCAATTAAATGGTTCGCAAAAGTTGAATTTGTTTGATATAATCGAAATGTTCAAATATATGAACTATTTTATAGAGTTGATTTAGACTTGTTTTGAAGTTACAATCTTTGCGTTTCAGGTTATTTATACCTGATCTATTTAATTTTCTATTGGAGTTTTTGAATTAAAAAAGGAACTGTAACTATTATTTGTTTTAGACACTACGTCAATGCCAGGTTTTTTTTTAATACACAATGGTTTCGTTTAGTTTGTTATCTTTACAAGACTTACTAAAAAGGGATACAAAATAAAATACATTTACAATAACTAGAATTTAGATATCATAACAAGACTTGAAGGCGGAGTTCACAGTGATTGTCTACCATATACAAAAACCAGACATAATAATATTTATAATATTTTGAATTTAAAAAAACATCAAATTTTAAATTTAATATATCCAAAGTAGAGTAGAACAGCCGGTTCTGCGCCAGGAAGTGCTCCCATGCTATTCTTATGGGAAGCATTCCCAAGGTCACCGGAAGTGCTCCCAAGGTTTCCGGTGTCAGGTTTCCAGTATCGGGTTTCCGGTTGCCGACGTTGCGGTTTCCAGTATCAGGTTCCCGGTTGCCGACGTTGCGGTTTCCAGTATCAGGTTCCCGGTTGCCGACGTTGCGGTTTCCAGTATCAGGTTTCCGGTTGCGGACGTTGCGGTTTCCAGTATCAGGTTTCCGGCTGCCGACGTTGCGGTTTCCAGTATCAGGTTTTGCGGTTGATAAGGGTGGGAGTAGATATGGCGTTTACACAGGTCTGTGCGCGAATTGCCATAAGAGCCTATGAGTGCGAGTAGCTCTCTTCCGGTATTGAAAGAGTGAGATGTAGATATGGTGACAGTGGTACCAACTGAATTCTTATCTTGCCATAAGTGCGAGTAGCTCTATTGAAAGAGTGAGATGGAGATAGTAGTACCAACTGAATTCATAACACTTCCGCTTCAAGTTTCATAATTGTCGACACGTATCGCTCATTCCGTTAAAACACCTCGAGCGAGATGAAACATTTTAAGACTACAATGAACAAAGAGAAGTTTCTACGTAAAAGTCGAAATATTATTTCGAGAAAAATTAAAATTTTAGAACAATCGATCGATCGTCTAAAGAAAGAATTGGAGTTACGTAAAGGAATTAACCTACTGACCAAACAATTAGAGTTACGTAAAGGAATTAACCGGCTTACCACCCATTTAGAAAAAATGAATTTATCTGAATAAAAATTAATCAGGTGGATGTGGTATAGATCAGTATCCTCATTATCAGATGAGGAGCCGCTACCCCCGACTCCACCGTTGCCCTCTACACAAGAAATATGGGATCGGGTGTATGGACCCCCTCCGGAGGAGGATTGGGAGGCCATTTTAGATTCGCCATCAAGATATTAGCAGCACATTTTAAAATAGTCTATTATATAAATAAATAGTATAGTTTTAATAGTTTTAAATAGTTTAATAAATAGATTTTTAATACAGATTTTTAAATATTTTTTATTTCTTATAAGCCCTACATAAATAGCATATAGTAAATATTAAAAGAATTAATATTATTACAACTATTAAGCAAAAAGATATCCACATTCCAAGGGTAGTCTGCTCGACGGAATACGGAGTAATTGATGTTTCGTTGACATCAACACCTAATACACGTCGAATCACCATTATTTCATTTACACCCCCCACAACGGATCTTAGGTGGTGGTGGTCCATCCCCATTATCTTCACCTCTATTACAATGTTCGAAGCAAGGGAGTCTGTGTTCTGATTGTTGCTGATATTCAATCGGTAGAGCTTCCCAGATTCTTAGTAGTTGTATACCCTCTAGTTGATTTAATAGATAAGTTGGTAAAAATTTAACCTGATTTGAGTTTAGACGATGTTCATAAAATGACTCTATTGCTTTATCAACTTTAGTCTTCATCTTATACCGTTCAACAAGAAACTGAATAAAAATAATACAAGTTAATATATAAAAATAGGAATTTCTGGAGGGGATAATTAAAAAAGATGTATATTAAAAGATTTTTTTATTGAAATATTCTCATAACCTCAAAATCTAAACACATTTTATTTAAATACATATGTAAACATTCCAGCATTAGATAAGCGTTTTGAACATTTTTGTGTGAAGAAATAAGTGTTTGTACATTCATAAACATATCTCCAGACATATTTAAACAAGCCGATAAAATACAATTATAATATGAACGAAACTCTAACGCTTTCAATTCATTCAACTTGTAATTAATAATTTTTTTCAAACTTAATAAATTCTCAGCTGTTCCCTCCGATATTATAACGCTAAAGTTCCGCTGTTCGATCCATATCGCCATTAAGTCACGGTACTCGCTCTTCGTGATTTTATGATCGCCGATTATTGCGGGTTCTACCAGCTCGCAGATGTTGATTGAGGAAAATTGATCCCATTCCTCCTCGGTGAAAAAGATGCAGGAGTGTGCTCCCCAGATTTTAACAATGGGGATGAATCCGACGGCAGGGCTGATGCCAATGGATACGTTCTTTGTTCCAGATTTGTTCAAGGGATATGTTGATTGCCCCAGAAGAACTGCTTCTTTCTTGACTGCAACGTCATACTCACAGATTTCCTTTTCAAGAGGATCTGTGAAGGTGACACCATTTGACGTAGACATCTTAACTACCTCGATACTTCTACTCGAGTGATAATACATTCAGAACATTTTATAGTATTTCCCCCACCATTTAAGTTTTCTCAGACCTGCCAAGACCTGTCGAGATCTGTCGAGATCTGTCGAGACTTGTATTTTAATCTAATTATTTAAAAGTATTTTGGATAATAAGGACTTAATTTCCAGTAATATATCTTTTCGAGGACATATAATATTAAAGTGTTCATTATTCCTTTTCTTCACACTTGTAAGAGTTTTAGTAAATTCATTAAATTCATACGTCTTGTCTTCATCAAAGAAATAAAGATTCCCATTTGTGTATCGGAAAACTCCACTTATGTTTGAAGGAATTCCTGGGAATTGGCGCGAAATGTATCCAACACCATTGGCCCAAAAATTACATTCACTGATTTTAATGTACTTGTCATCATTACAAAACACAAATGTTTGACCTTTGTATGTATTAACAGCACCTTTAACTTCACAATCATCGGGCATGCCGAGGATAGAATTCGTTAAAACGCCTTGTTTGAGATTTAAATTGTGTGCATCGATAAGGTAAACATGTTTATCAGCAAAAATTACAATACTTTCATCACCTCTCTGATAGATTGCATCAATTCTAGTAAATGATGTAGGTAAAAAGGTGAGCCAATTTCTAATCATTAATGGACCAATAATTTTATCATCATCCAATTTTTTATGCCAAACCCAATTTTTATAAAATATATATAGCATATCTTCTACTATCAAATACGCATCTACATCATGAAATAAGCACAGTTTAGGCGGCGTTGGTAAATAGTCAATAGGATTTTCAGATGTTTTCATAGATGCAGTAATCGTTTTTATAGATGTCGCAGTCGTTTTCATAGTTGTAGTTGGTTCACTCGCTTTAACACCATACAATTTCTGAATGGCGTGAACATCATCGTCAGATAAATCGATTAATGATTGAGTTTTCGCTGGTGAATAAAACGCGTACATAATAGCATCATCTTGCAATGAATGTGAAATACCTAAAGCATGACCAAGTTCGTGCACGAGTACTGATAATAAACTTATTTCAAATTCTGAGCAATAATTTTCATAACACCATTTTTCCTCTTTATCGAGATGTACTTCGACCTTACGTTGACTAATGGAAGGATAAAAGGCATGCCCCAACACAGTACCAGGCCCATCAAAATCAAAGTGACAATATGTTTTATTGTTACATTTTAAAAATTTATGACGTTTTATTTGATATGAAATTATAATGTTAGGGTTATATAGATTTCTACTAAATTTTAAATTGGAAAATTTTTCCCAAATTTTGAATGCCTTATTTGTTATATTAATTTCTTTAGAATTTGGCAGCACTCTCATAAAATTCCATGATATGTGTGTAAAATTCCACTTTTGATAGTCTCTACCGAGAGTATAATCATTAATATCTTTAACACCGCAACGTGGACGTCTCATCAAAGAGAGGGTTTCTTCATTCAACTTCCCATCGGCCGGTAAATTATAATAATCTTGAAATGTTTGAAGTGCTTCAACAAACTTTAGATCTTCTTCGTTTTTTATGTCCATCAAAAATTCATCGGTACCATTTATATAACCGAATCTCTGCAGATATTTTACAGCATCAAATGTCGCCGCAGACGTCATTGATAATAAACCGAGACAAAAAATGTACAACATATGATCGCTCTTTCTTGCAAGGATGTTAATTAAACACTGAATTAAAATATCATATTTTATTATATTTATATTACACAACATTAGATTTATCTATCCAACTATTTTGTGATTTATCTAAACCTAACCACTTGACGTAAACTTTATTCCCCTTTTTCCTCAACACTTTTTCCACTAGATATACATCATCATGTTTAGCTTTTTGAAGTTCTTCAGCATAAAACGCACCTTTAATTGGATTCCCCAAACTATCTTCCAACAGGTAAACGGTGGGATTTGATACTTTGATGGATTTGATTTTAAATAATTCAGTACTCCAATTTGGTGTGTAACCCTTATCAAATAATGCTTTTTGCTTACTAATACGCACGATATCACCCAAATTAAAGATATTCTTTCCGGCGATTTTGATATGTGAGTAAACAGTTTTTAATAAGTGACGCTCCTTATCTTTAGTGACGTCACATGGTCGCATTCCTGTAGTACTATGCTTCCGTTTGTTGTAATCAGCTGTAATTTCATCCAAAATGTCTATCCAGCGATACGTCCCTCGCAAACTGAATGTGCGATATAACTTATCTTTTAAAGTCCTTATCACACGCTCTGCTATTGCGGCTTTCATTACGGTATAAGTAGAATAATGATTAATTCTATATTTTTGCATAACTTTATTAAAGTGTATATTGTAAAATTCTTTTCCTTGATCGGTTTGTAAATTTTTAGGCATTCGGTCATCCATCATAATTACACTTTTAAATGCATTAGCTACATTTATACCAGATTTGTCTTTTAATGGTATAGTCCATAAATACTTTGAAAAACAATCAATCACCACCAGAATATATTTAAATCCTTTATTTTCTCTTGCATAAAGTCCGAATTCGGCTAAATCGGCTTGCCATAAATCGTCCAGTCCTTTAATAATTGTGCGTCGTCGAGGAAATATTTTTCTTGCAGGCTTATGCAGCTCATTTACTACATCACTTTTTACTTTGCTCATGGTGTGTTAATAATTGTCTGAGCCCCTTTCTGCACATCCAAGCTCTTTATTATTTTGTCTAATACCTCATGAGTTTCTCTGAATTTATTATTAATATTGTTTTCTAGTTTTTCTGACACATTCTTCGACAGGAAATTATACATTTTTTTTAATCAATAGCAATACCGAGCATCAATTCATCCATATTTTTCGTTTTATTAATAAAGATTTGCTCTAAATCATCTCTTATACTTTTGGTTTTATTAGTAAATATTGTATCTAAATCACCCTTTATAATCTTTGTATTATTAGTAATAATTGCGTCTATTTCATCCTTTATACTATTTGTTTTATTATTTATCGCATCATTAAATTCCATTCTTAGCCACAGACATTTACGTTGTAACTCAAGTCTATTTTCTTTATCTATAGAAACAATTTTATCCTCAATTAGAGTTAATATTTTAGAAATTTTATCATAACTGTTATCAACATATAATTTAGTCGCAGCATCATTCAATTCATAAGGCTCCAATACATTTTTTAATTGTTTATTGTCAATGTTAAACTGTCCTTCCGGTGTTAGGCTGAAACCGATGCCAGGAGGGCCCCGACCTGCAGTTATAACCTTGTTGGAATGACGTCCGAACTTGTCGACGGACATTATGTAAATGATGAAAAATAATGAAATTAATAGATTATATTAGCCTCCCTGAGCTCTTCCTCGATCGATGCAATTTCATTGGCGTGTGAATTATTTCCAGCTCGTTTTGAAGCATGTAATATCCATAGTCTTTCAATCAATTCATTAGGATCATTCCAATAGGTATATCTATGCTTTTTATTTTCAACAATTAAGTTTGAATCGAAACCACGACCACCTTTAGTCTTTTGACCACTTGATTCAGACTTTGATCGTTTTTTATGTGAAGTTGGTAGTAATGGTTTTATAATATTTCTATACTTGTGTGACCTAGTCCCTTGAAGTTGTTGTTCCGGGTCGAAACGACGATGTAATGAGTTTGTTCTTTTAAGTATATCTACATAATTTCTTTGATCGTCTTCTGTAAATGCATAAGGATCTTTTCTAAACAACAATTCATACAGACCTGAAGTACCTTTGTATGTAAGGCCATCAATTATTAAATCATTCCCATCCAAATCAATTACAGTGTTACCAATTTTTAATTTAGCGTCATCATTATTAAATTTAATGCCATGAATAGGATCAAAGTCATCACCACCCTCAATCAATAATTTTTCAATATATTGCCTCGGTAGTGGTGCAAATTGCTCCAAATATTCGTTTAGTACGGTTGGATCAGGTATAGAAATTGTTGATAGATTTTGTTTGATAGGCTCGTGTGTAAAGACATCTCCATCATCTATGAATTCTAAACTTTTAGGTTTAAGGGGTGATGAATGATCATCATCCATGAATTGTAAACTTTTTGGTTTAAGTGGTGATGAATGAGCAAACTGAATGCCCTCCTCTTTTATTCTCCTATTTTCTTGTTTAATTTCTTGATTTTCTCGTTTAATATCTTCATTGGTTTTAATAATTTCTTTGTTGGATTTTACAATTGATTGTAAAGGTTCCGTGATTGGTTGATAAATTCTTTTCAATCTCTCGTCATTTTCATTACGATTTAATTTTAGTGCCAATAATTTTCTTCTAATAGCTCTTTGAGCATTAATTATTTTTCTTTTAACATCACTCATCTTACAGTTCACAATGAACCTCTTTTTCTAATCAGCCTCTTTTCCTAATGAGCTCTTTTCCTAATAAGCCTCTTTTTCTAATGAGCCTCTTTTTCTAATCAGCCTCTTTTTCTAATGAGCCTCTTTTCCTAATGAGCCTCTTTTTCTAATGAGCCTCTTTTTCTAATCAGCCTCTTTTTCTAATCAGCCTCTTTTTCCTAATGAGCCTCTTTTTCTAATGAGCCTCTTTACTCAATTAGCCTCTTTATTCCTAATGAGCCTTATTATGCTCCTTGGTTGTATGACTCGGATGAAGTTTGGACTTGTAATGCAGTAGATGTTGGTTAGCTTATAATTATATACTGATCAAAGCCTTTGCGATATCTACCCGCATCGGCATCTTTATCTATTGTAATGAATCCATATTTTTCTTTCCAGCACTCTGCACACAACGATTTAAATTTTTCAAATGTCATATCACTACTTACGTGATCATTATACACATGTCTAAGATTAAGATCGTCCTGTTTAAATAATATAATAAAATTAGCATTGTCACGAATCAAGTGCTTAGGAATTCTAGTATAAGTCTGACAAAGATAGAATGAGTCAATGTTTTTGTGTCTACCCATACTGAAATATTCTCGAATCTTATCCTGTCTATCACACGCCACATCGTCAAATATAAAAACTGAATGCTCTTTAGCCTCCTCTGGTCTTATAATTTCAGCATTCTCTTTGTACGGGAAATACTCAATCTCGGGTATGGTGCTAACGACTCCTTGTAAAAATGTATATTTTGGCTGATAGAGTGACTTTGAATATACATAAATGTTTTCAAATTTTAGCCCGTTCTCATTGAGTAGGAGTGACAACATTACGTTAGATTTTCCACAATTAGATGGTCCGCAAATTATAGCTCTAATTGAGTTAGGTAGTAGGTCACCATGTTTACGTATTTTATTTTTCAATCCATCACCCACCCATTTATCTAAATTTGCTATTGGGAGAGATTGTTTCTGCTTGACAACCTTCATTGTACTAATACTGATATTATCTGTCGGTAGGTATATATAGCGGTGTGATGTCATGTAACTCTCAAATGATAACTTATAGTGGTAGAGGCATCATTAATTCAATCATTAATAAGCTCCCGTTCGAAGCGCACATACCTGGATATCAGTATTGCGGTCCGGGAACAAAGTTGGAAAAAAGGTTAAAAAGAGGTGACCCCGGTATTAATCCCTTGGACGCAGCCTGTAAGAAGCACGATATTGCTTACTCGCAGAACAAAGATCTAAACGAGCGACATAAAGCAGATGAGGTGTTGGAGGGAGTCGCCTGGAGCAGGGTAAAAGCTAAAGACGCAAAATTTAGTGAAAAAGCAGCAGCATTGGCGATTACTGGGGCTATGAAGATTAAGAGAAAGATGGGGATGGGTGTTACACCGCTAAGGAGCGGTGTTGTGATGAAAGCCCGCAAGGCGATTAAGAAATTTAAGCGAAAAATTGATAAGCCCGGAGCTGTTAAAGAGAGTAGCAAGATTGCACTATCTGCTGCAAAGATTGCCGTAAAAGCGGCTGGTGGTAAGAAAAAGATTAGAACTCCAAGAATTATACCTATTCCGAAACAAGGTGGAATCCTACCCCTGATTCCTATATTCGCCGGACTCAGCGCTCTCGGTTCGCTGGCAGGGGGCGCTGCAGGTATTGCTAAAGCAGTAAACAGTGCGAAAACTGCTCGACAAAAACTGGAAGAAGCTCAACGACATAATAAAACGATGGAGGCCATAGCTCTTGGAAAACAGGGAAAAGGACTATTTTTAAAACCGTACCGAAAAGGAATGGGATTATATCTCAAAAAGTCAAAAAACTGCTAAAATCGCTACCCGACCGCGCCCTAACCACAATAGATTTGTTAAAAGCGGTGAAAAATGTACCGTATTTTCGAGGAGTGTTTATGCGTGATTCATTACCACCGAAACCACAATACAGAGAAACTGGCATTATTAATCTGGATTCTCGAGATGGAGCAGGAACGCATTGGGTAGCCTATAAGAAAACAGGAAATTTTGTTAAATACTTTGATAGTTTTGGAAATTTGACGCCACCGCAAGAAGTGATTAAATATTTTAAAAACTGTAAAATTAAATATAATCATGATCAGTATCAGACCTTTAATACATACAACTGTGGACACTTGTGTATAGATTTCTTATATAAATAAAGAAAATATTCTCAAGATAAGTCAGTCATGTCTCAGACCTTCACCTTACAAGGTACAAGTAGTGTACTCTCAACAAACTATTATCCCCCTATAGAACTTGATGCAAATCGACAGTACTGTTTGGGATTAATTGGGTTTCATACCTATAATTCAATACCGAATATTGAAGACGGTGTTAATAATAAATTTATTTACGGTAATAAAACAATAAACATACCTACGGGTTCATACGAGATTGCTGACATTGAAACTTATTTGCAAAAACAGCTGTTGGGTGATAAGAAAAAAGAGGAAGTTGATAAACTCTTATCGCTTAAACCTAATAATAATACTTTACAGTGTGAATTAAAAAGTAAATTCGATATAGATTTCTCGACGAATAAAGGGACTGTAGGCAAATTACTCGGTTTTTCTGGAAACAAAATTCTCAAGGCGGGAATCTTGCACACGTCAGATTTACCCGTGCAAATAATTAAAGTTGATTCAATAAGAATTGAGTGTAATATTACTTCAGGCGCCTATTACGACGATAAATTATCACATACGCTGTTTGAATTTAGTCCATCAGTTGACCCCGGCTTCGCGATTAACATTGAACCAAAAAATATTTTATATCTACCGGTAAACACTAGAGATAGAATCGATAATATAACACTGAGAATTATCGATCAAGAAGGTGAATTGATTAATTTTAGAGGAGAGAATATTTTGATTAGACTCGAATTAAAAGCATGGGGATAGTTTTCGATAAAAAATATAAGACAACTTCAAATACCATCAGTATTAAACCATCACTCAACGAGGTGACACGTATTAATATCGCTAGATTGACATCTCTTGGTTATAAAATTAAAAACTATGGAAAACGTTTTTGAACAAGTGCAATATGATGATCGCATCAGTAAATATCAACACCATACATATCAGCCCAGAACCACAAATTTTGAAAATAACGATGAAATTCGAATAACAATTCAAAATCAAGACATTTATACCTGCCCCGGAAACAGTTATATTTACTTAAGTGGTGAAGTTGACCACAAACTCGCTCAAGGTAAAAAGTTTGAGTTGATTACAAATGCATTCGCCTTTCTGTTTGAAGAAATTAGATTTGAATTAAATGGAGTCGAAATTGATAGAACCCGCGACTTGGGAATCGCTAGTACTTTAAAAGGTTTGCTATCCTATCATGATTTTCAGGACATGAAAGAATTGGGAATAGCAGGATGGGCCAAAACGGGGCACATTAAAACATATTTTACTAATAAAGCATTTTATGCTTTGATTCCACTAAAATGTTTATTGGGATTTGCAGAGGATTATCAAAAGATGATAATTAATGTTAAACAGGAATTGATTTTACTTAGATCTTCCACTGATGTAAATTGTTTTACGTGTAATGATGAGAATGCACAAATTAAATTTAAACTAAATAAAATTGAATGGCGAGTACCACATATCCAACTGAATGATGAATTAAAACTGGAAATGATGGAGAAAATTAAAAACGATACAAATATTTTAATTCCATTCAGAAAATGGGAATTACATGAATTACCAACCTTGAAAAAATCTAGAGATGATATATGGGCTGTTAAAACCTCAAGTAGTTTGGAGAAACCAAGATATGTAATTGTAGCCTTTCAAACAAATAAAAGAGGTGTGGCTAACGCTGACGCGTCGACGTTTGATCATAGCAAAATTAAAAATATTAGAGTTTATCTCAATTCTGAATCTTTCCCATACGATAATCTACATTTAGATTTTGATCGAGATGATTACTTGACTGTCTATAACATGTACTGTAATTTTCAACGAAGCTATTACAATGAACCGAGTCGACCACTATTATCATTTATTGAATTTAAAAGTTGTGCGATTTTTGTGTTTGATGTGTCAAAGCAAAATGAAAGTGTAAAATCATCAGCCGTGGACCTGCGCATTGAGATGGAGGCATCTGAAATATTTAAAGATAATACCCGCGCATACTGTCTCATTTTGAGTGATTCAATTGTCGAGTATACACCGATATCTGGAATCGTTAGAAAAATTATTTAAAAATGGCTCTAAAAGTTTTCATTGATTTGATTCCGGTGACATTTACTTATGTGTTGGAAGAGGATAATGATGATATAAATTGGATGCAAGAAGCTGCTGACCGATTACGATTCAAGAAGCGTATCCGAGTTGCCGAAAATTTACTGACACCTATTTTCCTGAAAAGGATTACATCCCCACCACCACCAAAGATATTATTAATTGATATTCAAGGATTCTGTACCCCTGACTTTACTCCGAAGGAGCTTGCTGCTACGTATGATGGGAAAAATATACTCGCATATGTATTCAAACCGTCAATGCAGTTTCGCGACCTCAACGCAGGTTCAAAGAAACAAGTTAAGTGGTTGGAGAAAAATTATCACGGAATCCCCTACAACAGTGGTGAAAGCGATCTGAGCGAATTACCAAAGCTGTTTAAAAAACTGTTTGCAGATATTGTATATGTTAAAGGAAGTCAAAAATGCACTTACCTGAAAAAGTTTTATGATAATGTTATTGATTTAGAATTAGATGTGGATTGTCCTAATTTAAAAAAATCTTTCTATTGTTGTCAAGTGCACAAAAATAGATTAAGTATGTGTAGCATTATAAATGTTGAAAAATTATACAAGTATGTAAAGGGTAAAGAATAAAAACTGTTTTATTTTACAAGTGTTTTTCATTTAAAGTGTAGGTTCATTACAGGAACCTTTATTATCCCCGCAAAAACACATAGAGCCCACATTAAAAATAATGTGAATGCTGTTGATAATATGATACATATACAATTCATTCTTAAAATAGACATAAATAAAAATAAATTAATTGTCGGTAGATGGAGCTGCCACTATATCTTTATGTCCCCAGGCTAGAGTGTCGATTCTGTTTTCACAAATATACCGCTTATCATCAAATGGTGATAGAGCCAATTTATTTTGCGTGTTTGAATAAATTGCGTGTTTGATTGATCTAAAAAGGTTCTGTTTTTTAATGATTGTGGCTGACTCATTCAAACACCTTAAGTAATCTGAACCGCTTAAATCATTCGCCACTACATTTTTCTTAACACCTTTAGCCTTTTTAGACCATTTCCCCTCCACGTTATTCGCATACATTTTAGCTCTTAATCCGACAAACTCTTGCATAACCATTCCCCCATTCTCATCCTTCATCAGGCCCAATACGGCCTTGTTTTGCAAAGGGATGCCGTACTGATTATTAGAATCAAAATTACTAGTGTCGAATTTATTCAAGTCTTGTTTCATATCCTTATAAATGTCATCAGTCTCAAATTGTAGCGTTAAACTGTCCGTGTCCATGTAGCACAATCTCACCTTATCTCCATATTTAGACTTTAAATAGCCATAATAAAAATCATACATTAATAATTTACTAAGATCTAAAACTGAGAACCCGACGTAAATCGGTTTATTATAAACAGCCCGCAAACGATCCAATTGGATCGCTACTAAGTTTTCGGTAAAAATTGAACAACAGTTGAAATTTAATTTTGCTATTAAACTTTCCGCGCCCCGACGATTACCAATATCCTCCCAATGATTCACCAATTTGACGTCTACACGTTTATCTACGTTTTCCATTGTCTTTCCAAAAACTGAATTATTCATTAATTTAAAGAAATCTTTTTCGAAATCGTTTCGAGCGGCCTGCCTCATTGAAGTGTTTAAATCAATGTACCTCTTTAACCAGTCAGACTGCTTGAAAGATATTACGCGGTGAATTTGAATTAATTTTAATCCGTTTCTTAGTGCTTGTTTCAAATTGCGATAATGAATTATATATTTGGTTTTATTGTTTAAATTTGGAATAAGTTTAGTTTGCGTGAATTTTGAATTTGGTGGCACCATATTTTCTGCGAGAAAAGGTAGATCGTTGTGTAAATTGTGAACATTTTCTGGATACTCAATATCCACTTCTAAAATGTATCCTGTGGATGAATCATCGGGAACATTTAATACGTTTAAATTTTCAATTTCTGTCGCGCTTAACCATTTAAAGTCCGCATAGGGTAATAATTGAGACATTGCCCAACCATACAAGTTGTTAGCGTCCCAGTATGTTAAGTATGTCGAGGGTTTCGTTTTGTCAAAGTCGAACATGTATTTGTTATTGGCTACTGCATGTCGCAAAGAACATTGACTTATACCACCTCTTATCCCTTTACGTATAAAATGATGCATGTCAATGTCTGTCAGTAATTCCAATTTAACGTCCGTCAGTTTCAGCATGGCATCCCACGACAATCCAGGTGCCGTATAATAATGAGCCGGATCCAAATTATATGCTTTCAAACAAACATCGCGGAAATTTTCAAAAATATCTACCAAAAGTAGTACGTCTGTTTTTAAATATAAAT
This sequence comes from Ontholestes murinus, assembly GCA_963969525.1. Lineage (NCBI taxonomy): Eukaryota > Metazoa > Arthropoda > Insecta > Coleoptera > Staphylinidae > Ontholestes > Ontholestes murinus. The sequence goes on along the minus strand of OZ018394.1, from coordinate 66,619,513 downwards.
CAGAATATTCCTGTAAATCTTTACAATTAAATTTAGCCCAAACATTTTGAGCATGTTCATAATCTTCTCTAGTTATATCTGAGTTGGTTAATGAATTGTAAAATAGATTTTTGGATGGTAATCTAGTTTCGGTCAATTTTGAAAAGTCATCCATATACTGGTAAGGAAATACCCCCTTTTTTGTTACTAATTCAAATTGTTCATTACTGGGGAAATGTTTATGTACAGTATTTAATTGTTCCGGCTTTAAATTTCTAGCTAATTTGTCTAAAGATGAGGCCATAAATCTAAATGAGTCTAAAAATCTTAATTTTAAATAAATATCGCGATTAATTCCGCGCTTGTCTTCGTACTGATCCACTTTAATAGATTTGGAAAATGATATGTATTTCTCCTTGTTTTGGGGGATCACATCAATTTTGTCTGTATCTAGACCAAATTCTTTGATAAATAAATGAGAATCATATCCGCTTAAATTGTGAAACAAAATCGGTAAAAATTTAGGAATTTTATAATTTAAATTACATTTGGAGTGGGAGGCTCCGACAAATTTCCCCGTTAAATGACAATGATCTGCCACCTTATCACAAGCGTTTAATAATTTTTCACAGATATGGCACTCTGTTGCGGAGTCAAACAAATACTGTTCACCCGGAGTTAATTTCGACATTGGAATTATGGGTTTCAGATGATTTTCGTAAATAGATTTTGCATCAGCGCTTAATCTCTCTATGAAAACTTTAGGGCAGTCCAAACCAGTATATGTCACAAATTTATCTAAATTTGAATTATAAGAACATTTAATATAATACGCGAAGGAATACGGAGTATGAACATGCGTTGAATAAGTATAAGATTTGTTTGGATCCGGCTGGCATGTTTGAATCGGGACGAGAAGTGATTCAAAATCAGCATAAACGACGAATGGTACTCTCATTTTAGAACAATAATTATTAAATGATAAAATGTTTCCGGGTACCATATCACCGTTTTTATTTTTTATTAAATCGGTGGTGGGCATGACTGTATACACTTTGTTGCAATCATGCTGAGAATGGTTATGCAGGGCGATTTCAGTGGAGAAAAACGTCAAACACCCATCACATAAATATTTTTTATGCTCATGTTTCGACACTTGAGATGAAACAAGGCGGGATAAATTCTTTATCCAGACATAGTGGCCTTTAATTCCATCCTCAATGTAAAGGAGGTTAACATGCCTATCCCGCTTTGTTTTCGTGAAATAAATCGGCCCTACCACCTCGTGAACATGCTTATCAGAATCAAACTCTAGCCCGTACACGTTAATGCTAATATTATTTAAAATTTCAAATTTGGGGATTTCTTTAAGTTTTAATGGCAGCTCCATACCTGTTAAATTTAATGCTGTTGAATAATGTGGGTAAGAAGACGTGCGGTGGGGGTGGTCCCAGCGATCAACCGGGTAGAGTGCTGATGTCACCGCCCAGGCGAAGCATGCATCGTCCTCGTTTTTGACGTTGATGCAAGCATGCTTCTTCTTGATATATGGGGGAAGATCCACATAAGAAGAGCCGCGTGTGATTCCTTAAGTAAGGCCCACCCGCTGTCCCGCTCCTACAATTAAGAATAGCATTTAATATAAAAATTATGTGATTAAAAATCCAAACTTACCTGGAACTCTTCGCTCTTTGTTTTCACCACATTGCACAATTTTGCGTACACCTCCACCAGGTCGTCAGTAGGGGTTACCACCACAAATCTGGTGTTAAACGATTTTAGATCTGACTGATCCTCGTCTCCTGGTTTGATATAATGGCCAAACAGCTCGATATTAACCTTTTGAGTCGAATGCTGATGACGACTCACCAAACGTACAAAGCTCCCCTCACAATCCTCTAAGAATTTCGGGATATCGGCAGTATTTGCAGCTTCAATGACGTAAGTGGCAATCCGGTTACGGAATGCAGTAGCAATTCTCTTTACGCCATCTTCGTCGGGTTGGGCAATCGTGATTAGATGTTTTTGAGATCTCAGATGCCCCGTAAGAAGTTGAGGAGTCCCAAATTCCTCTTGGCACGCATCACACCTCAACGTGGGTGGGGCCGGCTTTACCTTCTTCGTCGGGGGCTCCCTGGCTGGTGGAAGGTCGGAAACCCGCTTAACACCGTTTTGGGCATGATACTTTTTGACATGCTTTGTCAGATTGCGGTTAAGAGTGAAGGTTGATTTGCAGAACGTGCACGAGAACATGATGATTGTTATGCGTTGACGGCTCAATTTAAACTGGTGAATAATATAGCTCTGAAATATTTATATCTTATCAACATACGTTACGTCATATCTACTCCCACCCTTATCAACCGCAAAACCTGATACTGGAAACCGCAACGTCCGCAACCGGAAACCTGATACCGGAAACCTGATACTGGAAACCGCAACGTCGGCAACCGCAAAACCTGACACCGGAAACCGCAACGTCCGCAACCGGAAACCTGATACTGGAAACCGCAACGTCCGCAACCGGAAACCTGACACCGGAAACCTGACACCGGAAACCTTGGGAGCACTTCCGGTGACCTTGGGAATGCTTCCCATAAGAATAGCATGGGAGCACTTCCTGGCGCAGAACCGGCTGTTCTACTCTACTATCCAATAAAGATATACATAATAATTTCACTTCAATTAATAATAATATTTAAACAAATCATTCGAAACGATTAACAATATTGGTATATACCGGGTGTACTCTGTTTAGTATTAACCGATTTGAATAAACTAAAAAACAAATTGAATGGCTTTTAAATACTATGAAATAACAATTAATTATATATATTTTTTGAAAGTTAACTTCCGTGACAAATGATAGTCAACTACACGTCGGTGGTGTGTTGGATGGGTGACCGGTACCATTCACCATTGGGATACAATTAATGGTGCTTTAGAGTGACGGGGGCGATCCTTTAAAGTAACAAGCTCATTTACATACACACAAATACACAAATTCACATGGCGGAAGGACCACGTGGTCAATAGCCTAACACTACTACTAATACTACTAATACTGATAGTCAACTTTAAATTTTTAAACTTTTCTTTCTAAAATGTTGATTTTCATTTAATATCTGGATCTGGATTGAGTTTGCCAAGGGTGATCAAGTCATTGACCAGAGCACTTAGGCCTCACTAGGCCCGTTGTGCCCCCCTGACTGGGACAGCCCTGCGTTGTTCTATCATTCATTTAGCCACCCAAGGTGGCGTGCAAAGGACAGCACAACGCTTGGAGGGTTATCCCTTATGTTGGCCATGTTCGGCCAGAGCTCCCCTAGCATGGACTCTCTAAGGTGGGCGAGAACCGGGCAGGTGGTTAACACATGTTCCACTGTCTCGTCCTCTTCTTCACATGCTCTACATATGGGGGTTTCCACCAGTCCCATAGTAAACAAGTGTTTCCTTAGCTGACAGTGACCCGTAAAGATACCTGTGATAAGACGCAGATTCCCCCGGGGTAGTCGCAAATAATATTCAGCTGTTTTCAGATTAGGTGAGCGTATTGCTTCCTTGGCCTGTCTGCAGCCTGAGGTGTTGTCCCAACGTTGTTTTAGCATCTTGAGAGTATTCTGTTTGAGGATATAGGTGAGGCATTTCGGTGTTGGCGTGATCGGGGGCACGTCCGTGGTATCACTGAGAACCGATCCAGCTTGCGCCAACTCGTCTGCCTTGCGTTTGCCTTCATTATTGTGTCCCTTGACCCAGCGCAGCTCAATACTGTTTGATTGTGCTGCTTGTTTAAGGGTGTTGTGACATTCTTTTATTAGTCTTGAGGTGTACTTGTGACCACTCACTGCTAGTATTGCTGCCCTACTGTCTGTAAGGATTTGGATGTTCCTGTCTCGGTGTAGGATTTCTTTCGCCCCTTGGATGATGCCAACGATCTCTGCTTGCAGAGTAGTTGTGTGCTTCTCTAGGGGTATAGCTAATGAGAGGTCCATTTGTTGCGAGTAAATTCCCGCCCCGGATCCTCTTTTGGTTTTAGAACCATCGGTGTAAATTCGGAGGGTGGTTTCCCCACCCTCTACACTCCCGGTTCCTCTTTTTATCGATACATTATAGGGTCTATTAAAGACGTAGCAGGGTGGAAAATTGTCTGTCTTCCTTCCAAGGAAGGGTGTCTTTTTGATAGCCTCATCTAAAAGGTGACTGTCTGACAGCCCTGCCTCCTTTGTACCAGAGTCCAACTGAGTTTAGGCGCAGTGCTGCCGCCGTGGCCATCTCCTCTACGTATAAGTCGAGAGGTGGAAGGCAGAGCATTGCTTCCATTGCTGCAGTGGGTGTTGTTCGCATTGCTCCGGTCATGCTGAGGCATGCTATCCTTTGCAACTGAGCAAGCTGCTTTGCTGAAGTTTTCTGTCTGGCTCTGGGCCACCAAACCCGTGCTCCATAGATTAGCATTGGTCTTACTACCGCTGTGTACAGCCAAAGTTCTATCTTGGGAGATAGCCCCCATGTCTGCCCCACAGCCCTCCGGCATTGCCAGAGGGAGACGCATGCTTTTTAACATTTCATTTTGAGATGTGGTTCCCACGTCAGCTTGCCGTCGAGGATCACTCCCAGGTATTTGACTTCTGACGACAATGTCAATTGGGTGTTGAGAAGCTTAGGAAGCTTTAGCTTACCTAGTTTCCTTTTCTTTGTGAAGAGGACCATTTCAGTCTTTGACGGGTTTATGTTCAGAGACTGGTCGTTACACCAGTGTTCGATTATTTTGAGGGCCTCCTGCATCAAGCTGCATAGCACCGTCTCAAATCTGCCTATTAGCAGGATGGTTATGTCATCTGCATATCCTATGGTGTGGAAGCCATTGTCGTTAAGTCGCCGCAGTAGGCTGTCAACAACTATGTTCCACAGGAGTGGTTAGAGTACTCCACCCTGTGGGCAGCCTTTAGCAACGATCTTTATGACAGTGATGTTTCCTACATTTACTGTGTCTGCCCTATTCTCCAGCATGATCCCTCCACTAACTGTGGGGTTCACACCATGCGTGGAGAGAGCAGTTTCCATTTTTCTGAAGGTCGTTTTATCAAAAGCACCTTCTATGTCAATGAACACGCCCAAGGTGGACATTTTGTTGTCCAGAGATCTTTCGATTCGGTCTACAAGAGTGTATGCATGTTGGTTAGCGTGGATCGGTTTCGTAATCAAAGCCGTCTCGCGAATTAATCTTTCGCACAATTTCTCTAACGTTTTCAGGAGAAATGACGTTAGACTAATTGGTTGGTGTGATTTGGCTAGTGTATAATCTATACGACCAGGTTTTGGTAAGAAGATAACTTTTACTTCTCTCCATGCTAGAGGGATGATCTGAACGCAATACATGCCCTGAAGATTTTGGCTAGGTGGGCTGATAATATGTCCAGCCCCCATTGGAGGAGGGCCGGGAATGTACCGTCCAAGCCCGGCGCTTTAAATGGTGAGAAGCATTTGATTGCCCAGGTTATACGTGTCCCTTCCGTGAGGTGATCTGCCACCTCCCAATCCTCCTTGGAGGGGTTTGAGGGTATGGGTTCTGACCAACCTTTAATATTTATGTCAGAAAAAAATATTAATAAATCTTATTCATATGATATTTTCTAATAAATGTAGTGTGCCTTGAAAAAAATCGTAACAAACAAACATCATTTGTTGTAAAGTAATGTCAACCATTTGTTATTAGCACATTTGTGACTATATGTCCTAGAAAAATTTGTTTCGATCAAGTTCACACTACGAGCTATTAAGGTACTTACTTCATTATCCAAGTTCTTTGATTTTATTCAAAATGCCAACAAATCTAATAAATTAAATTGCACAAAAATCACACTAGAACTGGATGCGGTTCACTTCTAGAACTGTCGCGAGAAGCTATCTAAACCTTCTTCCTGCATCAGCATAAAACAAGTACTTGTACTTAAAATGTTGACCATTGGACGCAACAACTTAGCTAATAGGAAATAAAAAAATGAACAAAAATTGTTGTTATATGTAAAGCCATTTTGAGTTGAATAAAATTTGAATTTGAAATATTATGACAAGGCTCCAATAAAGTAGCATAGACAAATTAATTTGACATTTATCATTGTTAAATGCAGAAGGCGTTATTTTGGTTTAATTAAAATGAATCGTTCATTTATTCATTATTATAATAAGTGAAAGTGACTCCACAGAAGAAATTGTTGGAACTCTACCAGAAAGTAGGCAACTAGCAAAACATACCGCAGCGGATTTTCTCCCGGAAAAATTAAAGGCGCGTTACAAAGCTTTTTACGGTAAATTCACGGGCTGGTGTTTAAAAATAGTGTTTAGTCTTTCTCGGAAATGTGTTATTAGCCTATTTTGGCGAAATGAGTAAGAAATTCAATTCATCTCTCTGGCCCATGTATGCTTCGAAGACATAACCTCAATATTGCGAAGCATTCCAAAGTAAAATCGTTTTTGAAAAGACAATCCGATAGATTCAGAAGTAAAAATCCAACCTATTAACGACTGCTAAGTTAATAAGTTTGTAGAAGACGCTCCCGATTTTAATTTTCTACTCACAAAAGTGATTCAAATTTAAAAAAATCTCCGTTTATCAATATTATTGTTTATTTCATACTGTTCTAATTATCGGAATAAGCGGAGCCTGTCCCAAGCAGGAATTAAAGAATTTGCAAATTAAAGATATTGAAGATTATAAATATTGCCACAAGTAAGACAAAAATTGAGAGATCATTCGTTATATCTATAGCCTTTTATGATGTCTGCAAAAGATACGTAGGCATTCGTCATAATCTTAAAGAGATAAACATTAACCAATGTATAAAGTAAGTTATAGGAATTAGTAAAATTGGAAATATCCCAAAACAAATTGCGCAGTATCTGAACTTTGAAAAAACGGCGTATGCAAGTCATTGTTTTCGCAGAATCTCGGCCGTAGAAGAGTGCCATATAGGATGGCACTCTTCGGCGCTGGTGGAGGGCTATGTAGATAATTCTTTTAACAATTAGACTACTACTGCAGATAAAATAATGGGACAGTAGCTACAACTTCTGCTTCTCTGGAGCAAAATCTACAACTTACCGTTGAGGAAAACAATCCAACAATATCTACAACTCTATTATTATTGAAACACTGTAAAAATTTCATTATAAATTATAATTACTGTACTGAAAAATAATGTGTTGGATTATTTAATTCTTAACTTTATATAGACTAATAAATTTAAAAATACGAAAACATTTCGTGAATCTACAACAATGAGTCTTACTAAGACTACAAAACAAATTAATTTGAAACAACTACTTCGACAGACATTGAATAATACAAATAAATTTGCGTGTTACAAATAGTACAACTATCAAAGCAACACTAATTTGAATAAAATTATTTCTGTTGAATAAACTAATAAATGATAAAATGTACTTTAGATTGTTTAAATGTAACTATAACATGACAAATTATGAAAAATGAATTTTAAACTGATTTCATTAAATTAAATATAGACTAAATGAGATCTTTTTTCTGATTATGAAAAAATGCCCTTTCACTTGGAGAATCACGGGCGGAGTTCACTGGTTTCCAATAATCTTCCACTCAAACTTACATCCATCCACTGTCCAATTAAACATGTTGACAGCTTCTGAATTCTTCATTTGTGATATATTTGAGCAAATATGCTATTTTTGTCCCTTTTTGGGAAATATAGTTGACAATAGTCTGCCATACCAATATTTAAATGTTATTTTATGAGAGAAGAGATAGAAGAACAAAATAAAATTTAAAAAATCAGTTGGTATATGAGGATTTATGATAATACACTATTTGAAAAGTGTTACATTTAATTTTAGTTGTAAAGCATAATGTGGTTAACATTTTTCTATTATACATTTTTAGATTTAAAAACTAAATTTACACAAATAAGTTTTAAATTCTTAGAAGTCATTAAAAATTTAATTACACATTTTATTTCCAAAATCATTGCTTAAATAATTAGGTTAATTATTAAATTATTTATTTTATTCAAAGTCCCAACAAAAGTTTTCAAATCTAATACATTAAATTGCAAGCAAATCAATCTTAAGTAGTGAAACCGATATCTGTCTATCAATATGTTTATTTAATAAGTTTTAAATGTGTTTATTTTTAGTCTTTTCCAACATAATGTCAAAATTAAAATTATAGATTAGTTTGTATTTATTTTTCTCCATAAAATATGTGTTCTTCAATTTCAACCTTATATACTCTTGATTCAGTACACGTTTAAACTCTACTATGTTGATCTTTTTAATTTTAATATTTTTTAGTACGCAATTAGTAATAATAAATGCTGTATTAATTTTAAGTTTTCTCACTTCCTCTATGATTTTATTAATTTTCCTTTTTGATATGAAAAAAAAAAATTATTAGCAATTATTGTTTTATTAGCTATTTATTTGAAATAACCAAATTGATAATCATCCATGAACCATTAAGCGTTATATTAGCATTTTTCTTTATTTTATGTCGAATGACTTGTTATTTATGATATTTAAAGTTATTTTAGTTTTTTATTTTAAATCTAATAAGTTTGTTGATTTGTTTCAATAATTTAAAAATAAATTAAAGTTTTCTGTATCAACCAAAGCGACTATAATATAATAAAAAGTATATCTGCCATTGTAAACATTTTTAATAAGATTATTTTAAACATTATCCTTAAATATTTCAAGTTTTATTTTACATCTGCAGCAATCCTACATAAATCATTCGCTATTAATTTCAGTTCAGTTCTAAAGATTCAGGAATGTAATGTTCTAAGAACTGTGTCTACACCAATCTAAAATATTATGAGTGCAGTTGCCGGAAGTTACAGATAAAACCTCGCATTTTAACAAAATAACATGTATACACTTTTAAATTGAATTGCAGGCTTATCAAGGCACTCCTTCACATTTTTTTCGAACACAATAATATTTCCAGCAGATTGTTTTATAACTCAAAACGTAAAACAAAAGTTGAATAAATGTTTCAATAAACTCCTTGTATAATTACAATATAAATAATAATAAATCTATAAGAGAGCCTAAAACAACTTGTTTATTAAATAATTAATTTCAAGATACATATATCGATGTAAAAATACAATTCATTAATCAAGATTCAGCTGTTCTCGAAACATGACTCAAATCCAACTATTTCATTTAGTTTGATAAAATTTCGTTATAGTTTTGAAACTTTTTTTAATTTCCATGTTTTTTAAAGTATCAAACTGACAACTACCTAGGTAACATATATTACATATGATGGTGTTACTATGTGGTAGTTCATTTTCATGGATAATTTTCAATGTTTTTGTACCACAATAGCTAAGTCGACCTGTATACCAAAGACTTATTTATGCCGTAGAAAGAATCCTTGAAATTGTCTAGATATTAAATTTGCTGTTTGACCAATTTAGGATGAAACGGTAGTCCTTAATTAGGTCGACAATTATTCCGTTCGGTGGATGATAGAGTGCAAATATTATATAAACCTTTTTGCTTAGACGGCGAAATATTAACAAGTAATAATTCTATTATCCTCAATTTTTGCTGTAATCTCTAGAACCCGCAATTTTGAGCTATATGTTTTTAGAACAGTATTTACGAAGACCTAACGAAGTTTTCACACCGATGTTTTTTCTTTATTTCAGCTTAAATAATCATTTAATATTTTATTTCGTTTTAATTCTAAAGTATATACCAAAATTAAGTAATTATAAATAGACAGCAATACAGTAAATTATAGAATTACAAACACATTTGAAGATAATAATTTATTACTAATTTATTTGTCATTCTGATTTTCTCAAAATCTACAGTGTTTAAATTAAATTATATTTTGCGTGCGAATGATCCATTATTTGATTGTTTTATAAATGTTATCTAAGTGTACTAGTTTCCATATTAGAAACATATAATAAATGAATATACATTATTTATTTTCAACTATGTTTTTTATACTTGTTCCTAATCTACAACTCATTGTGTGGTCTATTTCTCCAACATTCAATGTCGTGACTTATGAAAATCAATTAGATTTTCTTTCTAACAACGTCATCACACTAATTGGATTTCTTCTCTCACTATGTGGTACACTGTAGATATAATAAGTTCATACATGTGGATGCTATAATTAGATTAATTATATTTATTGAAGTAATTTTGATACGTCAAAATGATTAATTATCATAAGGTTTTTACTCATACCGTATTTACTTACGCAATTTATTGTTAGTATGTAGCTTTCTTAATACAGATTTATTTCCTAATTATTAATTAGTAAAGCGTTGTTCTGTGGCGTTTAGACCTGCTGATGATATGTCTGTTGCCTTTAAAGAAACATAACACTCGTTTATTGAGAGAAAGTAAAGCTGAATAGAGTATGACATCAAAATAAAATTTAACAGGTAAACTAAACAAACTAGAATAACAATCAATTAACATAAACAATGAAAACTTATTAAGATTACAGCAATCGATATTATCGATGTAGAATTCACTACTAAACATCCAAAATATGCATTACAAATAAAGACATAAAAAAGTGGACGAAAATATTTAAACCAACCCTCCATAGTAACCCACATAAATATTGTAATGGGTACTATAATGTACGACAATAACAACAAATATTGTACTAACTAAAATCAATCAAGAGGTATAGATTTGACAGAAGTCAATGAATAAATGTAATATATTTGATTATCATACAACTATATTCCACATTTTATATTTTACACTTAAAATCATAAAAAGCCATTAAATAATAAGTTAATTAATAAAACTGAAAAGTATCGGCAATAACGGAAAAAGAAAAAAATTAAAAGTGAAAATAAAAACGCCGGTTGCAGCCAAACTAGCAATAGCGAGAGTGCAGCATTCAATTCAACAGTTGGATGGGTGACCATTACCACTCGCCATTGATACACAATTAATGGCGTTTTGAGTGACTGCGTCTATACTTTAAAGTAAGAAGCCCATTTACACACACACACTCAAATATACACAAATAATACAGTGGAAGGACTACGCGATCGATAGGCACATACTACTACTAAAAAAAATATCGCTGGATGTGACATCTAATAATTAGCAAAATACTCCCTTAAATATCTCTATTTTATTCATTAAGACATTAACTTTAGTAGACCTATTTTCAAATTTAGCATGATATGAAATTAATATGCCAATGGAAGTCAAATTAAAACAACAAATACAATTATTTATTTTAGAATAAAATTGGTTCAAATAAACAAATATAAGATATGAAGCAAATGGTATGATCAATTTACGAATAGTTGATGAAAATATGTTTTGGTTATATCATTACCAAAGTTATCGCCAAGAGAACTGTAGACTGCATGTTGAACATAAAATCAATAATAATATCTAAAAGATTATATTCTATCACATGTTTCGGACAACAGTAAGCACCTATATTAGAAGTATTTAATTTTAATAAATAAACACTCTCAAGAAGAAAGCAGCTATAAGAAGGACCGAAATACTTTGAAACTATTAACTACGTAACGATAAATAATATCTACCATTATAACTAAATAAAAAACCCAAAATATAATTTGAAGTAATCTAATCTATCCAAAGATATTGGAAACATACACAAGCACATTCTTAAACAACTATTTTTCCGAGAAGATAATAATATTAATGCGAAGTGAAATAATAAATATAAAGACGATAGAAAAATAATCCCGAGCCTATTAAGTAAACTGGTAACGTCCCTAATTTCTAAATTGTCAATAGGTTATCTAAAATTTCTAATAACCAAAAATCCTTGTCTTCCGAATCATAATAACAGATGTGAATGAAAAAAATATCTGACTGAAAATACCAGTACAAACATTTTCAGAACAATAGTAAAATATTTTATAATTATTCGAATAAAGATGTTATTCTCTCTCTATCTCTCTCTCTCTCTCTCTCTAGAGTAAGATTGTAAACAGTAAGTTAATTTACCATTAAGAAGTCACGCGTAGTAAAAAACTTATCCCATATTACGATGAAAGAGTAAAATATATAATTGTTTTACATCTAGTTTATCAACCAACCTGAAATTACAAAATAATGGAAACATGCAGGTCCAACATGTCTAAAAATCGAATTTTAAATACTCTATAAACTTATTGACTTTGTAATAACGCATTTTATACCAGACAAATGAAAACGTAATGATGCACTGGAAAGCATATTAAAAAGACTCTTGAAACTCTACGCGATTAATTAACTTCTCACTTAACCCGTGGTGAAAATAGTGAAACATAACCAAGTGCTTAATTATTCCTTTTATTAATTAAAATTCTATTTTAACACTGTAAGGATCCACTATTTTGAAACTTTTGAAACCAAGATTAATGTATCAATCCTTCGATTATTATAGTAGTGGCCACTATATAATATAATAAAAGTATTAAATAAAACGTAACTCATCAATCAACATTATAATAAAAGTAACCCAAATCGGGGACAATCCACTAATAGCAGATTTTTGTATTGCGTGTATATCGTTTAAATAATTTACAAATGTTTTCATTGTAATTAAATCACACTCCTGCATAATCGTTAACAAAAATTTAATTTTTTACTAACTATAGGATTTAGTTGATAGATCTAAGTAAAATTTAGTGTTTTAATGATAATTTGTGATTTGAGGAAGGCGTCTTGTCACCTTAAGGTAGCAGATATGCGATGTTCTCCTTTAGAAAGGGAAACGTCATTTTAGTGAGATAGGACACTTTATTCTTGTCTTAAGTGGATTCTATCCATATGACTTTGCTATCTTAACAGAGAGTAGTAACATATATTTATTGACAAATTTTGTACAAATTTACATTGAAATGATGAATAATGAATGAAGTATTAATTTGTCAAAAGACTATCGACAAAAGGTCCTTCTGTCTTGTTTTGTACAGTCATATGGCGTCAGTCGTTAATGCGTAAAAGGATAACATGATGAAATGATCCTAAATTTAGGGTCTCTACTAGTGTTTCTGGGAAGATAATATAAGGATAATATATGAAAGTTGAAAGGATTTTTGGGGAATTTTTCTGATAGGAATCGAAGGCATTCTAGGGTGGGGATAACTAAGGTAGTATCATACAGGAGCTGGTTAGAAGGATTGTGTAAACGATTAAGAGGCTTAACAGAAGTTAAGTTTAACTTTATCAGATAGTGGACATTTCCCAAAAAATGACAGAACAATGTTTCTGCACCCGATAACACTACCGGATTAAAAAAGTATTATAGAAAATATGGCAACAAAAAAAAAGCAGCGGGTTCGATGGCGTATCCTCATTTATTGTAAAAAATGTATATATTGTATCATTGACCATGTGTGCTTTTTAATTAATGAGTCACTACAGCAGGGAATTTTCCCAACAAAATTAAAGTTAGTAAAGGTTGTACCAATACTCAAAGATGGAGATCCAAATATAGAGTCAAATTATAGGCCAATAAGTCTTATATCCATATTTTCAAAAATCATTGAATATGTGATAATAAAACAAATGAAGTCCTTCCTAAATAAAAATAATATATTATTAAAAAATCAGCATGGCTTTACTACAGGGAAAAATTGCAATACTGCACTTTACGACTTTACCAAGTTTATATACTCCTCAATGGAGAATAAACAGTTATCATGTGGGGTACTCCTTGATCTCTCCAAGGCTTTTGACTGCATCATTCATGATTTATTATTGTTAAAATTAGATATGTATGGATTTAGGGGAGTTGTTCACAAGTGGCTGAAATCCTATCTCACAGGAAGATTTCAGGTTGTTGAGATTAAGAAAGACAGTGGTAATTGTATGCAGTCTGAAGACTTGGAGATCATCAGAGGGGTGCCCCAGGGAAGTATTTTGGAACCATTATTATTTAATATATATATATATATATATATATATATATATATATATATATGTAAATAATTTATTTACGATCATAAATAATCCAAATGTGGCAATTATCAATTATGCCGACGACACAAATATAGTCTTAAATGGTAGCGATAAAACTAAACTAAGCCAAAATGGAGCAGTTGTACTGAAATTATTATTTGATTGGTTTCAAAATAACGGTCTACTGATTAACCAGTCAAAAACAAACTGCTTGTTATTCAGAAAAAAATACGATTCCATCTCCCCGCTCAGCTTAAAATTTGGAGAATACGAATTAATACTTAAACGTTCTGCAAAAAAAATTAGGAGTGTTTGTGGACGATAAATTAAAGTGGAATGAACATATAACATATATTTCAGGTAAACTGCGTTAATTTTGTAATATTAAAACTAGCCTACTACGCAAATTTCGAAAGTATAATTAGGTATGATATCATTCAATGGGGTAGCTCCCCACAGATAAATAACATATTTCTAATACAAAAGCGGACACTCAGAGTTATGTTGGGCATCAAACAGTCAACGACTTGTAGGAATTTGTTTAAAACTAACCGCATACTAACAGTGTTTGCTTTATATATACTTGAGTGTTTGCTATTTGTATGGAAACAAAATCATCTTTTTATAAGTAGCAGGCACACACATGTTCACGACACTCGTAATAATATTCATTTTTCATATCCCATCCACAAATACTCTATGACGGAAAAAAAGTCCGAGTCTAGATGCATGAAATTTTTCAATGCATTACCTAAATCATTGAAAGAGGAAAATGATGTAAAAATCTTTAAAAAGTCAATAGTAGAAATTCTACTCGCTGTAGAACCATGTAATTTGGAATAATTTTTTATGTTTTAAAATGAATGAATTGTACTTATTTGAATATATTTTTGTTCCTGTATGTATATTGTTTAATTTGACGCCACTTACTATACTATGTAAATTTATTTGTATTTATAGAAATAAAAATGATTATTTATTTATTTATATTATGAAGCAAAATAAACAAATTTTTTAAATGTTATCTCCATTTTTGCAATAGTTTAGATTCAAATATTTTGATAGGGCTATATCAGATAAATATTACTATCCCATTTATACTTTGTTTCTAATAAAAAAATTATTTTATGATAATAAAATAAAATATTTATCTGATAGCCCAATCAAAATATTTAATATTTGAATCTAAACTATTGCAAAAGTGGCGATAAAATTTAAAAGATTTTTTTGGATCGATATGAAAATCGAAAATACAGAATTAAACAAAATTATTTGAAATTACACTAACAATTCTTAATTATTTTAAAATTTATTATTATTTATTATTTATCCTTTAATATAAAATAGTACAATTGTTTCTAATTTTATTTTGGATTTTTTAGTTGCATTTTTATGCCTTTATTTGTTAGAACATATGCCAGACATATTTAACTTCGCCAATCTATGACATAATGTGATGTATATTTTTTAATCCTAGAATTGTTCTTTAGTAAATGATAGAATGATTTACAGGATTTTATCCATTCTAGTAAAGATCTAGATTATTTATCATTCTTATTATAAATAAAAATGGTGATGTGGCCATCATAGTACTTTCCCTATATTTTTCTCGAAAACTATGTGATTTACGCAAAAAGGCTATTCTTAATAATATATTCATTTTTTAATTCTCTACAATTATTTGTTATATAAATTGCATGTAACTCCAAAAGTTATTAAAATAAAATTTTAATAAAACTTGTTCAGTTTCTTATTCCCTTCAACTTTTTGAAAATTTTTGTAAAATTTTTCATATTAAAAAAAATATCGGGAAGAAACAAAAAACGGCTTCGAGTAAACATCCATTTCCGGTTTATGAATGTGCACCAAAAGCTTTTCAGTTCCAGTTTTTAACGATTAAACCTTAAGTTTAAAGTTTGATCTCAATCCTATCATTCGTTTTTGAGATACAGCGCCCACGGACAGACAGTCAGACAGACACACCCACAGTCACATTTTTTTTTTCCAGAAATCAGTGCATTTGACTCAGGGGACCTCAAAACATAAATTTCCGCAAAAAAAAAATAATTCAAAAAGCCACGAAAACAATACTTCCCCTATATTTCATCTATGGAAAGTAAAAATTGTAATATAAATGACAAACATATTAGACCGTTGAACTATTAATAATAAATATTTTCATTATATTTATTACTTTATAAATAAAAGTAATAAAGAAAATATAAATATAAATTAAAGCAAATTAAGAAAATTATAATAAGTATACAGGAAAATAAAAAACGAATTTATTTACGTACACTTACTGTAGTTTATTTACAATTGCCACACATAATTAGCTTGACTTTATTTATTTATCTTTATACTTATTTATTTATATTTATACTATGTTCGATATACAGCCCCCTCCTAAGAAATTTTTCGCTCCGAAATGTGTTCTCCAAAAATTCGTTGCAGTATCTGCAACCTTGGTACATACGGTATATATCTAATTCTACATAGTTGATCCTCACTACAGCTTAGTGGGGCACCATCTCACAAAGCAAATTTAAAGATACGTCTCATGTTCTGTTGACCTATGAGATAGATAGATACTGCAGATGTTATAGTTATCTAATATTTTGTTAAGGTTTTTGGCATACTTCACATTACCCTAGGGATCAAAAAATAAATATTTTTAATGAAGAAAATTCTGTTTAAAAGTCGACTAAGCTGTGGCTTAAACAGTCCAAAAATCCTGAATTATAAATTTCAAGGGCCACAAAATTCCACTCCTACTCACAGGAATGAACGAATCTGGAGAGTCCGACAGATTTGCAGAGAATAAATGGTAATTTAAAATTTGGTTTGGCACTTGATACACTTTCGCACATCACGAATTAGTGCTATGCCTCAAAGTGGTCAGAACTGAGCCTCATTGAAGCCATAGTGCCATAGCACCACTTAAATCACTGTCTAATATCCGACCACCGACGCGTATAATTCTGTTATTGTCCAAGAATTAGTTTCAAAGTTAGTAATATACTTGATTTCGACAAATCCCCGTTTCTTAGTAATATAGTAAATTCGCGATAAAGACAAACACGTTGCAAATTTTAAATTAAAGTGTCTCTTCGATGCTTTCTTCTACTATCAATCGTCCTCTTGTTTTTTAGCGGGTTTACGGCAGTTGTTTGTAAACTACACGAAATTACACTTCACTTCCGGAAATGTGTCTCCTGGACTGAAAACTATAGGGGGTGAATTTTGCAGTAGGAATTCCGATACATACCACCAAAGATTGTTGTCATTTAATGATTTTACAGTGAATGCGCGAGAGATAACCTAAGCTGGATTTTCTTTGGATTTTACATAAAACCATTTATCTAGATTAGTGAGTTTGTGGATCTCACTTATCCCATTAGCCACGAATGTCTTGAATCTTCTGGAGCATGATTTAATCCACAAGAGTGTGATTGAAGAATCACTGGAGTAAACTACCTTACACACAACTTGGCTAGAAGTTCAGCTGTGCACAATTCTAGCCTAGGGATGCTGGTCGTTTTTATAGGTGCCACTCTCAATTCCGCACACATATTCATACTCTTAGGAAATCCATGAATTTCTAATTCGAAGGTACCACATTCGGAATATATGTCATCGAATGTCCTTTAGGTCAATTGCATAGTGGTGCTATCGGCCAACAGTATTAGAAAGATGTTTGATGGTTTGTGGAACATCTTGAATGAGTTGTAATTGAAACACAATAACATTCTTTTACCACTATATTTCAACACGCAACTCTAAATGCAAGATTAACCAACAATGCTTAAAAAAAAGGGGTAAAACAAAGTTATCGTGATTCAATTACTATAGTAGGAAGTGGATTATCCCATCCGCATTTAAAATTCCAGATATCTTGTAGAAATATTTTCCGAACAAACGTTATTGGGCCGATTAGTCCAAGTGGATTTTACCTAAAAAACTTCTTTTTGTTTCGACTGAGGTGACATTGTTGTATTTATACCTTAGACTATCATCAGTTATGTTCCAAATCATTGCTAGCATTGAAATTACATTAACATCGTAGTCATTTTTACGAGTTAACACAGACACTTTGTCTATATAATAAGTTTTCAAGTAAGCAAATAGCTGGCTACAATAACAATAACACTATTACTTGTTCACTTTTTAAGTTCAAATTCACCATTAGCAACATGGCCATTTACTTACTTACGCTGTAGGCGCTGTCCGACACGTCAAAGTAATTAATTCGTATGAAATTAACTCTTCCTCCACCAAATTCGTTGATGATTGCAATCCTCGTCGTAAACGTTCATCTGTCGGTACATCTAGTTTATTTCACAGAAATAAATACGTTCAAACTAGTGTTGCTTTGATAGCCTTGCTATTTGTAACACGCAAATTATTTTTTGTATCAATAAATGTCTGTCGAGGTATTAGCCAGTAGTTGTTTCAATAAGTAATTTGTGTTATAGTCTTAATAAGACTAATTTGTTGTAGATTTACGAAAAATTTTGGTGTTTTCCTATTTATTAGTTAATTTTCTACAACGTAAAGAACTACATTCTCATTATTAACGTATATATACTTCTCATTTTATATGATATCGTAAATAGATCGTTTTGGACCCACCATCATGATATCGTTCAGTTAGACTACTCTAGATGACGGCGCCGAACCATTAAAAACTACTCGGAAATTTGTTGCCAAACTGTTCTCCCTTAAAACACAGTGATCTGGTAAGTAATATCCTTCATATATGCTACTTTGAGTTCTACACACATATTCTAATCTCTTATATTCTTCCACGAATTGTGGATATTCATCGTAGTCATGCGGACGTTTAGCCAATCGGCGCTCAAAAGCAAAAAATCTGCTTTCCGGAGAAACTTGAATTACCAAGATGGTCATCCTTGAACGGCAACGCTATTTGAAAATGTCCGGTTTCATCTCTGGTTATTATTTTTCGCAAATGCTGCCCACATTTCTCATCTGCAGATGCAAGCACTTATCGCTTGTGGTTCTCCAGCTCCCAGAGGTTCATAATGAAGTCGTTGATATCGACGAGGCAGACTGCAGCACTAACTTGTGAGTTTGATAAATGTTATTGACCATAAAAAACAATCCGAATTGTGTGTTGAGGAAAGATAAGAGACACGACTTTATCAGATAAAACGTCAAATTATAATTCGTTTCCAATAAGGTCAATTAAATCTGGTTGATAATATTCCTGGTCTGCAAATTGAATTCGAGTTGGAATACTGGTATTATTGCACTCTATGAGATTTGATTGCACACGGTCGGTGATATTTTATAATATTAGGGCATTGAGCGTTATAGTGTACTCAGAAATACCAGATTTTAATTTAGCACTAACTATTAGCACGTTAAGGTTCGGTTGGGTTAACCCTAACTGCTGTGCACAATTAACTGTCATTAAATTGTCTTGCGATCCACTGCACTGAGCTGAGGAATGTTTCCATATTGATAAATTGAGAGCACATGTAGTGATCACCGTCGCATACCATTCACACTTTAGATAAAAACTATTAGATAAAAACTCCTCCAATTGTTTATATGTCGGCACTTTTACACACGTTTCTCTTTTCCAATTCTTCTACAGGGTTGAATCGAGTTTTTCGGCGACGATTTCTACTAAAATATCGTCCCACTGGTCGGCTGGGCGCTTGATTAACTGTCGATTAATTGGTGTAGGCTAATATAATTCATACATTCACCGGCGGCAGGTTTAATAATCGTTTCACGTGTTTTTTAATCAGAAATCTCTCCTTCTGATATCTTTCTTGAAGCCTCTCCTGCGAAACGTTTTAAACACAAGATTTAAGATGCTCCTCCCTTTACCGCACTCTGTCAGTAATGGACCTTCGATAAGTTTTTGTTATTATGTATCAACGAAACCAATTAATCCTTAAAACTCGCCCAATCGTCATATCGTCCGTTGGGTGTTTTTTTTTATTTTGGCTGAGCCTCAATATACTTGCTCCTTATCGACGTTTCTTTTGCAGGTATATTAACGTCAAAGTCGCTGAGTTCACTCTCTGTTTTTACGATATCCTAGTACAGCGACAATGATTCTTCAATGTAGATGTTAATAGTGGCGTAATCTTGCTCGTCGATAGGTTTCGCTGCATTATGCGCACACTCTGCCAGAAGCAGTCCTACTTTTTCTTTTCTTCAATGATGCAGCAGACATCATTGATTTCTTCTTACTTGATTTTGAGATGAATATTAACGACAAGTGCACCGTACACCCCCGTGGTGGCGAATTCGGTTGCGGCCGAACTATCGTTAGCGAGAGTGCAACAACTTTACTTCGTGTCAGCAGTTGGATGGGTGACCGGTACCATTTACCATTAGAATACAATGAATGGTGCTTTAGAGTGACGGGGGAGACCCTTTAAAGTAACAAGCTCATTTACACACACATAAATACACAAATAACGCGGTGGAAGGACCACGTGGTCGATATCAAAAAACTACTACTACTACCACTGAAATTTTACATAAACCACCTATTACATATTAATGATAATAATATAAAGCAATTTTGCCAACTGATTTTTTGTAATGGAATTAATAATTTACATTAAGTACAAAGTAACTTATTTGTGCTGTTATCGTTTTTTAACCGATCATGAAATAATTACTTAAGACAATCTCAATGTTTCGCTATATCATAGCTCATCAGTGGAACTATTCCCTTATTTTGTGGGATTTCCAAGTGAAAGGCCTGCACAAGAATGAATGATACAAAATCGAAACATTGGCGTTAAAATCAATATTTTCGGAGTGTTTAAAAACCAATATCGGCACAAAGCAAAATAAAATAAAATTTTAGTTTACCCATTGTTGAAATTAAAAATGTTAATGAGAAAAAATAATTTTTCCAAGCATTACTGCACCGTTATCTTAAAACAAGTATGCAAGAACTAACAGCTAATAGTTAAAACTATTAATCTACTTATAACTAAGTAAAAAAATGAAACATGTCTTTATATTCATGTATATATTTGTATTTGCAAATAAAGGAACCCCAAATATCGCCGAAAAATTTGAAACACTAAAGCATCTTCATGTACCAGCGAAAGCGCAAGGGATTATTAAATATAAAATTATTAGTTTAATTGAAAGAATATATATACATATATATATATATATATATATATATATATATATATATATATATATCCTAGCATTAATGAATGTATTCGGTATTAATAGAACATAATAATTTATGTAAATCATATAAATACAATATACAAAAATGTATATATTTACATGTTTTAAGAAAACATAGGTGACCCACTGAGAAAAGTAAAGTGATCCCTACTAATGTATTTCTACAGTAGAACCTGTTTACATCATTATTACGAACATCAATATACGAGGCGAATTTAGGTTAGGAGATCACATTCCCGCGTTTTTATTATTCCGTCGCAATTAAATTGTAAAATGTTAAGCGATATTATCTGGTTTGATTAATTAAAACATTTAATTATAAAGTTGCGAATTTTTCCGTGCTGTCGCTCACTCTCCAGTTAATCGATCCATTTGCGAAGCAAATAACTTTATTAGCGTCTGCGATATGAACACATGCCGAAATGGAGAAACTTACTAGTAATTACCATTTCACTGCGGTCGTAATTATTGTCGTTTTAATTATAACACGATCAATTTAAAATCACTAATGAACTAGAGAGGAAACATGCCATTTTATTACTTACTTAAATGGAAATAAATTATAGCTTTATTGCGGATGAATGCCAGGAAAGTATAATTATATCTCTATAAGGCGTCTTATAAAAACTCGAAATTTGAAAATGAATCTTAAATAATATTTTAATTTAAATCAACGTATTAATATTTGAGACATTAACAATTAATTATGTTTTTTTTTTACTTTAGAACTGCAGAGTAAAGCTGATGATTATTTGAAATGATATATGTTACACATATAACTACAGCTTATTTTTTAAATTAAATTAATTATTTAATAAACTTTGCACATTAATTAACTTTAATTAAACAATATAATTGGGTTACATGTTTATAAAAAATGATGTTATTAACCTTTAACTGTCTTTTGTTGGATACAAAATTCTATCCAATCCAATATAAATACTATAAATTTTGTGTTGATGTATACACGTTCCTTAATTTTACTTTTTTATTGCCAAACAAACGAATATCATCAGGAAATGCCTTTCTGAAAATATATTTTATTCATCTGTAGGACATATCACAGGAGAAGAACAAACATTTAAATGATTTACATATAATATTGTAACTAAAAAAAAAATTTTAATTTTTATGTAGATCTAGTCTTCGGTTATTGCTTAAATTGTTTACAAGTTATGTTGCTATTCACAGTAACATTCCTGCCTTTGTCGTCTTTGAAAAAGTACGGTCCAATGATGCCGCCGGTCCTTAATCCACACCAAACAGTGCAATTTTCGGGATGCATTGGCAGTTCTTGCAATGCTTCTGGCTGCTCTTCACACCAAATACGGCAATTTTGCCTGTTCACGTATCCATTCAACCAGAAGTGAGCTTCGTCGCTGAACACAATTTTTCGATAAAAGAGTGGATCTTCATTCAACCTTCCCAGCACTCACCATTCACCAAAAGTTACCCGTTGTAGTAGGTCGCGTGGATTTAATTTTTGCCCCAGCTGTATTTTAAAAGGTTTTACACCCAAATCCTTCCACAAAATTTTCCGCGTAGTGGAGTAACAGAGGCCCAGTTGCTGCGAACGGCGCCGAATTAATAATTCACGGTCAGCAAAAACACTGCCGGAAACAATTGCGATATTTTCCTCTGTCCGCACTCTACGTATGCGTGTTGGTGGTTTAATTTGGTGCGAAATTTAGTCACAAGATTCCGAATAGCTGCCTCAGAAGGTCGCCCAAACTGACCATAAAGTAGAATAAGTGCACGATGCACTTTCTTAACCGAGCATGAATTTTGATAATAAAATTCAATAATCTGCAAACGTTGTTCGTTTGTAAGTCGATTCATGGTTAAATTATAGACCAAACTGAACATGTTTGACAGTTGACAAGTTACAGGATAATAGCTAAGCTGCCAAAAAGAAAGTTGCTAAAAAATCACCCATTATAATAGATAATTCACCATATCACAGCATTCAATTGGATAAATCGCCAACAGCAGCATGGAATAAACTGGATATTTGTAACATTGACAGAAATGGGTTTGGTGATAATTAATTGTAAGCATGTGCCAAGAAGCATTATATCAACGCTACAAGACAAATATTTCCTGAAGAAGTTCAATCGATAATAATTTGCAAGAGTAAGCAATAAGGGGTGGATGCGGCGGGAAAGGTGAATGAATGAGAAGGTAAAGAAGGTGGAGAAACAAAGCTGAGTAGAAAAAGGCTATGAGAAGTGGTAGATAGAGAAGTACATGGAAGAGAACCGCTTGGGAATAAAAGAGAGGATTACCTTGGCAAAGCCGAGGCGCAGAACGGAGGAAAGATGTAGGAAGAAGTGGATGGGAGAGGGATATAAGAACGGGTGCTGTGTATATAACAATACTAAGTTACTTTTGTTATGAATAGATATAATTTTGTATTCAATCTGCGTCAAGTTGTTATTTTGTAGTTACTGCATTTTTTTTAAGATGGCAATATATTTTTGTAGCTATTACCAAATTTAAATTTATTAAAAAGTACTGCATATCAAATATTTAACAATTATTTACTTAAAATGGAAATCTGACTTTCTAGATAATATTTACCATTTAATGGCTGTTATACGTTGACTAATAAATCATTCAGTGCACACCATAGATAGTA
Organism: Ontholestes murinus; assembly: GCA_963969525.1. Lineage (NCBI taxonomy): Eukaryota > Metazoa > Arthropoda > Insecta > Coleoptera > Staphylinidae > Ontholestes > Ontholestes murinus. The sequence goes on along the minus strand of OZ018394.1, from coordinate 66,595,740 downwards.
AAACCAAGTTCTAACAATATGTTAATCTTTATGATGCTATAATATGCTTATGCAACGATGGTGTATACAGTAGTACTACTAGTAATAGTATTACTTAGCCAACCCACATGGTGCAATATTATTACTCAATAAATTAGTTCGCTGGTAATAATTGGGCAATAAACATGTGGAATAATAAGAACATAGCATGTTGCGTGCTATAGCATTGGTTATAGCTACATAAAAAAAACGAAAAAAAAAGCAGGTAGATGAAAGAATGGTTTAAAGACAGAAAAAAGTAATAAGTAAGAAATAATCTGTTCAGTGAATTAAGAATTAGTGAACGAAGTAATGAAAATTTTTTTGTATGATAAACTGCCTGAGGTTTAATTCAACGATTATCTCAAATATTATACAAAATATTTTGCAGCAAATATGTAGCAGTTATTTACATTTTATTGAAAATTATTTTTTTTAATAAATGTAGGTAATTAGAAATTAGAAGTGTATAAATAGTCCTTTTTATTAAAACCACATCTATAATTACATTAAATCTCAATTACCTAATGTTATAATTAGAAAACCTTATATACTCGAATAATGTATGTTTTAAATTAGTCATTAATTCATTAAGGATAGGGAGGCCATAATAAACTATAGAAGTTACATGGAACTTAAAATAGGGTAAATCAATTACCACATAGTAACGGTCGCTGTATTTTCATTACATGAAACTTGTATAACAAGTAATTGCAAACAATTAAAAATTGAGTAAATTATTAGGATAACCTTTTTACGTAAAAGTCATAGTTTTCGAGAGAAATATACGGAATTTAGCATGAAATTCTGGATGCTGGTTATTTAATTTTAATCCACACTTTTTTATTTTTATATTTAATTGTTTTTCCACTTCATTGCGAACATTATTTTTCAAATATAATCCTCGCTACATTGCCTTTGTCTGGAACATTTTAAAAACACCAATCACACTTTTCTCTAAAACACCTCCACTAGTTTTACAGGATGCTGCCGAATATATTTTTGAAGCTGTCATCCTTCTATAACGAAGGGGAAACGACAGTTTATTTGAACTTTATCTACGATCGTACAGAAAGTAGACGCTTTTTGCATCATTTTTCATTGTAAAAGTGGCTTTTTAAAGCACTAGTGCTTTTTTACGTTTTTATTGCACGGTAATGTCAAACTGTTTTTATTGCACAGAAATGTCAAATTTGACAGATGAATATATTTCGAAGAAAAGCTTAATTTTTTTATTGATTGATATAAATAACTTATAACCTATAAATAAAATACATATATAATACAAACCAAATGGCAGATTTAAGAACTCTGAAGATTTCATTTAATGCAAGTCGAAGCGATTACAATGAAGCGAACATTTTTTCCATAAATAATAATGGCGGCCGACATTTGTGCAACTTGTTTACTGGTTGCTAAGTAACGCTTTTATTAGTGAACTGCGGGTAAAATATGTTTTCATTAATTGAATTATTGAAATGACATTAAAATATTACTCATAGGAATATATTCTTTGAAATCCTTTACGATCGAAGATAAAATTTTGTAAGGCACACGTGTAAAAAGTTTCTTTATTGCACTCCTGGCTTTAAAAAAACTCGCTCGTTCCTCGCTCGTGTTTTTAAACGCCAGTTCGTGCAATAAAGCATCACTTTTTACCCTTGTACCTTAAATAACTATTATTTAATTGTTGAATTTGCAGCATTATTAAAAGATTGCTTAACAATTGCAGTCTCGCAAAATGTTTAAAATTCCTTGTTACTATGTTCTCTATCAGAATTTATGAAACGATGCAATAATAAATGCATACATAAATTATTAGATTCATCTCCAGCTTCTGTGTCATCGAAATAATTTAAAATTTGTACCGCACATTTTGTTTCTCTCCCACCTTTTATCGTCTTTTATTTTTTGGTCTGCTGATTGGTTATATACGATTTAGGTACAACACCAAAATTTTCTGTTGTAACAGTTTCCAGTAGCGTTCAATTTCAGTTGGTGCTGGCTAGGTACTTTTACGATGCGTCCACATTAAAAATGCAAGTGCATGTTTACGGAAGCAGAACTATCCAAACATTTCACTTCTACAATTTTTCCCCATTCCTCACATACCACTAATTTTATAATTAGATGCCCCAATTCTATGTTCGGGGCACAAAACCAATTGCGGTATTGATGTAGAAGTCCCTCATTGATCTAAAATAATTATAAGTTAGTAAGACTGTAATATAGAAATTAAGAACCCCGAATTGTCGCCGGAAGGAATCAGTATTAGTAAGTATATTTTTTTTAGAAACAAAAGAGGCCTTCGAAAACCAAACCTCAAAAAAAACAAACGCTACTAAAGAAAGAGAATACGAGGTAATGCATCTAAATTCCAGGAGCATCATAAATAAACAATAATTGATTATAACATGGCTGAATATAATCCTAATGTTAGTTCCATCACTAAAACATGGCGCAACGATCAAAATATTCAATATATACACTTAATTAATTATATTAATAATTTAAATAGATTTTGTGTAGAAACTGATATAGAAATTATCGGGTGCTCGGTAAAAAATAATAATCGTAAGTTTGTCATAGTTGCCATGGTGTACAGACTACCGAATGATTGAATATCTTCCTGGATCAGATGACAGATTTACTGCGCGAAATTTCAAAAAAAAACGTAAAGTAATAATAACGTGTGGCGACCTAAAATAAATTTTAAAGTTGAAACTTATTAAAAAAAATACTAGATGATCTAGTTAAATCATACAATCTAATAAATAAACTGGAAGAAGCAACCAGGATAGAAGTAACAGCTAAGGGTACGATGTCAACCCAAATCGATTATATGGTAACAAGTATAACAAACCTTTGGTCATGCATAAATATGAATCTGCACATATCAGACCATTTTACCCAAATGATAAAGATAGATCTAAACAAAAATACGGAACAAATACACATTTCTGCGTTTGATAAATTCATGGAAGAATTTAAACACCACTTTACTACATCTTGTCTTTATAAACGAATGAAAAATTGCAAAAATAACAATAAGAGGTGGATAAATGAGAACGTTCGAAAGTCTGGTAGTAAACTCAAGGACTAATTCAACATTATGGTAAACTCTCAATCAGAAGATCTGAATCTTCTATACAAATTAGAAAAGAAAAAAAAACACAAAAACATTATTCAGGAAATGAAGAGAGCCTATTTTGCTAATAAAGTTTTAAATGCAGATAATAAACAAAAAAAAAACAATATGGGAAATGATAATGGAAGTCATATTATTAAACCCATTCACATAAAAAATGAATATGGTGATATTATAACTAGAACAGAAGACGTCGCCAACTCGTTTGCAAACTACTTTCCTAATATTATAGAGACAAAACTGAGAAATCACCTCGGTACCAACATATATATTATCAATTTTTTTAACTGCAGTCACGAATGAAGATATATTGGATGTAATAAATAATTTTAAGCATATAAAAAGTGCAAGAGAAGACCAAATTCCACTGAGAGTTGTTAAACAATTATATGGAAGTAAATATAACAAACCATTGGTCATGCATAAATATAAATCTACACATATCAGATCATTTTGCCCAAATGATAAAAACAAAAATACGAAACAAAGTACATCCCCTCAAAAATACACCAGGCAAATCACAAGGGAATATACAAACGAATTAAGAAATCGCCTTCTAAAAATAAACTGGGAATTTATTAAAACTGGAAATACAAATTCTGCATTTAATAAATTTATGGAAGAATTTAAATACCACTTAACTACATCTTGTTCTTATAAACGAATGAAAAATTGCAAAAATAATAATAAGAGATGGATAAATGAGGACGTTCAAAAGTCTAGTAGTAAAGTCAAGGACTAATTCAACATTATGGTAAACTCTCAATAAGAAGATCTGAATTTTCAATACAAATTAGAGAAGAAAAAAACACGAAAATTTGATTCAGGAAATAAAGAGATAAATAAAATTTTAAATGCAGAGAATAAACAAAAACAGTATGGGAAATGATAAACAAAGAATTAAATGGGAGTCATATTATTAAACCCATTCACATAGAAAATGAATATGGTGATATTATAACTAGTACAGAAGACTTCGACAACTCGTTTGCAAACTACTTTTCCAATATTATAGAGGCAAAACTGAGAAATCACCTCGGTACCAACATATCCCTGGAACCAACAATACCTCACCAAACACTGTCAATATTTTTAACTCCAGTCATGAAGGAAGATATATTGGATGTAGTAAATAATTTAAAACACAAAAAAGTGCAGGAGAAGACCAAATCACAATCTCACTGACAGTTGTTAAACAATGCACCGAATATATTTTAGAGCCATTGATATATTAATAAATCTGTCATTGGAATAATGTATATTCCCAACAGCACTGAAAATCGCCTAAGTAATACCGATCATTAAAAATATTCAACAACGGATATTAAAAACTACACCAGTGTCAATATTAAACAGTTTTTCCGAAATTTTTGAAAAAATATTAGAAAATATGATGATATTCAAATCAAATAAAGAAACTCAACATGTGTTGATTTGGTTGAAGAAATAACAAAAAGTGTAGACTCAGGGAAACAAGTGGCAGGTCTCTTTTATGACTTATCGCGAGCCTTCAACTCGATTAGCATAAACTTTGTGCGCGATAAACTAAATTCTTACGGCATACGTGGAAATATTTTAAATTGGGTAAAGTAGAACACTTGTAGCGCAACAAGTATTTAGTATATTAGAAATGTTTTAAATTGGATAGTATCCTTTTTATCTGATCGTAAGATATTCGGGCAAGTTAATGACTAGAGAGCGGATAAAAAAGCTTAAAAATGTGAAAAAAAGCACTTAAAAGGCACAAAATATAGAGAAAAATAGCATTAAAAAAGCATAAAAACAGGAAAAAAGCATATAAACATGAAGAAAGCACTAAAGAAAACTATATTTTCTTAATATGTTACACGTTTATCAACATGTTTTACATAGAAATTCTGCTTAAAACTAAAATAAACATACTTTCTTTACGCAATATATAATATTATGTAAGTATTTAAAAATTAAATTGTAATTTTGTATACATTTCAAAATAACTGAAATCTATTAATGAAAACAGTAGATTATTAAATGTTGTTCAAGGGGTTTAATTGTAAAAATTATTACTTTTGACGCTCAATAAATTTTTGAAAGTGGAAAAGCTTCTCTTTATTTTAAATTATAGCTGGATCCATTTGAAAATTGTCATTCAAAATCAAGTTTAATTTATTTAATATTAAAAATCTTTCATTTTCACCGAATACTTCTTTGGATATTATTTTGATTTCTTGGCCAATGCGTCCAGGTATTTTCTAAATTGAATCTGCTTTTATAAAGATTTGATTGTGTTGCTCATAAAATTTAAACGCGATTTTTATGTAACTAAATTGTTTTGAAGGAAGCTGTTGTTTCTTAAGAACTGTTTGACAGTCATTAGCTGATTTGCTTGTTGTTTTGGGAAAGTTGTATATAACCTTATTAAATTCTTCAAAATTGTTCGCGTAGTACATCGTAGCATATAGCCAAGTTCCCCATTTTGTTAGCACTGGTTTATGGGGCAGTGAGATATCAGGTAATGACTCCTTGAATGATTGCACTCACAGAAGAAGAAAAAACTTAGCGCTAAGTAAACAAATTCTTCAAGATTCGTATAGATATTTAGAATTTTTTTTGATGCTATTAATATTATGGATAAGCATAATGCTAGAAATCCGCTCTCTATTAATGACAGTGATTCAAAAGTATGTAAAATATATGAAGAAATTGTACAAATATCGACACTTTATTATTTATACTATTTATGAATGACCTAAGCGATTTTTTTCTTTGGGTTACATGGTCAATTTTGCATGACATTACAATTATTCTTAAAGCAGGTACACAAAGAGAACTACATGAAAAAATCCAAATAACCAATAACGAAAGTGCAGATTGGTGTAAAAAAACAAGCTTATGCTTAATACAAATAAAACCGTTACAATTCAATTTTATAATAGAAAACCAACAACTGCTCAAATTTAATATGGAAAATAATGCACTAAACTTTTTGGCACTCTTATAGACAACAAAACATAGTGGTGTTAGCAGATTGACCATGTAACAACTAAACTAAATAGTGCATACTACGCTCTTTTAAAATTAGTATATCATGCGCTAAACAATGTATATTGCGCATTAGCAAACTGTCACATATCGCACAATGTGATAATATGGGGAAAAAGAAATACACATCGCGGTTTTGTAGCACAAAAAAGAATTTTAAGATTAATATTTGTACTCCCAAGATCTGATTCATGTAGAAATATATTCATAAAGAACAATATACTAACCTTAACGAGGGTATTCATATTAAAATGTACCATATTCGCATATAAATATGAGCATAAATTCACCAGAGATAACAATGTGCATACATATAATACCTGTCATTCTACAGATGTTAAAATTCCAAACCATATCAGCGCATTACGAAAAATCTATGTTATGTTCATTAAGTTTTGCCCAAAATTTAATGAATGTTTTTATTTTTATTATTATGTTTATTATGTATTATTCAAGAAAGGAGACCAAAGAAAAATAAATAAATAAAAGTACAACAGTATACAATAAGATACCTGTAGACATTAAGAAATGTGACTCGTGATTTTCTTCGTTTATAATAATTAATTTTAATTAAAATATATTATGTAAATGTTAAATAAGTGTTATACTTACAAATCTGCTTTTAAGCCACGAATTTCAGCGGCATTGTAACAATCATTTTGAATGATAAATTCCATTAACATATATTCGTCAATATTTTGCAAATTATCACTGTATGCTTTAAAACACTTCCTTTATTTTACAATAACACAACGATTTAACGAATAATGAATGAATGAACGACCTCTAAACACTGCGTCTAAATCGTAGCATAGACAATGACGTCACGCGATCTTCGGTCGTTTTCGTGACGAGGTCGGAAAATTTAAAAAATAATTATTTTAAAGTTAATTTGTTAAATAAATAAACAAATATTTATAAAGAAAAATATATAAACTGAAATAAATCATTATTAGCAATAATAATAACATAAATTTATTGAAATTGAAATTGTATGCTTGAACCTAATTATAATCTAAGGTATTCATGTTGCTTAAATTATGTGTATAATTATACTATACACATAATTTAAGCAACATGAATACCTTAGATTATAATTAGGTACAAGCATAAAATTTTTATTTCAATAAATTTATGTTATTATTATTGCTAATAATGATTTATCTCAGTTTATATATTTTTCTTTGGATCTTCCGTCGTACGTCACAAACTATTGCTTCAAAAAAAGTCGAAAGTTTTACAGTGCGTTCTTTTTCTAACGCATTTGGTTTACTTTATCAGACTGAATGTTTTTGCGTCGTTTCTTGAAGCGATATTTTGTGACGTAGGACGGAAGATCCAACGGATGGACTATATAAGATAATATAGCTGTTTAATAATATATTTGTCATTATAATTTTTATTTTTAATTGAAGAAAATCAATTACGATTCTTGTAAATACCTATTGTATCAAGTAATAAATAAATATGTTTGTCTCTCTCTCTTATACAAATTATGTACTATTTAAAATAATTATATTACAGACCACAAGAATATTAACCTTATGTAAATCCGTAAAAATTGCCAAAAGTTTTATTAAAAGCCAAATACACCACGATCTATACTAATCTTATTGAATTGCTTGTTAAAAAATATATAAAGTGTTCTATACGTATTCTACTACGTGTCCTAAACTAATTATTATGTATTTTCATACAAATATATGTTTGGTGATCAATCAAAAGAGATCCCTGCAGTAGAACCTTTTTTTATATCTAGCATTTTATAGATTAATATTGTACAATTCGAAAGATTCATTTAGCTCTTTTATGAATTGCAAGTCGATGTATAACATTAGCTACAGGACGATGGGCATTTAATCTACCATGAATGAACAGAATGCTGGCGGTTGGCCTTGTATAATTTTTCTAAGCTACATTCAAGTTTTTGAACGTTTTTCTGAAAAGAGGTGGTATATAAACGTCACCTAATAATTTCTATTTAAACACCATCTGGATTAAACATATGATTACATATGATACTTTACATTCTCACAAAAATGATTTGGTTTTACCCAACAAGATAACTTAAATGCTGATATTTTTCATAATATCTTATAACAAATAGAAATAAAATAAAATATAATTCGGACAAAAAAAACACATTTGGAAAATTTGTAGTAGTAGTAGTGTTAGGCTATCGACCACGTGGTCCTTCCGCCATGTGTCATTTGTGTATTTGTGTGTGTGTAAATGAGCTTGTTACTTTAAAGGATCGCCCCCGTCACTCTAAAGCACCATTAATTGTATCCCAATGGTGAATGGTACCGGTCACCCATCCGACTACTGACCCGAATCAACGTTGCTGCACGTCAGTTCGGGGCCGTAACCGATGCGCCACCACCGGCGTGTTTAAAAATTATTTGGTTGCAATTGTAAATTATCTTGTGTTATCTTTTGGTATACGAGTATCATCTAAATAAAATATTTGTAAATGTTTCAAACATCTTGCCCTTCTAAACTTATTGACTTATATAGGGTCCGCCAATAAGGGCGCGCGGACTTTAAAATTGAATAAAACAAGTTGTGTGTGAGGTAGAAACGAAATTTATTTTTCATTCGAAAGGGTATTCGACCCCATTAAGTATGGAAGATAACATCATTCAAATGACCACCGCGGCTCCGTTTGGTAGCCCGGATCCGGGAGGTCCAATTTTCGATGACTCTGGAGCACATATCGGCCTCAATTTGAGCGATGGCGTTGCGTATGTTGACTTTGACCACGTACAGCGGTGAGTTACAGATATAACCTGCCTGGTGGCTTTGCAGCCAGTCAGAGCATCGTACCCTTTAGAGCAAGCTCTAAGCCACGACACGACAGCTAAGCAGGGTGTGCATGCTGCTTAGTCAGATCCATCATCTAAGTTCTTTCCAGCATGGGTACCCCTATCGGGAGCTGACGCTCCCGCCTTTGTAGCACTTAGGATCATCTGGATACGCAAGCTCCCCCACCACGTCAAGGTGAGCATACACGGGGGAGAAGAGAACATCTTAGTGACTGGGGACTTTAACTCAAACAGGTAAAAGAAAGTAGGAAGTGCTGGACCTTGCAGATCTCTGAACCTTCAGGTATGTAATGTAGGTGGCAGGCCCATCTTCATTCGGAATGTCATCTAAATATAACAATGGCTATTCCCAGGCTAGTGGGATCCATATCAGGGTGGGCGGTGCTGTACCCACAAATACGTCGTTTTCTCCCTTGGGCAACGGGTCGATCACCTCAGCACTACCAGAACACGTTGGGCCATATCGAAGATAGACCATGTCAAGCTGGAAGTGTCCTCCAATTGGCTATGCACATGCTATGTCTAAGTTTAGAGGCTTGTTGGGGTAGACCAGCGACTTGAGATAGCCCCAGAGAAAAAAGTCTAAAGGCGTTAAATCGCACGATCTCGGTGGCCAGTTGATATCGCCTCCGCGCGAGATGACCATGTCCGGAAATCGCTCGTGCAGAATGTCCATTGTGGCATGGGCTGTGTGGCACGTGGCGCCGTCCTGCTGGAACCACATGTCGTCCGTGTCCATATCATCCAGTTTAGGCCAAAAGAAGTTGGTTATCATCGACCTGTAGCGCTCCCCATTGACGGTTATGGCCGCCCCAGCTTCGTTCTCGAAAAAGTACGGACCGATGATGCCGTCGACCCAAAATCCACACCAAACAGTGACTTTCTGGGGATGCATTGCCACTTGGTGGACCTCGTGTGGGTTGTTCTCACTCCAAATGCGGCAATTTTGCTTGTTCACATACCCGTTCATCCAGAAATGAGCCTCGTCGCTGAAGATGATTTTTCGGCCAAAATGGGGGTCTGCTTCCAACTGCTGCAGAGCCCAGTCAGCGAACGCCCGACGCTGTCTGTGGTCGTTTATCTTGAGCTCCTGGGTCAATTGGATTTTGTATGGGTGCAGACCCAAATCCAGATGCAAAATTCTGCGAGTTGATGTCTCCGAAAGGCCAAGTTCCTGTGCACGACAAAAAATTGACTGCCTCAGGTTCTCGCGCACACTCTCACGGACAGCAGCGATATTTTCGTTCGATCGGGCGTTTCGTCGACGTGTCAGTGTTGGCTGGTTGTTTACTGAACCAGTCGACTCGAATTTGCCCACCAATCGACGGATAGTCGACTCTACAGGCCGATCATCGCGACCGTAAAATGGGCGAAGTGCGCGAAACGTTGCTCGAACTGATGACCCATTTTCGTAAAACAATTTAATAATTTGCACGTGTTGCTCGACACTCAAACTTGTCATGGTGATTTGGGGTTATATACTGAACAAATGACAGCAACTTTGACAGCTCTACCTCGAACAACATGGCCGCACCCTTCCGGCAAACTTCGCGCGTCCCTATTGGCCCTATATATAAAAATAATAAGATACATGAAATTATTATATTTATGATTTTTAATATCTCCAGTACATTATTATACATATAATTTTGTATATTAGAAGTTATTAGAGCTTCAATGAATTTTAGATAATGAAGACAATATTAGTGGTATTGATGAGAATCAGAATACAACTTTAAAACTACTAAACTCTTAAGGTTATAAAATGGTTTATTATTATATATTAATAATACGAAAGTATATTGATATCATACAATGAAAACTAACTGAGCATGTTTTTGGCGTAATAAATATCCAAGCAACCAAAAATTATCTAACAAGTAATCCCGTTGACACGAAGCCTTGCGTGCTTCCATAAAATTAATCTGTGCTCTGGATGTAATTTGAAATCACGAATCTTAGAACTGTAACTAATACGCTGTTTGAAATAATTAACATGTCGTGCACTGTAACTGTTAACGTTCTAATACTATTTATTTAATGGTAGTGAAAGTGTCCGCGCGTAGGTTCAGTTATGAAATTATTGTATGTTAGTTGAATAGAAGCACAAATTATGTTATTCCCAAAACTATTTAGTATTATATTTTTCATATAGAAACACATTCATATTCATAAAGTATTTCTAATGTTTTTACGCCAAACGATATTCACCCACGCATATAAAATATGTTACACTTATCCTTCTGTTACAGTTAGTATATATCATAAATATTTTGATTAATTTAACAGATGCATTAATATGTAGTAATTTGGTAAAAATTATTTTCTAAATTATTTAATTGATGCTTAAATTAAATAATGCATGCAATAATTTCTATAATAAGCATTTGGAGGAACTGGATGTAGATTAGTTTTAAAAAAATTCTTAAAGTAATCTAAGATCCAGTCTATCTAAATATTCCACGATTTTAATATAACTTATTTGCAATTCAGAACCATTTACAAGTTTACCGTATAATAAATAAAAATATAAAATCAATACAAATATTAAAATAAAACATTGGCTTTATTTTTTGTTAGATAACTTGAACAATATATAACAATCAGGGCCCAAGTTTTTGTAAAACAGTAGGTGAGAAAATAGCAAAACATATTTGGTATATCAAAGATTCATTATAAAACATGTATACATATGTTATGTTTCATTTCTTCCCAGAACTTGTGCTTTATATTTAGCCCTCAGTGTCTTTTCGGCATTTCTAAATTTAGATAGGCTCTTTTCTTAATATTTCACCCAATCAAGTTTAGACATCCTCTCAATTGTCTCAATTAATGCAATTCTGATTGTCTGTCTCCTGTTCAGCGATTATATCAAATTCATGTCAGTTAATATAGGTCTAAATAGTGTCATGTTCACTTATATATTTATTTCTTTAAAGACTTTATTTCAAACGTTATCAGCCTAGTATGACACATATTTATACATGATTTCAAAATTCGAACAGGGAAAAATTCACAGTATTAACATATATCAACAAAACAACAGATAAAATAGCTCATATCCTTCAAAGATATTATCATTCAATGAGGTTTAGTACCAGTTGCAAATTATAAAATATTCTATTCAATTCGAAAGTTAAAATTGATCCATTAAACAATTCAGGAGTTTGCCGAAGTATGTGTCCCGAATTCAGTAGTTTGCATATAGAAGCTTCAAAAAGAGATGTGAAAAACATTATCGAGCATTTAGACTAAATCAAAATTCTAGTGACTTTTCAAATCACTCCTTCGAATGTAAACATCAATTTTCTGAAATTGAAAAAATAAAAATTTTAGACAACTGGTCCAAAGGAAAAAATAAACTATAATTTCCTTATTTTTATATTTTATAACTCGGTGCACTGCAGCCCTGTTATTACCATTTACTGGAGTAGCAAAGTAAATCATGTTACTACATTTGAATGTTTCAGAAATGTGAAATTCAAAAATTACTTGTGTATCAACTACCATGACATCTACCATGCGAAAATAAATGTAACAAATGCATCTCCTATGCGAGCACAAAATTATCTGCAGCACGAAAAATTTTAATGACACAAACTTTAAACGACTTCATAAAAGAGACGTCACCCAAACCTGACATCTTCAACTCAAGAATCCTTATTCTAAGTGATATTCACGGAAAAAATTAAGATACCTGGCTAGAAAGATCATCAATCAATTGACCAATCAACCGGAAATACTGTCCCTTTAATAAATCAAATGCAGTGTGATCGAATATATTCGTTTTCTAACCAGATATTTTACGCTTATCCTAGCTGGATCGGTTGATGCAATAAAGGTCGACAAGTGAATATTAAGTAATTAAAAACACGATTTAGAAATAATGTAAAGAAAACCAATATTTATTTGATTGAAAATCGAAAATCCTCTCTGGAGAAGAAGACAAATATTAAATAAACTCATATTCTGTTAATAATCAAATTGCTAAATGCGCCAGCGATCGCAAATGCAAATACATAAAAAAACAGAGCAATCTCAGAAAACATATTCCCTATAAACAGTAGATACAAATATATAATGGTTCAGAATATACTGAATATTATGTATACTAATCCAATCAATCAAAAAACTAAATTATATCTACTTATTTATAAAAGAATCCATTGTAAAATAGTAATTTATACTAATATTTATTATTAATAAAATTCGTTATAATTATTGTATCATATTATGAAGATTTTAAACGATTATGTTGTCAAAAGACACGAAGAAAATAAATATAATCTATAAATGATGGGATACAGATTTTTACGAAAATTCTCTATATTAGCACATTAATTTAATATCAGCGTAAAATTTTTATTAAATATTTTTTAAATATTTAAGAAAATGCTCTAAATAAGCATCAGAATCTAAAAAAACATGAAAATAAGCACAAAAAGTCAAAATAAGCAAAAAAGCAAAAGAAACTTAGCGCTAAATAATCACATTCTTCAAGATTCGTATAGATATTTAGAAATTTTTTCGATGCTATTAATATTATGGATAAGCATAATACTAGAAATCCGCTCTCTAATTATTATATAACTTTATCGCAACCCTTATAGCGTCTTAATAATATTCGAAAAAAATGCTTTCCATGATTGAAAGATATAACCAAAAAACTAAAACGGGTCTCGAGTAAATACAAAATTCCAATTAACCACATGAAACTAATATTTCAACGCTTGAATACAGAGATTTATTTGAATAAGCTTTCAATTTTAAATATACAAACCTACAGAATAATAAATGTACCATATAATAATATTATAACTTACTTTGCTTTATAACCTATTATGTTAACCTCTGGTTTCGAAAATGAAATTGAAAAATAATTCCAATAAATTGCCAGTTTGCCAGTTGACATGTACGTGAACTTGATAAATAAATAAATAAATATATATATATATATATATATATATTAAATCAGTTTATATAGTATATCGCACTTTTGTCAGAAATTCTGCGCCCTGTGCAAAAAGGATATTCTTTATCATTTATTTATTTTATTATTTTCTGTAATTATAAGAAGTTTCAGTATTAACATATTTAACGGGACTTTGAAATATAGTGTTCACAATAACACACTAAGTACCTTTTTGTATAGTATTACTCCTTGATAATAACTCATGGTCGAAACTAGTCAGAGAGATCAGTAATAAGTAACTGTGCAACAATCCCAGTGATTTTTATTTTAAACCGAGATACTTCATAATTGTTATGAGGTGTGTGAGTAGTTAATTAAATATAAGGAGCAGTATTATTGAAAATTAAAATTCAGCACAATGCAACATTTTCTGTATTTTAACCGTCTCTCAACCGGGTCACGAAATATAGTAGAGCCGTCGAGTGCTGACTAGGTTTTGTAGTTAATGATAATAATGTTTTTTGTCATCTAATTATTTTTTTACTTTTATTCTTAATACATATATTTTGACAACTTCTGAGACCTGTTGGATGAGCGGAAGAGGTTATGTTCGTTTCAAATAACGAAATAATTATTTTCTTATTATTTCTTACGGTAAGCCGCACCCTATATCACATGGAAGAAGTTTTCGACTTACAACTGTGCTTAATGAAGCTCTTGGCCAGAGATTTCAATTCGTAGAGTCCTGCGTTTAATAAGGTCAACAGAATTAGTCGTCTTCTTTTTATAGGTTGTTCGAACCGAAAATTCTTTCCAGATATTCTTGATATAACTGCCCTCTAAAATGTCCATGACCAAGTCATCCAGTCACAATCCAATTTTTGTTAAATTCGTGGCGATCGAAACATAAGAGGGAGAGAGAGAGAAATAGAGAGACAGAGGAAATAAACTAATGACATAAATATAAGATGAAAATGAGAACTACTACTACTATTCTAATTATCAACACAAAGGCAAACCTTAGAGCAGTATTCTTTTAGTTAACATGACATATGTGCACAGTCCTCATTAAGTTCATGACAAACAGAAAAATGTCTGAAGTAGATCCCTTAATAATTATCGGACTTAGGAGGCTGTTACTTATTGGGTTTTAAGAGTAAGTGAAAATGTTTATAATTAACTAAAACACTAGTTTGGTACTTTTTTCACTTGGTTTATTAATCGCTAGATGTACATTTCGGTCACTAAGTGACCATTATCAATAGCAAACTAAATAAATGTGTTAAAATCCATCTAATTGATTCCTGCGCCGATTAGAAAAAAAAACAGAGGATAAGGTAAACAATTCTGTTAGTAATTGGGTTTCTTCGGGATTAGTATTTCTAGTAACGGATTATTTAAAGCGGTTATGTCGAAATTTAACAACTTGTATTGATGCCTTTTCATTTGGATTGACTCCAACATATTAAGGTTATAATTATTGGAGATTTGTTTGCTGACTTTTCTTCATTAAGACTTTTTATATGGTACGTATGCTCTTTAAATTTGGTGATGATATTTCTTTCAGTTTGACCAACGTAGATTTTATCACAATGGAAACATTGAATGGAATAAATGCCGGATTGTTGTAATTTGTTAGATAGTTTTTCAATTTTGAAGTTATGTAGTGGACTGGTTGTAAATTAAATTTTTTGAGAAGTTTATTTAGATTTTAGTTTAATTCAGAGACATATTGAAGTTTGATATATTTCGTGTTATTATTTGGTTTTTCAATTGGTTCTAAGCAAATGGCTGAGTGAAGGGTGTGTCTAATTAATGTTTTTCAAATATTTTTTTTATTTCGAATCTCGGGTAATTCAGTGAATCTCCTATTTCATAGATTAAATTAGGTTCATTTTTTTCTGTCTCTTTAAATCATACTATTAAATGCTGCTAGTTTATGTTTCATGGGAGAATGGAATGTAAGTGTATGTAGTTGAATAAATTACTTACTTACTTAATTAAGTATTGAAATTTCTAGTGCAGTAATTAATGATAATTAATAATGAGAGAAATAAATCTCTATGAGCTTCTGCACTAATGTTTTACATAATAATGTAAAAACTCCAGCTAACAGTTAAAACAACTACTCCCCGTACTAAAGCACCGCCAGGCATTGAATGATATAACTGTTAGCTGTCGTTACATGTCTAAAATTATATTTAGCACTATGTAACAATTTTGTGGTGTTATCGTTTTTTAACCGAGTCTCGAAAAGTGTTATGTAATGACTATCTGCAGACACGTGTTTCGCTGTATCACAGCTCATCAGTGCAGCTATGTCATAATTACGTGCGTCCTTCCTGTTGGAAGGCCGCCACGAGAATGAATCAATTCCATTTAGAATTGAAACATTGCCGATGTTCGATTTTTTAGTCATTACATAACACTTTTCGAGACTCGGTTAAAAAACGATAACACCACAAAATTGTTACATAGTGCTAAATATAATTTTAGACATGTAACGACAGCTAACAGTTATATCATTCAATGCCTGGCGGTGCTTTAGTACGGGGAGTAGTTGTTTTAACTGTTAGCTGGAGTTTTTACATTATTATGTAAAACATTAGTGCAGAAGCTCATAGAGATTTATTTCTCTCATTATTAATTACTTACTTAAGTTTTTCGTCAGGTTGTAGGGTGGTGTTTTTTAATTTGTTGGCTAGGCAAATAGATTTTTTTATTGAGAAGTCATTATTAATTGTTAATTTCTAAAATTGGTTTACAAAAATTTGGCTATATTGTAGGTGGGTGAATTAATGTTGGATACTATAGGTCTATATTTATTTCCGGGCTTGTGAATTTTCGGTAGTTTAGGGTTTTTGATTTTTAACTTATAAATAAGTTTAAAGATGTTGGAGATTTGATTTTCTTGACGTAACTATTTAAGGGATTTTTGTTTAACTTAGTATAGGGACCTGTATCTAATAATAGGTTTACATCACTTTTGTAGTCACTTTTTTAACAATTACAATGGCATTACCTTTGTCAGATTTCAGATATTAACAGTCTTTCTCTTTTAGGGTCTTGATTGTGGTATTATCTTCTTCCTTCTTCTTTTTATTCATTCCTGTGTTACTTCTATTTCTTACTTTCTTAAGAGTGTTCTTAGCGGCGAGGCGGAACTGTACTGCTTCTTCTGGTGGCAATTTTAATGTCATTAATGATGTTGAAATTGCTCTTTTGGTCGGTCAATGGTAGGAAAATGCTCTGTAAATCTTACTATTAAATGCTGCTAGTTTATGTTTCATGGGACAATTGGAATGGAAGTGTATGTAGTTATAGTTGTGGGTGGATTTTCTATATATTTTAAACTCTAGTTTATTGTCGTTTCTAATAATTAAAATATCTAAAAATGGGAGCTGTCCTTTATTTTCTAGTTCGTATGTAAAATTTATGCTAGGGAATAAATTGTTTAATGGGGATGTGATATGGTCTAAGTTTATGTCGGTTTTAACTATCGCGAAAATATCGTCTACATATCAGAACAATGCATTCGGGAAGTGTAGTATGGAATCTTATGCTCTGTGACTGACTAGTTCAGTAAGGTATAGATATTGTTGTATATGTTCTTTGGGTATATGATTGTCTATTAATAGTTGCTTTAAAATGTATATCGAGTCTTTTATAGGGACACTTGGGAACAAGGATACTACGTCGAAGGATATAAGTTTTTAGTCAGGTTGTAGGGTGATGTTTTTTAATTTGTTGGCTAGGCAAATGGATTTTTTTATTTTTTTATAGAGAAGTCATTATTAATTGTTAATTTCTGAAATTGGTTTACAAACCATTTGGCTATATTGTAGGTGGATGAATTAATGTTGCATACTATAGGTCTATATTTTTTCCGGACTTGTGATTTTTCGGTAGACAGTGTAACCTCTGTAGCTTAGGGTTTTTGATTTTTAATTTATAAATAAGTTTTTCGTTTAATAAAGATGTTAGAGATTTGAGGCAGTTATTGATTTTCTTGACTATTTAATAACTATTTAAGGGATTTTTCAACCATGCCGTCCACTCAAAAGATGATTACATCGATAAGTTCTTTCATTAATGAGCAACCAATCAGATTCGTTCATTTTTGGAAAACGCCGCATGCTATTCAAACTTAAGGCTAAGAACTGAAAAGCTCCCTAGGGAAATTATCGATAATCTCCCGGCTGTCAAGTTGACATTTATACCATATTCGCAGTTGCCCTTGAGTTAAAAAATACAATCGATCGGTCAATAATCAGGTCCGTCCGAATCACGATTCGGTATAGAATGTTATGAACCAACTAGTTAATAGAAAAAACGACACTAGAAAACACGGTTAAAAGTGTTGGAGACCGTTCGAGCATTTTTGTGAGGTTAGGAAATTAAAACATAACCGCCAAATTATGACAAAAGACGGAGCGATACGCCAGAGGTACCAACTTACACGCTTAATCATTGTTCTTTAAAAATTGTATATATAATAAATAACTTTTAATATTTTGTAAGTTATTCAAGAACTTATCTTACCGAATGCTCCTCGGGCAATGATAAATACACGATAATTTTGACTAGTTCCCTCAAGTGTGTTGCTTTAAGTAATTGCCCTCCGCCTGACGGCGTCGGGCAATTACTAAGCAACGCACTTTCGGGTAGTCAAAATTATCGCGGATTATCATTGCCCTTGGGACATTATATCTAATAAGTTCTTTCATTAATGAGCAACCAATCAGATTCGTCCATTTTTGACAAACGCCGTATGCTACTGAAACTTAAGGCGGCAATGTCACCGAGAACTGATAAGCTCCCTAGGGAAATTATCGATAATCTCCCGGCTGTCAAGTTGACATTTATACCATATTCGCAGTTGCCCTTGAGTTAAAAAATACAATCAATCTGTCAATGTATAATCAGGTCCGTCCGAATCACGCTTCGGTATAGAATGTGTTGAAGCAATTAGTTAATAGAAAAAAAGACACTAGAAAACACGATTAAAAGTGAATACTTACGGAGGTCGTTCGAGCACTTTTGTGAAGTTAGGAAATACAAATTAAATCATAACCGCCAAATTATGACAAAAGACGGAGCGGTACGCCAGAGGTACCAACTAACACGCTAAATCATTGTTCTTTCAAAAATTGTATAAATAATAAATAACTTTTAATATTTTGTAAGTTATTCAAGAACTTATCTTACCGAATGCACCTCGGGCAATGATAAATACACGATAATTTTGACTAGTTACCTCAAGTGTGTTGCTTTAAGTAATTACTAAGCAACACACTTTCGGGTAGTCAAAATTATCGCGGATTATCATTGCCCTTGGGACATTGCCGCCTCAAGATTGGAACCAGAAGAAGCAGTACGGTTCCGCCTCGCCGATAAGAACACTCTCAAGAAAGTAAGACATAGAAGTAACACAGAAATTAATAAAAAAGAAGGAAGAAGATAATACCACAATCAAGACCCTAAAAGAGAAAGACTGTTCATGTCTGAAATCTGACAGGTAATCCATTGTAATTATTAAAAAAAGTGACTACATAAGTGATATAAACCTGTTATTAGATACAGGCCGCTATACTAAGTTAAACAAAAATCCCTTAAATAGTTACGCCAAGAAAATCAATAATTGCATCAAATCTCCAACATCTTTATTAAACAAAAAACTTAATTATAAATTAAAAATCAAAAACCCTAAACTACCGAGGTTACACTGTCTACTGAAAATTCACAAGCCCAGAAATAAATATAGACCTATAGTATCCAACATTAATTCATCCACCTACAATATAGCCAAATGGCTTGTAAACCAATTTCAGAAATTATCAATTAATAATGACTTCTCAATAAAAAAATCAATTTATCTAGCCAACAAATTAAAAAACATCACCCTACAACCTGACGAAAAACTTATGTCCTACGACGTAGTATCCTTGTTCACAAGTTTCCCTATAAAAGACACGATAGACATTTTAAAGCTATTAAACTATTAATAGACAATCAGACACCCGAAGAACATATACAACAATATCTAGACCCTACTGAACTAGTCAACAACGCCTTTTGTCACCCTTCCTAGCTAAAATTTTCTTGAATCATCTAGAAAACAGAGCAAAAGATTCCCTACCACACTTCCCTAATACATGGTTCAGATATGTAGACGGTATTTTCGCGATAGTTAAAACCGATATAAACTTAGACATTTCACATCCTCACTAAACAATTTATTCCCTAGCATAAATTGTACATACGAACTAGAAACGACAATAAACTAGAATTTAATATATATAGATAACCCATCCACACCTATAACTACATACACTCCCATTCCAATTCTCCCATGAAACATACTCTAGCAGCATTTAATAGTATGTACAGAGGCTATTCCCTACCTTTGACGGACTAAGACAGAAAAAATGAACTTGATTTAATCTATTAAATAGGAGATTCACTGAATTATGTACCATATAAAAAGTCTTAATGAAGAAAAGTCATCAGTTGCCCATCACGTAATAACAACGGATCATACATTTTTGTTAGACATTGTAAAATTATTACAAATTTCTAATAATTATAACCTTAATATGTTGGAGGTAATCCAAATGAAAAGGCGTCATTACAAATTGTTAAATTTCGACTTAACCGCTTTAAATAATCCGTTACTAGAAATACTAATCCCGAAAAAACCCAATTACTAAGACAATTGTTCATCTTATCCTCTGTTTTTCCTAATCCGCGCAGGTATATATTAGATCGATTTTAACTCATTTATTTACTTTGCTATTGATAATGGTCACTTAGTGACCGAAATGTATATCTAGCGATTAATAAACCAAGTGATAAATGTGCCAAACTAGTGTTTTATTTAATAATTAGAAAAAAACACGAAAATATTTTATAAAATCTACAACAAATGAGTCTTATTAAGACTACAAGAAACAAATCACTTTTGAAACAACTACTTCTCTAGCTAATCCTTCGACATACATTGAATGATACAAAAGTAATTTGCGTGTTACAAAATAGCAAGGCTATCAAAGCAACACTAGTTTGAACGTATTTATTTCTGTAAAATGAACTAAAAATGATTGAATGTACGTTAAATAGTTTATGAGTGACTATACTATGGTGAATTTAGAATAAGAAATGAAATTAGGTTGATGTCATTAGTGTTTTATTTAATTAGGCTGTTACTTGGTGAAATTCCATTATATAGTAAATAAAACGCTCTGGTTAGGAATTAAGACAGTTTTAATATCGGAATACTACGACAGTTGTTTCACCACACAGTAACTTCATCGAGCAGATGACATGTATGGTGAAACAATTGTCGCAGAGTTTCGACATTAAAAACTGTGTTAATTTTCAACCAGAGCATTACATTTACCACCTTTTATATTTTATCAGAGAATAAATTACTTAAAGATAAGAAATTAACTTACTTAGAGAAGCGTAATTGACAACGACTTACTTCTTGTCATTTACTCCTACTGCTTAATGAACAATGCGGCCTGCTTGTGACAATGAACAAATATTCACAATCTTTATAAAAGTTTTTCAAATCGCTCATGAAAGGTCATCCCAGCAATGAAGAATTCAACGCCCAAAAACAGCTTTCCTATACAGACATCGATAAGGTTGAGGCATGTTTAATTAAATTAAACTAAATGACTCCAAATTCTAGTGATAATGTTGCCACTGCAACTCTGGAGTCAGAATTACCGTCAAGTCAGACATTAAACAAACGATTGAGAGGGGACTCTTCTTTCAGTAACTCTCGATAATCCCTGTGTGTTATTAAACAACAAAAACTTGCAGTTGCAAGTTCCAGGCCATAACAATATTTCTACATTTCCGTCATAAGAGTAGATCTACTCTATAGAATGTAGCGAATGTAGTTGAAGCTGGTAATTGTAGTCAACATTCGCTCGAGAAAATCTTGCTTTTAATTATAAAAACACTGACGCAATATATCTTGATATTTAAGCAGTCATAATTTGGTACGATGGATTTTCTTAAAAACAGTACCCAGAATTAATTCAATTTTATAAGATTTCGTTTGTGACAAACGAAAAAAAAAAATTTCTGTGACAAACCTATCTAGATTTTAGAAAGCGTTCACTTCCGTTCTCGATCTTCACTTTGTATAATATCTGTACCTGATATATACCTAACCAGGCTTAGTTTATTGCATAATTATCAATACAGAGAGAAAGTAGCCATTTTTCTGCAGAACATTCTTCAGGCGAACTTTGACTACTTCTCGAAGTAAGCCTATAAGAAGAAAGGTGATAAAAGTATTTTTATGTATTTCAGCAAACCTATAATGAAAGTCATCGATCTCTCACCTTAATTTAGTTTTTGTCTGAGATTTAAACTGGTCCAAATCAATAACTCTTATAAGACCAATTCTTTGCGTTGAGATAACCAACAAGAGCTGATAAAATGATAAAATAATCATAAGATCTCGTCTCTGTGCAAATTCGATATGAGGTTATTGCAGTCCATCTCAGATAGCTACACTTCATTGCAGCGAAATATTGCTCTTACATGATATACCTTTCAAAAATAAAATCTCTCCCGAAAGCAAACATGGCAGGCTTAAAATATTCTGGTTGGTACAACAATAATCTCCACACATTTTGGAATCACAATTATTCACTCGGTGAAACTGCTTTGTTTTGGGAAAACAAAAATCATCATAATACATCGTTAATTGACCCGCCATAAGTAAAAGAACACCACGAATTCGTCGCTCAATTTTTATGAAAATTTCAGATAATACGTAAATAATCTAGATTAACATTTCAAAAAAAATCATGGTAACTTTTTGATCAATTTACCTTAATAATTACACAGGAAATAATGGTAACACTTTCTTTCACAAAATATTTTTTATTCGCTATATGTATACATTTCGAGTGCAAAGCACTCATTATCAATAGCAATAAGCTATAGGCAATAAGCTATTGATAATGAGTGCTTTGCACTCGAAAGGTATACATATAGCAAATAACAAATATTTTGTGAAAGAAAGTGTTACCATTATTTCCTGTGTAAATCTATCTTCACGTAACTCTCAAAACCACGTTCCAATTTACCTTAAAGTACAAAAAAATAAAGAAATTGTATATTATTTTGTTAGAGAAGCAGATTTATCAATTCGTGATATTGCCCAACGTATTGGCAAAAGTGTCAGTACAATATCTCGATGTTGGCGTAGGTGGGCCGAGGGACAGGAACAATGTCCAGTATATATTAATTTTTGGAATAATCTTTTCGTGCAGCCTTTGATTTATGCATGTATTTTGTATGTTTAAATATAATGTTTTAAATTTTCAAAACGAATTATTTATGTGAATTTCATATAAGTCATTATATTAGAATTGTTTATCACCCATAATATCAAGAAATGTAAGTGCAAAAGAAATATGTATTTAAATTTAAACCTCACAAAAGAAGAAGTATTAAACGTAGAAATTAGTTACATATGTTTTATACCAAGAAATAATCATTAATTTCGTTTATTAAGGTCCATGTTTTATTAATTTAAAAGGTAAAAAATGGCTCTAATTTTGCATATAATATTATTTTAAATGCTTTGAGGAACATGAATATTATTATTTTAGTCAACAAAGTTTTTTTCATGGGCACTGATACCTTTATACTGCGTTTACTTTAAGAACACTTTTATAGATAATTTCCCCAAATTAAGTATATTGTTTGATTTGGTAAATAACACTTAATTATAGTTTTATAGTGTTCATATTGCCAGTACCATTACCATTGGATTAGTGCAAAGGTAGTGTCATTCCATACTCTAAATTTCACAGTGTTGATTTGGTTGTATGGAAATAGGTATTTTGTGTAAAGAACTAAAGAACAAAACATAATCATTAATCGTAATTATAAATTAACAAAAATGGACATCTATGTGTATTTTTGAATAATTGTAAAAATATTTTAATGAAACAATACAATAAATCGTACACTGGGCTATGCGCTTCAAATTTCTGTGTTGGGGTCGGTCATGTGTGTAAATGATTCAGAGTAGTATAAGTAAGGAATGCTTTTTGCGGTGACCATTAAAAACAACTCCATCACTCATGTAATTTTAAGCCAGGTCGGATAATTAGATGTGGTTCTGTATTTCTTATTCAGAGCATACAATAATGGCTTGAACAAACGGAGACGCAGTGGTCAATTGGGGCCGAGACCACCGCGTTTCATCCTCATTACACAAATGAACATTTCAACATCTTCCCGTTATATATTTTTACTCGATCGCAATCTTAATCATCTTAATCTCATAAATATTCATGTGGGCAGCATACCTTGTTTGGGTTATATTTTAGTGAAAATAAATAAAAGTGCATAAATTACGTTGATATTGATTAAATACAAACAATTGTAATATATCAATCAATATCAACGGATTAACATAATTTTAAATTTATGGTTAACAGTAATTAGTTTAATTGTTCTATTTTTTATTGTTTTTTTATTGAATATTACAGAAATGTATTGTTGATTCTTGAGGGTTCTACTTAGTTGTAAATGTGGAATATAAATGAAAACACATTTTCCAAGTTTGTTTGTATAACACTTTTTATTTAACGTCGACTATAGTTTGGGCAACTTAAAGTGCCACTAACAAAACTAAATGTAAACTACAAATTACAGGTATAGATGTGAGAAATCTTAACAAACAGCGTTGAAAATTGGAGTGTACGTTAAATCAATCTATTCGTTAATTAGGAATTCCCGGATTAGAGCTTTTGATTTTCCAATGATTCGACGAGGTTCATTTTTCGCCTCTTTTCGGCGTAATGTATTGTGGAGAGTACATTCTCGCCAAAAGAATGATTCTCATCTTTTAGATGTTTGGCGAAAGTTAATTTTTCAATTAGTTTAAGGCAAAAAGAGCATGTTCTTTTAATCTGATAACACTGTGCTTTTTCTAAAATATTCTTAATTTTGAGACTAACGTGGCCAAAGTATGTGAAAGATATATGTTTTTCGTTTGCAGCAGGTTTGTAGTTTTTGATTTTACCCAGTTCATGTTTTTTTTAAATATTTTTTTCGTTGTTTACTCTATTACAGAAATGTTAATTTTTCTGGCTGTGCTCGATTGTTTTTAAGTCTGTTAGATTCAGATTTTTCTAAAATGAGGATACAAAAATTTGTTTATTATTATTTTTTCCTTATTGATAATTGGACATATATTTACACTGAATTGAAAAATTCACTATGTTTTAACCACTTATTTGTGGTTAAAACATAGTGAATTTTTCAATTCAGTGTAAGTATGGATTACCACGTAGTAACGGTCGCAACCATTCTCTTTATTGGACATATATTTATTTTAGGTTTTTGGTATCTAAAATTGATTATTAACACTACTATAATTTTTGTTTCTCTACTAATTTTAATACCATTGCTTCGAAACACTTCACATGTATCTATTGTGATTAAGTGTAATAAAACATATTTCTGTAAATGAAATCACGTTTTTAAGTCTGTTTGTAAAAGATTTTTTATTTAACGCAGACTATAGTATACTAATGTAGGTGTTTTTTTAAGTTTAAGGTTCCTATGATGCCGATTTTCAATTATTTCTTTATTAATTATATATTATTTTTCTATATAATTATAGGCGTATCACTCTTAGTTTTAATTATGTTTTAGAAACATTTAGAAACTAGATCTGGATTTTACTTGGTTGATTAACTGATTTAATTTCAAAAGGGAGTAATTGCAAAGAAAAAAACTTCAAGAGTTATGGCTGTTGAAGTCATGTTTAATAACAGCAGTAAAACTAGAAGTGGTGGTCTCTTTATTGCTGATATAATAATTTCAACAATTAGCAGAGCATAATTGGCTCAACATACATCCCCGTCTGCTTCAGATATTTCCCACTGCATTACTCATGCTGAAGAAATGAAATCATCGGTAACAGTAAACCAAAGTGCAAGCTTATTTTATATGGTGGCTGCTGCTACTGGCTGCGATGCCGGTGTTGTCGATGTAGTTTGCAGGCTTTGTCCCTTGGACAATGGTTTGTTATTGTTTCAATATTCAAAAATGGGTGCATATCTAATATGGCTAACTAGATATGTGTGACACTACAATATATTATATCAAAATTTTGCCGAAAAAGGCTTTAAAATGTAGTCTATTGAAATCTATAAAATTAAACGTAATCCTGAAATTCTACTCATAAACGATCAAACTGACCTAATATATACTTAATCAAAGCTAATATATACTCCTTTGTTCAACGAAATCTAAAAAATTGTTTATAAAAGTAGTTTGTAAAAAAATGTTGAAGTATAGTTTGAAAATGACAGGCGAAAGCTGTTGAAACTATAGTCACAAATAAAGTTTAAAAGTGTGTGATATTAACAAGGTATTTACAATCATTTATACAAATAAATTAGGTTACAACATATTTGAAATATACACATTAAAATCAGAAAAATCATTAAAAGACAAACTTTTCGATACTAGAGTATGTTTTAGAAAGTAAATATTGTTTAATATACGATTTGAACATTTTGTCGTTAAGTTTTCTCACCTCTTGTGGGAATTTATTAAACAATTGCGGTTCATAATACCGTGTTCCATTTCGGGATAATGATAACCTGCAATATATTGGTCTGATATCTTCGCTGTTACGTATTGGTTAGTCATGATAAGCGTTATTAAGTGAGTACTCTTCATGATATTCTTTTGTCTACAATAGACATTGCAAAATATATTGACATTGTATTGTTAATATTCTTAATTCAATAAATTTATTTTTACAGTCCTCCCTATATCCAATGGCTGCTAATATTCTAACAGCTTTACGTTGCATGCTGAATATTCGTTTTGCCGCTCTCAAGTGTCCCCAAGCCAGTAATCCATAAGATAACAAGGAATGAGAATGCAAAATAAGAAGTTTTACTATACCTTGAGAAAGACATCTTGATAAATTTCTCAAGAAATAGATATTTTTGGTAAATTTATTTGCCAATTTAGCAACGTCCCATTTTAAATTGTGGCCTATATGCAGCCCAAAAAAAAATTAGCTGAGCTAGTAGCAAATTCTTTTTCGAGCTGACTCAAAGTAAATAGCATATTTATAGTTTTATTCTCATTCATATATAATTTATTTAAGGCGAAACAGGTCTTACATTTATTTCAAACATCAATTTCACTGATAAGTATATGTTCCTTATTACAATTTGTTATGGTATCGGCTGCAAATTGGGTAACTTCAATTTTACTATTTAAAAATATTTGCGGAAAGTTATTGGCGCCCCTAGGTGATACCCTTGTGGAACACCCTGCGCAAAAAGTACCTCTTGAGATGTAGTATGGCCATATGATACTATTTTTTTGTATTGTTTAGGTAAGACATAATCATCCTGCAACAAGATGGCAAAAAGTTGTAACTATATAACTTACTAATCAATGTTTGACATGAGACACAATCACTAATCACACAACTAAATATGGTATGTATAATCTAGATTATAAAAATAAATTAATTAAAAATGTAATATAAAAAAAATTGCCACGTGTTAATATGTATACTTAGTGATATATTTTAAAGTGTTTTTGTTCATGTCTTAATTTATTCCAATAAATGTATTATGCATTACAAAAAAATCGAAACAAACAAATGTCATTAGTTGTAAAGTAATGTCAATAATTTGTTATTAGTCTGCGTTTAACAACAAAAGACAGTTGTTTGTTTCGTTTTTTTTTTGCAAGGCACACTACATTTATAGGAATATACCATATAAATAAGATTTTTTCTGACATATCTATTAAATGAAAATCAACATATTGGGCCTCAGTTTATTCAGACAACACGGTTAAAAGTGAAAAAAATACGTATGGAGGCTATCGAGCACTTTTGTGAGGTTAGAAAATACTAATTGAATCGCGATATAAAAAATGAAAAAAAGTATCTCGATGCTAAATAAATAATGTCCCAAGGGTAATGAGCAGTACGACGAAAAACGTTGTACGCACCACGTGTAGTTAGGGCCGTAAAAACCACAGCTCCCATGATTGTTACGGCTATCATAACAGCCATTAATACATAAATACTTTTATCTACGATCGTACAGAAAGTAGACGCTTTTTGCATCATTTTTCATTGTAAAAGTGGTTTTTTAAAGCACTAGTGCTTTTTTACGTTTTTATTGCACGGTAATGTCAAACTGTTTTTATTGCACAGAATTGTCAAATTTGACAGATGAATATATTTCGACGAAAAACTTATTTTTTTATTAATTGATACAAATAACTAATAAACTATAAATAAAATATGTAATACAAACCAAATGGCAGATTTAAGAACTCTGAAGATTTCATTTAATGCAAGTCGAAGCGATTACAATAAAGCGAGCATTTTTTCCATAAATAATAATGGCGGCCGACATTTGTGCAACTTGTTTACTGGTTGCTAAGTAACGCTTTCATTAGTGCACTGCGGGTAAAATATGTTTTCATTAATTGAATTATTGAAATGACATTAAAATATTACTCATAAGAATATATTCTTTGAAATCCTTTACGTTCGAAGATAAAATTTTGTAAGGCACACGTGTAAAAAGTTTCTTTATTGCACTCCTGGCTTTAAAAAAACTCGCTCGTTCCTCGCCAGTTCGTGCAATAAAGCATCACTTTTTACACTTGTACCTTAAATAACTATTAAAATATGCATTAGAACTAATATTCCGGTTTATAAGAAAGGTGATCAGGATCAGTGTTTAACATCAAAACCAAGCTTTCTGAATTTGTCAAAAGCGTTTGACTGTGTTTCTCACCAAATCTTGTTAAGCAAGCTTTACTTTTACAAGTTACATCCGGATTCCTAATAATTTAATACCTGTACAGAAGAAACCGTTATTATTTTTAATTTATATAAATGACTTACCTACCTTCCTAGTAAAACGGAAATGATTTTATATGCGGATGATACCACACAAACAAATGCAATCAATAAACTTGATGTGGCAACCAAGATATACAATGAAACCTTTATGATGGCCTTAGATTGGTTTGTAAGCAATATTGTTAAATTAAATGCCAACAAAGCTGCAATCCTAACATTTACATTGGCAATAATAATAATAATAATAATAATAATTTATTTATGTTATGAACTCTTACAAAGTTGTACATAAGTCAATATTACAAAATGATTCGTTAAAATATAAAATATACATGTATACATTAATAATATAAAATTTTACATAAGGACATAATATTTAAGAAAGGTTCAAAAGTCTGTTAAAAATTCTTCCAATGTGTAGAATGGTTTATTTGAAAGATACGCCTTTAGATTTAATTTGAATTTATTTTTATTGCTTACATCTTTTATTGATTGTGGAAGTTTGTTATATATCTTGATACAACAATATAAGGCGGATTTTTCGTATAAGGTGGTTTTATGTAGTGTGGTACGTAAGTCATTCCGATATCGTGTATTATGGTTATGAACATCGGCGTTTGTTGTAATTTTATGCCTATTTGAGTGAATATATATGGCAGATTTATATATATAAATACTAGTAAGAGTAAGAAGGGCGTTATCTACAAATATCTTTCGACATGTTTCGGTTCTTTTAAGTCCAAATATTAGTCTTAAAATTCGCTTTTGTGCTATGAATACTCTGGACGTATCAGAGCGTCCCCATACAAGAATATTGTATGAGATGTGAGGATAAACTAGCGCATAATACACATTAATTAGATAGTTTGTAGCGAGCAGATGTTTGATTTTTAGGATGGCAAAATATGCACTGTTGAGTTTAGCACATATATGATCAATTTGGTATGACCAAGATAGTCGTGCATCCACAAAGCTTCCGAGAAATCTTGTATACTCCAATTCGTTGTTTGGGCCGTCTGGTTGTTTTCGGTTGTAGAACTTAACTTGGACTGTTTTATTGATGTTAAGCAGTACGTTGTTTCGTTTGCACCAATTTGATATTTGATCGTTTGCGGAATGAATCGAATTCATTAGATCTTCTGGTGTAGGTGATGATACGATTACTGTTGTGTCATCGGCGAATGTAACCAATTTTCCGTGGTTTATATGATTACTGAGGTCGTTAATAAATATTAGGAACAATAGCGGACCTAATGAAGACCCTTGCACCACCCCTTTATCTATATGATGTTTTTTTGATGTTGCCTGACCAATCTGTACGTATATCTGTCGGTTTGATAAGAATGAAATAATCAGTTTAAGAGCAGCACCGCGCACTCCTAGTGCATATAGTTTTTCTTGCATAAACATAACCTCGACGGTATCAAATGCTCGCGAAAAATCATAAAACAACCCCTCGACGCACTGGTTCTGGTCTAGACTTTTGCTAATATATTCTAGGAGGTCTACTGATGCTGTCTCTGTCGATCGGCATTTTCGAAACCCGTGTTGATGTTCAGCAAGTAAGTTATGACGGTTAAGGAAATGTCTTAGCCGAGTTGTCAACGCCTTCTCAATTATTTTTGAAAATACACTAAGGACTGCTACTCCGCGGTAATTGTTAATGTCTAATTTTTCCCCCTTTTTATATATAGGCGTCACTTTAGCAGTCTTTAGTTCAGTGGGAAACTCACCTTTTAAAAAGGTCTCGTTTATGAGGTACTGTAGTGGAATTACGATTTCACGAGCGACACTTTTTAACACTTTAGTTGAGATTCCATCAGGACCGGCACTTATACCGCTGGGCAAAGACATTATTAAATTAAAGACTTCTTCTTCACTTGCTGGAGTTATGAATATGGTATATGGGTGAAGTCTTGAGGTTGTGCATTGGTCTGATAAGTTGTCTCCGAAATGGTTTCTGATTATTAAGTTGGTTACGTTAGAGAAGTGGTCGCCGAATCCCTGCGCAATTTTCTGAGGTTCATTTAGTAGTACATCATTATATTTAATTGATGTTATATGCTCGGATTCTTTAGTGTTCCCCAATTCATGGTGTACCATATTCCATAGAGTTTTTGCTTTATTGGATGCTCTGTCTATTTTATTTGCGTTATTGTTTAATTTAGTCTCTTGTATAAGTTTCCTATGTTTTTTCTTTTCTTCGTTATACCATAGTTTTATAGTAGTCGAATTAGTTGCAATCATTAGATCATGAAGACTTCTTAACTTGCGACTGGACTGAATAATGTTGTTTGTGATCCAATTATTATTTTTTTCATTCACAGGTTTTCTTTTTAGGGGACAGCATAAGTTTAACGCATGAATGAGCACATCTCTGAACATGTTGAAGGAAGTATTTATATTATTGGATTGAATGTGAGACCAATCTATTTTGCTTAGAAAGTCTGCCATCTCTCTCAGATTCTCCTCTTTCGTTTGCCTATATTCGATTACAGTTTTTTTAGTAATATTATTATTTGATGGGGGGAACCTCATTGTCATTCTTTGTGCAAGATGATCTGATAAATTGCAGTTTTCTGTTTTTACTACAAAGTAATTTTCGGGCACGTTTGTTACTAAATAATCTATTTGTGTAGCTGATACACCATTTCTATTTAGTTGAATTCTAGTGGGTTCTTGTAACTTATTGATTAGTTTAAATGAGTCGAAGCAGTCTTTTAATACCTTAGAGTCAGCTGAATTACTTAAATAATCAATATTTAAATCACCGCATAATACTATATATTTATGATTTTTGTATATTTCATTCAACAATTCTACAGATTTCTGTATAAATATTTTTATGTCTCCGCTTGGTGGTCGGTATATAGCTACTATGGAAATTTTATTATTATCGACTGAAACTAAACATGCTGCACATTCTATTATATGTTCGATGGAGTATTTTTGTGTGATTTTAAGTACTTTTGATGGGTATTTTCTACTTGCAAATATAATACACCCGCCATGTGAACTGTTTTTCCTGTTGAAAGTTGCTACTTTTTGGAAGCCTGGAATGTTTACACAATCAATGTTGTTCTCATTGCACCAGGTCTCCGTTATACATAAAATATGGGGTTTATCTTGTAGAAGCGCTACTTCAATTTCATTGGTTTTATTAAATATACTTCTTATGTTCTGGTGCCATATTGTTAGGTAATTAAAAGCAGGTTTGCTAGTCTCTTTAGTGCCGTTTACGTCGCCGGTATATTGAGGTCCGAAAAAACTTAAATTCGCTTATCTGTATACCCACGGGCCATATTTCTGGATCAGTTAAAATAATGTTACTCTCTGCGGGAACTCCAATTTTAAAACATGTATATCGCTTTGAATTAGCGCGATCTTCCCGTTCGAGTGTTTCAATTGAGAATTTAATTTCTGGGAATTGGGCTTTGAGCATGTTTTTTAAATTATCTTCGGTGTAGCCATATTTGAACTTGCCGACGTGATAGAATTTACTTTTAATTGTGTTGTATACCACCTGGTCGTTGTCAATTTTGTTGCCCATAACGGCTTTGTTATGTAGTGGGTTTGTTTTTAGTTTTTGAGCCGCCTGACTATTTATTTCTGAATATACATCTACGTACGTCGGACTATGATTATTTTGCATATCGGATATCGTATTCGTGCCGACCGCTCCTGTCGGCGTCTTTTTTCGTTGGTTGTTCGAGGGTGTTTTTTGCCTATTGAGATTAATCGGTGCTAACTCAGTTTTATTATTGTGTTGTTCCAATTTATTTATATTACCAGAGGCGCCACCTGTTGAAGTTGTATTAGTTAAAATTTCAATATTAGTCGATAGTTGATGTTTTCTAGTGTGTCGAATTTTATTCTCGGTCGGTAATTGCAGAGTTCCTTCATCATCTTCAGCTGCAGAATTTTGTACTAATAGTAGCTTGTTTAATATTTTTATTTGTTCTTGGAGGAATGTTATGTTGTTGTTTAAGGAGCATATCATAGTATCCTTCATTTCAAGCATGCTCTTTAGATACGTCACTTCTGTTACTTAACTATTTTCAATTACAGTATCGCCACTGCTGTATGATGAGTTCAGATCTACGTCCGCGCCGTCGTCGTTGTCTGCTGAATGTATGTTTTGATCGTCGGGCAATCCTGGGCAGCACAATATCGTTTTTTCATCGATTTGGGTGACACTTTTCATATATTTAATGCATCCTTTGTGCATTTTTAGTCCGCACTGTATGCATTTTAGGCCACTTTGAGGCACGTTTCCACACCACTTGCACTTTCCCGAAGGAGCACTGGATTGTACGTCTGCACTGTTCGCCATTATTAAGTTAACCAAAACCAAAGGGTGAGATTGAAAAGAATTATGTTAATTTCTAAGACACTCACTTAACTCAAATATATTCCTGATTCGAAATTTATTAGGAATAGTATCACAAGAAATATTACTTGTATGGGGGCATTTAGCTACAAGTTATCGCACATTCGGCACGCGTTATATTCGAGTATGCAGATTCTCATAGTACCTTGTTTATACATTTTTGACTGACTGCCATATATTAAACTAAATATTTATAATTATCAAAGTTGTGCAAATATACACAACACAAGAGAATGAATAGCATATTGACAATGCTAGTTAATTTATGTATTCGATCTTGTCATTTTCCTGATGTTTTAAAAGTAGCTTTAATCATTCCAATTTATAAAAATGGCTATAGAAATGAACCCAACAACTACCGGCCTAATTCTCTCCTACCTATATTTTCAAAAATTGTCGAAAAGATACTGTAAATTCAACTTACTGAACGAGAGGAAGAGGCGAGGTCTACATTACTTGGTTTGCCAAAAGCTTTTGACTGTGTTTGCCTTGCTATACTACTTCGCAAATTATACTGCTTTCCAGAGAGTATAAAACTAATTTTATTTTATTTGTCAGGTAGAACTCACTGTGCATACTATAAATATACAGCCAAGTTAGAGCACGGTATACCACAGGGTTCAATCCTTGGACCATTACTATTTTTTTCAAGTGGCCTTGTTTGTTAAGATGTGAATTTATTTGCGGACGATACCACTATTTTTAATTCAGTGGGATCATAATCTGAACAAGAAGTAGAGATAATGTATGCTGAATGGTTTTATAATAATAAATTAAAGTTAAATAAACACAAAACCAAACAACTTACTCTGTAACTACGTACATCCAATTTAAATAATAAATCAATGAAATTTCTTGGTGTGTATCTTGATTCAAAGATGAGTTAGGAAACTTCTGGGAATTAATTAGCTATTAAACTTGCTAGAAATATTTTTATTTTATGAAATACAAGGTGGGGCAAAATTCCCGCTACCATTTTGATTGCCTATAACTTTGCTCAAAGAAAAGATAAGTTAGTTTGGTTTTCATAAAAAGTTTATTCTTTTCGTTATGATTGGTATATCGGCTAAATTGTGACCGCGATTCGCTATACAGCTTTCGGTTCTTTCTAGGGCATTTTTCAACATATCGGGCTGAATTTCTTCAATTTCTGTCTGCTGCTGTTAAATCCGCAGATCTGGCTGAAATTAGTCTTCGTGGAAAAACGTCATTCAATAATTGAATTGTTGAACGAGCTGTGTGAGCAGTGGCCCCATCTTGCTGAAACCACATGCCCTCTAGTCCTTGCTCTTCCATTTCAGATACAAGAAAATTTCGAATCATGTCTTGGTACCGTTCAGCATTAACAGTAACTCCAACAACTTAGTCAATTTCAAAAAAATAGGGACCAATGATGTTTCCAGCATGAATACCACACCATACAGTTGTTTTTAGTGGATGCAATGATGTTTCTTGAATTAATTGAGGATTGTGTGTTCCCCAAAACCGACTGTTCTGTTTATTGACGTGGCCACTGAGAAGAAAATGGGCTTCATCGCTCATTATCAATTTAGACGAACAATCTTCAATTTCACCAGACAGCCTTAGGATTGCATTATTGTACTCAACTCGTTGATCATGATCTCTCGGTAGCAATTTGTGGGCTAATTGAATTTTGTACGGAAACATTTTTAAATCAGTTTCCAAAATTCGCCTTAAACTGCGTGTAGAAATGAGTAACTGGGAACCACGTTCCCGAATTGATGTTTCTGGAGACTCTGCAACACTATCGAGCACCAGAGCCACATTTTCAGCGTTGCGAGACGTCCGTTGTATTCCAGAACGAGGCCTGCTGCTGTCGTACCGTACTGTCGAAAATTCGCATGTAAACGATAAATTGTGGTTTTGTGAGGCACTGAATGATTAGGATATTTTTGACGCTTTTTCCGCTGAGTGGCAATAATGGAACCATTATTTTCAAGAAATATTGTGACTATTTCACTCGTTCTTGTGGCGTATATTTATCCATAATAAAATTTGAAACTGAGCTAAACGTCACAGAACCAAGATGGCGCGCCATCAAAATTGTAGCGGGACTTTTGCCTCACCTGTTACTTCTTCTCAAGTACCACGATACGCACTCAGGTCCAACTATCACATGCACATACAGTCCCACATACAATATGGTCTAATTGCTTGGCATTATTCAGCAATTAGACATAGAATATTTAACTTACAGAGAAGTGATAAGAGTTATATCTGGTTGTTTTTACAGAGATGACTGTTAAAATGCGTTTATAGAACTTAAGTTACTAACACTGCCATGTCTATATATCTACGAGTTTAAAAACACATCCTCGTAGTTATCCAACCACACGTATACAACTAGATACAGAGATAATGTTTATTATCTTCATATTGCTTAAACAAATCTCTGACCGGCTCAAAATACTACGCCATTGAATTTTTCAACCAAGTTCCATCAAATACTAGAGAAGTAGAATTATATCCTTTTCGAGTACAGTTGAAACAATATCTTGCAAAGAAGGCATACTATAACTGAGATGAATTCTTAAATTCTACAATAGTTTTCATTAAAAAATTGCACATTTTAATTTTCAAACGTTTTAATGTTTTATTACTTTATTATAATTTAAATGTTTTAATTTTTAATAATTTAACAATTTTATTATTTTAATATTCTATTGTTTTACCAATAACATTTTAAATTTTTAACTAATATTGTAAGTGAATTAGGGTAACTCCATAATAGAAATATTTACATTATAATTAAAACTTGATGCAATATTTGAATAACGTCACTATGTCTCTCTATATTACTAATGATACTACTCACGACTAGATGTTGTCACCAAAGCTATCATGCGATACCGTTTATCTACAGTTAGCCACTTAAATAATGTTCAATTAATATTTAAAACTTCTTAGCTTGTTTTTAAAAAACAACGGTGTAGCGTTACAATACTTCCCTTATAATTTTCAAGAACTTGAATTTTCATATGTGTATATGTTATTTAAACCTAATGACAACTATTAAGATAACAAAACTGTTAGATTTTCAAATTGGTTTTATTGTAAACACTACACATGTTTCGCCACACTGGCGAACCTGAAGAAGCCACAGTGTGGCGACACATGTGTAGTGTTTACAATAAAACCAATTTGAAAATCTAACAGTTTTGTTATCTAAATAGTGAATATGGATTTTCAACACTTAAGTGCCTTAACAATCAATCAACTAATGATAACTGTTTAAATGTTATCGTAATCGGGTGTGATACCTTCGTTTTTGTACATAACCACCGTATAAAACTTTTCCGGACCATGATACATGCAATCGACCATTTGTTCCTTTCTTAAAGCCCTTTTCCATGCACGCAGACACGGAAAAGAGTTCTCTGTGAATGGGAGCTTCTCCCTTAAATATAACTCCACAGTTCTAGCACGTTCCGCCCATGGCCACAACATCAAATCAATCTAAAAATACCAGAATTAAAAAAATAAACAAAATATAAAAATTCTTATTTTTCTACAATTACCATCCCAAAGTGATCTCCACCAAAAAATAATTTTTCTCTCCTTTTCAGTTCATCTTCAAATATTTGCAAGTATGGTGCTAAGTTCTCCAACCATTCAGCAGGGGTTTGTAATGATAATCCAAATAAAATATCAAAGTACACTTCAATTAATGCATCCATTTTTTGTATTAGTGCCTTGTCTTTTTCTTTTTCCCCAGCATCTGTTGGATATAATGGCGGTTCCGGATATTTTTCATCCAAATAATTTGCAATGTCTACACTCTCGGTAATTATTTCTGACCCGGTATCTAATATGGGCACTTTACCTTCAATAATTTAAAGAAAACGAATGTACTATGTGGTTCTTTATTGTATAAAAAATTGAAAGAAATCTTATTTTGAATAATAAAATGTATTAAAATCCTTTTGTTCGTTGTAGAAAATTAAATAATAATTTAAAAATACAATTTCTTATTGAAACAACTACTTCTCTGGCTTATGTCTCGACAGACAATGAATAATACAAAAGTAATTTAATTTGTTTTGTAGGCTTAGAAAGACTCATTGTTGTAAGACTCATTCACGAAATGTTTTCGTATTTTTAAATTAATAATTTTATTTTTGGCCAACAATTTAACATAAATAATATTAGTAATATTATAACTAATCGGTTACTTTTTTTATTTTATTTTTTATTAATTTAAAATCATTATTATTAATCTAGAAATTCAACTATCCTATCTTATTTACACGATCGAAGATAAAAATAATTACTCTATTAATCTCACCTTCTGGATGTAATTTAAATAACCAACTTGGTTTTCGCATCAAGTTTATGTTAACAATATCATGCGGGACATTCTTCGCCTTCAAGACCAATCGCACTCTATGTGCAAATGGGCAATGCTCCATCGAGTATAAGCGCAATTTACCTTCCACCATTTCTGGTTGTATAGAACCCTCGGTTAAATGTAAACTTTTCATTTTAAACACCAAATAGTTTTCTCTTACAAACTGTTCGTTTCCCAACACATCCAAAGCGACACTGTAATATAGTTTAATATCACGAAGGATGCTGATAAGATAATACATTTGATACCGTTTATTGTGTAAATAAATTAATCATTTATTTAACTTTTAGATTAATTAAATTAATGTATCATACTTTTCTGACCTAATTCTTATCAAATAGTTTTGTTAATACTAATAGTGTATTTATGATAATTATTTGTTGTTAATATAATGTAAATAAAGTTAAAAAATTATTAAAATAAATTAAATGGAGATGATTGAAGAAATTGACATTGACCAATACAATTAAAAACCTATGGGATATGTAAGTTCATAATTTACACATAAATTTTAAATAGTTTAAAACTGTTAAATATAATAATACATACTAGACTTACAAAAATAAAGTTACAAAAATGAACAGTACTTAAAATACATTCTAATGAATATTGTTAATTATACAAAAATAGTAAAAAAAACACATTATATTATTAGTACAACAAAAATTCAGAGCATAAGATTTCTTACATATATTTGAAATGTGATTATAAAAATTAATAGGTTTGACTTAACATATTGTTGTGTTGTACAGCTTCATGAAGAATGACCCTAAAACATAAAAAAAAAAACAAATTTTGATGTGGTTATCATACTATTTTCACTGATAGCTTTATTATTCTTTAATTGTTAATCTTAAATCTTATAGTATCTCAATAATATTCAATATTTCATAATAAGAATAATGGAAAAACAAAAAATACCTGGAGTAAATCCAGTTTCTATAAAGTACATATTACTAAATTTTATGGTTGGATTTGATAATGAGAGATCGGTGAAAGTGGTATGGAGAACGTGCATAGGAATAAAGTGGTGTGAGTGGAGGATAGAATGCAGAAAGATGTATGAAAGGGCAGGAGTATCCGAGAATGAGAATATTGTAAATGAATGGTTGGTGAATGGGGTAAATGTGGGGACATGGATGAAAGAGAAGTGGAAGGAGGTTGAGATGCAAGAGAGGCAAGGTTGTATCGAAAGGAGCTCATATAATCCAGGATATGAAAAGTTGCAGGTGTATGGGAGGGTGCCAGGGTACCTGACTAATAGTGTATTCTCAAATGAAGAGAAGATTACCTTGGCACGAGCTAGATGCGTTACGAAAAAGAGGGGAAGAAAGATTTTGATGATAGGTGTGCACTGTGTAAGAATTTGATGGATATATGGAGTCATTTAAAAGGAAGGTAACGGAATGGATGAGAGAAGATAAAGTTAGTGTAAAGGTTTTGGCCAGACTGATGTAGGAGAGGAAGATAAAGAGGAAAATATAAATATAATTTAATCTCAATAAATGCTTAAAATTTTATTTTAAAATCACTTTAATGTAGTTTTAATAACTATAATGTTAGTCCAGTACTGTAGTTGGGCCATACATAAAGAAATTTGGGCAATCATTTTTGTTTATAGGTAATAACTAAGTGAATATTTAGCGGATTAAATAAACCAGTGAAGAAAAATAGTTACTAATGTTTCATTTAATTATATTAATCTTCAAGTAACTTAAAAAAACATACATTTTTCGTAAAATCTCAGTTCGGTTCAAAACACAGGTAGTTATGAAAAATTATTTACCTTTTTTTTTCTAATTTTATTATCTACTTTAATTTGAGAGGTATATATTTTTAGAAGAATATCTAAAAAAGAAGTTTTACCAGTGACATAATTAAAAATATTAGACCTTCCTCGATGTATAGGTCAATTTTAAATATGGACTATAAGCCGAAATAGATTAAAATACAGGGTCCGGCAGAGAAGTATGACGTTTTTGAAAGAATCAAACTCAGACAATTTTCAATTAAATTAAAATTGTATTTGTTTAATAAGTAGGACGGCAGTGCTGCTTCTTTGAGAAACCGGAGGAAACCTTCACAGAAACAATAGAGGAAAGTCTCAAGGAACTCTTAAAATTCCACTTGGCAGCCTCAATAATTCTGGCAGAACATAACAAGCCAGACAATCCCAGTCAAAGACCTTCCAACCGTGCAGGTCCGCGGGACCGGATGTAATTTATCCCATTCTGTACAAATGGGCTTAGATGA
The DNA here is from genome assembly GCA_963969525.1 of Ontholestes murinus. Lineage (NCBI taxonomy): Eukaryota > Metazoa > Arthropoda > Insecta > Coleoptera > Staphylinidae > Ontholestes > Ontholestes murinus. The sequence goes on along the minus strand of OZ018394.1, from coordinate 66,555,899 downwards.
ACCGGTGCCGCACCTGTCAAAAATATTTAAAGCCAAAATTATGGCAAAGCGTAAGAGTAATCTACCTGCCAAAGGTAGGCAGAATAGCTAATCTAACGCCAAAGTCATACAGAACTATCAGCCTATCTTTATTTTTACTAAAAGCAATGGAAAGATTGATAGATAGGCACATAAGAGGCGATATACTGGGGAAATATCCCCTCAACAACAGGCAATATGCATACCAGTCGTCAAAGTCAACAGACTCACCGCTGGACGACCTAAACAGGCTCATCACAAAGTCAATGGAAGACATAGATATAGAATGGGCGTTTAACAACGTCACAACAACATCTCTCGTAGAGGCACAAGCAAGGAAAAGAGTCCCGCCAAGCTTTCGCCAATGGATCAGGGCCAGCCTAAAGAAAAGGACAATCATATTTACTTTGGGGGTCCATACCATTAAGGTTAAGGCAGCGGGAGGCTGCCCACAAGGAGGAGTGCTGTCTCCACTGCTATAGGCAACACTAGTAGATAACCTTCTAGAAAACTGTCCAAAGAGGATATCCACTGCCTAGGGGTACGCGGATGACCTAGCCATTGTCATAACGGGCCAGTTCGCGAGAGTTGTCTCGGAGCGAGCACAAAGAGCCTTAAACATAGTAGACAAATGTTGCAAACAGGAGCGACTGGCAATCAATCCCCAAAAAACACAAATTTCTTTACAAAAAGACGAGCACTGCAAGGCCTAAAGCCACTGACGCTCGGGGGTACGGAAAGTACCTGGGAGTAACCTTCGACGCCAAAATGACGTGGAGGCCACACATCAAAAAATCCACCAAAAAAAGCATCAATGCCATTGGGCAGGTATCGTAAAATGTGCGTAAAAAATTGGAACTAAACCCTAAAATGATTCTATAACTTTACACTAAGGTGATGAGACCCATGATAGCCTAGGGGGCGGTAGTGCAGTGGACTAGGGCAAAGCAAAAGGGGGCGATAGGATTTCTGAGCAGTACACAAAGTCTAGCATGTATCAGTCCAACCGGAGCCCTAAACATCACCCCAACTGCAGCCCTAGAAGCTATCTTGAATATACCACCATTAAACATCTTTATACAAGAAGAGGCCAGGTCAGGCCATAATCCGATCACACGGAAAAACATACCAACGGCTAGAAGACAAGCTGAAGACTAACACGATCACAGCGATACCAAGTGATGCCATGGTGAAAAAATACACCATGTAAATACAAGATATACAAGGTACTGATCCCGCAAAGAGAAGCATGGGCCGAAGGTCAACTCACTAAAGCAGAATAAAATCAATCAAAGGCGATAGCTCTTCACCACTGCACAAGAGAATAGCAGGCGCTATTAAGAGCATTAAGCTCCACACAACTCGAATCTAAGTGTGGGATTGTACATGTGAACTTGACAGTCACAAAAGCAACAAGGCCTGGAATCCTCCTGCGGAATCTCCAAAACCGCAGTCAAACGATCCATAAAAAAATGGGTGGAGACACAGGCCCAAACCTGGTGAACGACCTCACTAGGACAGAGACTGGCGAAACAGTTCCTTAAGAAACAATCGCCAAAATTCACGACCGAACTTCTGAACCAAGACAGGAAAATGGTCAAAACAATAGTAGGTCTGTTGACAGGACACTGCAAGCTCAACAAGCATATGAGCAAAATAGGCCTTGTGTAAGAAGCACCATGCAGATTCTGCCTAGAGGAAGAAGAGGACTTGTTCCACATCCTATACCATTGCGAGGGCCTAGCAAGGATTAGACATCAAAAGCTGGGCACTACGAACCCAAGTGCGAAGATCTATACCCAAGCCCCTCTAGCAGGACTAAAAGGAGCTGGTCATCTGAGATAAATAAGGATCCACAATAGATTTGAAAAGGTCGCGGTGGAACAGGTGCTGGTGCCACCCATATAACATCTACATCTATTGTACGTTCTTTTCCATACACTCCTGAAGTTGAGTTCTATCAACATGTTGGCTGGAATCGCTAAAATTTCTCGCGTCATAGTTCAATGCTATAAGGCGATCATGGAGGCTCTCGATGTACCCTCGTAGCGAAATGAGTAGTCATGGAAATAATTTGGTTTCATTTTCGGTACAATCATCATCTTGTATGAGTGAAAGTGTAAATCTAAATACACAATTCGCCATAGTGAACGGTCACACATCGCAACTTCCCTAACTCGAGCCATATTTTCAGAAGTTAAGATACAAACTTTTTTTCACCTCGATGTACTTCAGGCTTTAACGATTGTCTGGTATGAAGGTTCTACACCCACTGCAAGATGGTGTTTCGCGTAGGAACACGGCCTGGCCTTCCAACATTTAATTGTGTTCGAAATCTGCGCTGTGTAGCAACCACAGAACGCCCAGTTTCGATGTAAGTGTCATAAGAAAATACGAGTTGCTCTAACGGCTACGGTTCTATACCTACTAAACCAAACAAAATGGCAAAGTCGGGCGGTCACATATCGAGCATTCCGAAAACGTAAGGTTCCCCCTGTGCTGAGTTTTACGCGCTCCAAAAACATCATTCTTCCCTGCCGGATCGCGTATAATAAAATTACGCACATTCTGACATACCTGAGTAATATTTTACTTATTAAGCTTTGTAGAGCTACTAATTATTTTTACAGATGTACTATTTCCTTCTATCAAAAATAGACCTATGATATATTTCCCAATAATTCCACAACACACCAATATTGTGGTGGCTGATAGTACCATTTAAGTCGAAGGTAGTTTCGTATGGAAATAAACCGAGGTCTCCATAATGGTTATTTTGTTCTATAGCGTCCATATTAATTTCGCAAAATTATCAAAACTTAAATTAGTTTTAAACTACATGTTATAGGGTGATATATTAGGTCAATCTGGTCATTCATTAGGATCTTATCCGGATTAACGAAAGCTTTGAGCATTTCTAATGATTCTAAGAGATCTATCATAATGCGTCTCTTTCCAGCGTAATGAATTATCGAAAGAACATCTTTGCCAAAACTATAAGATTTTTTGCAAATCTCGATTTGTTAATTTGATTAAGCCGAAAAGAGGAAAATGTTCTTTGAGTCTAATATTAAAATTATGACCAGATTGCCTTATGTACACACCTTAACAATTTGTATATGTTAACATATACACATCGGATTTGTTTAACAGTTTAATCCTAGTTTTTGATTGAAATATATTTCTAATTTTAGAATTATGTTTGAAGGCTACTATAATATTATGTTGCTCTAAAATGTTCTTAATTTTTAGACTGCAATTGCCAAAAAAATCTCATGAACTTGTATTTTTTAGATTCTGCTAATGGTGGATCTCCACAAAACATAAATTTACTAACGAGACGAATAAGTTCCTTATCTTTGTCTATTTTTACTAATATTTTTTATAGGATAGGAGATATTACTTAGACAAGATTAAAGAAAGATGGTTTTGGGATCTTTCTTCAATTAAATAATATCAGAGTTATGTATAGAGTTATAAATTTTTCATAAGTAAACGGATTTTTGCAGAATAACTAGGAGTAAAAAGAGAAAATTTGTGAAACAAACCAATTAAAGTAATTAAAGCTTCATAAGTAATAGTTTAAAATGTTTCACCAAAAGATAAATAAGAAAGCCATTCAAGAAATATGCCAAGTATATACTCTGGAATGATGGAAACAAATCCTCATATAATAATTTAAAAATACGAAAAACAAAACAAATTAATTTTGAAACAACTACTTCTCTGGCTAAAACATCGACAGACATTGAATAAGACAAAATTAATTTGCGTGTTACTAATAGTACAACTATCAAAGCAACACTAAGAGAAGTAGTTGTTTCAAAATTAATTTGTTTTGTAGTCTTAGTAAGACTCATTGTTGTAGATTCACGAAATGTTTTCGTATTTTTAAATTATTATTTAATTTTCTACAACGAACTAAAGAATTTTAATACATTTTAAAATCCACATTTAACTAATAACTAGAAATGAGCTGTTGTGTAACTAATTTCTTCATTTAAATACATTTCCTATGGATAACCAATTGTTTTCTATAAACATTTATGTGTTAGAAAAGCATGTATTATTATTTTTACTTCCAATATTATTAATATAATTTTGGTATATTAGGATCACTATATTGATTTCCTAAACAACGTATAGTGAGATTTATAAACAGTGCTTTTAAATTTAAGTTAAAATAGTTTCTTAGCATTGATTAAATTTATGAATTTATGAATAGCCATAGAAATTTTCAAACATAAATGTATACCGGATATATCCATTATAAACGACCATGCAGACCTATTATCTTCTTTATTAATTTTAATATTAAGTTTAACAATTAAATGATAAAACTCTCCAAACTTCAGTCGTTAAAATACATATAAGTGTGATGAAAATGAAATAATTCTGAATTACAATATTCCCTACAATGTTCCAAATAATTTTAAATTAATAGTGGGCCAAGAATCAAACAGCTAATTCTGGTTTCATTTAAAAATAAAATGAAATGTGTTTTAATTTAACTACTTAATGGAACATTATCTAAAGGTTTGCTCTTTTGCCTTTAACTTGTTAAATAAAAAATACACTTTGGTCATTTAACCATTTCGCTGCCTTTCCAAGGTCACTATAGAGAGCATCGAAACAGGCACACAAGATCAAAAATAAAAACGCAAAGAGAACGGACACAATATAATAGTGCTAAATTAGCGAGTCAATTAATTTTCTTTTCATTTTAGACATACATAAATCAAACTTGATTATTATTTTCATCTTAAAAACCCGATTAATCATAATCAATACAATGGCTAATTTTAGATAATAATATAAAGATAATTAACGATTTATTCGAAGTATAATAAAATAAACCTACACAAATGATGTATTCAAATTTATAATACCATTTAGTAAAATTAAAAATTATTAAAACTTATTTGATTGATAATCTGTATAACTTAATTCAACAATATTGCGAAAACATAATATAGGATATTAATAACGCTAGTTAATGTTTCTCTATGTAATAATAATAAATATTAAAATATTTATTAATTACATTTTGTCATTCTAAAATAAATGGATAAATACAATTAATGAATTATTGTTTGTTTTTTTAACTTTTATTTTTTATTTAAAATATGTGATTAAGTCTTAATAATAAGCATCAACATCATATAACTTATCTAAAGCACACGTAGTAATTAAACCCTTGTAAAATTTGTCTTTGCTCACTCAATACTTATTAGATACAAAAGTAAGTGCAGTCATTATTTGAATTCAGTTCAGAATGGGGGTATTAGTTTCTATTATATATTATTGGTTACATTTGTACATGCATTAGGTAAATTAAGTGAAATAGTTCAATAAAATGAATTCCGTAAATGAAGGTAACCTCATTCGCTTACTGGAAAGCAATTGAAAACATTCACCAGCAGTGAGTACCGGTACGATTTTTATTCTCTGAGGAGAATAACATTAAACCGACAGAATTTCCTATAATCATATTTTAATCGCAATTAATGCAATAAATTTCAAACATGTATTTAGACCAACATGTAAAAGTTTTAAATAGGTACTAATTTATTGTAATGTTACATTGTCTTTAGAACATTTATATTCTCATTCGCATGAGAATTAAAAGAAAATATAATGAAAGAGTATCATATAAAAGACCATTATCATCATGTGTGATTTCTTAAGGAATAAATTTCGTTAAACTTCAAATTGAAATTAAATTTAAAGCATATTAAAAATTTAATTACTACTACTAGCAGTGTTCAAAGGAGACGGTATGAAACGACAATTTGGTTACTTTGGTAAATTTCCGTAAATGAAATACGATAACACTTTCAAATATTTATTTTGCTGTTCGCGACAATTGTTTCGACACACTGTGTCTTCTTCAGGCGAAGAAATGATACAAATTTTTTTACATTTAAAACTATTTATACTAAGTATGCGGTGGTGGGGTCGGACCGGTGTTAGAATAAGTTCAATAATGGTGAGTTTGGCGGATCTGTTTGATCATTTAATAAAATTCCCGTTCTTTTTCTTTTATTGATTTCCATCGTTTCCAGTGTATCCAGTTTTCTTCCCTTTTCTGCTATATATAGTATTCTAAAGTCATTGTTAAATTGGTGGTTTTCTTCTATTAAATGATTAGCGTATGTTGAATTTGTTTTATTTATTCAGTTATTAAGACAATTTGGTTATAAATAAAGTATTTATTTAAAGTATACACCATAGGACTGACCTTTCAGATGTTTTTTCAGGAGACCAAACACATGGAAATCGCAGGGCGATGGAACAGTTCACGAAAGGTTGTGTTATCAGAAGGTTTGCACGCAGTAGAATCCGAAGCAGTTTAACGATCAACAAAACGAACTGCGTATGGGGCATCTGTTTCGGTGTCAAGAAGACTACGCTTTCCTTTAGCATATCTTCACAGGTGATAAAAGTTGGTGCCATCACTACGAGCTAGAAACAAAGAACTCGATAAAAAAATTCATAGATGACGTCCAAGATCCAGTAATTTTTAAATTCCTGGACCACAGAAGAACCATTAGCACAGATAAGAAGAAAATACTGGGGCTTACAGAGGGTGTGGTTCTGCTTAGTTATTACTAGAGAGCGGATAAAAAGGCTTAAAAAATGTGAAAAAAAGCACTTAAAAAGGTACAAAATTTAGAGAAAATAAGCATTAAAAAAGCATAAAAACAGGAAAAAAGCATAAAAACCCGAAAAAAAGCATTAAAAAAAACTATATTTTCTTAATATGTTACACGTTTATCAACATATTTTACATAGAAATTCTGCTTAAAACTAAAATAAACATACTTTCTGTACGCAATATATCATGTAAGTATTTAAAAATTAAATTGTAATTTTGTATACATTTCAAATTAACTAAAATCTATTCATGAAAACAGTAGATCATTAAATGTTGTTCTAGGGGTTTAATTGTAAAAATTATTACTTCTGACGCTCAATAAATTTTTGAAAGTGGAAAAGCTTTTCTATATTTTAAATTATAGCTGGATCCATTTGAAAATTGCAATTCAAAATCAAGTTTAATTTATTTAATATTAAAAATCCTTCATTTTCACCGAATACTTCTTTCGATATTATTTTAATTTATTGGCGTTCAGGTATTTTCTAAAATGAATCTGCTTTTATAAAGATTTGATTGTGTTGCTCACAAAAATTTAAACGCGATTTTATGTAACTAAATTGTTTTGAAGGAAGCTCTTGTTTCTTAAGAACTGTTTGACAGTCATTAACTTATTAAATTATTCAAAATTGTTCGCATAGTACATCGTAGCATATAGCCAAGTTCCCCATTTTGTTAGCACTGGTTTATGGGGTAGTAAGATATCAGGTAATGACTTCTTGAATAATTGCACTCACAGAAGAATATAGGAACTATTTTTCCATATTTAATTAAATCTACAAATGGAAATTTCATTCTTATAGTTTCAGAAATTCGTTTCTATCCATCTGCTAAACTTGTACAATGCACAAAATGCATTATTAGTAAAATTTTGTAACTTGGCATTGTTTACGGCAAAAATAAGCTTGTCAGTCCGTCATTTATGAATTTTGCTATAATGTTATTATCAATTTTCTTCAATTCTTTTGTATATATCAAAATACTATTGGTCGGATGTCTTCATGTTAAACTTCTATTATTAAATTAAACAAGCGTCTGTGGTTTCATCCGCACCAAACCACATATAATTATTGTTAATAATATCTTTAATTTTTTGTATGGTTTCATAGTACGCAAGAGCTACATAATTTTTTCTCGGGAATGCGCATTTTACAATTTTTTCCCAAGAAAGATTTAAATGCATTATTTTGTAATTTTCTTAAAGGGATATTCGAATGTAAAAGTATTTTGCACAAATGTGAATTTAATTTAAATTGTCCGTCGTTTGTTGAAGATGATGCTAAAGATTGTGATATCGTGCTGTTTTTTTAGTTCAGCTTTGAACTTTTTCAAACGTTCTTGATGTAGTGTTGTTATAACATGTTTTACATACAAGTCTTGACTAGTTAGGATGCAGTTGGGAACTAAAATAAAACTTACTATTTTTAAACATGCCTTACAAAATAATGTATAATTTTCACTTGTTAATTCTGGATAGTTTCTAATTAATTCTTATATTGTGGTTTTCACCTTTTGCATTATGGGTTAAATATACATGTGGATTATATAATATAATTTATCTGTAATTCCCCAGGTTAATACGATTCACGAATATAATAATTTTTGATAAATAAGCAAAGTTTTTGGAATGTCAATTCAATAGTTTATGAATGCGAGTTTGAATATGAAAATTAACGAAAACAGTAAATATGCGCCAGTCGTCCCATCCGTATTTTTGCCGAGAGTAGAAAATTGATACGGTTGCAGAACACCTGATTATTAGCTATCACTTAAATTTGTTTACATTTAATACTTACTGGGGCCTCTGTTTCGGCCTAGTTTAACGACGTTTACATCCGGAATATCATAGGTGTGATTCCTATGAAGCGTTCGTCTGTATTATCTGAATAATAAGACTTATTTATAAACGAATTCATTGTAAATTGGTAATTTGTACTAATATTTATTAATAATAAAATTCATTACAATTATTGTATCATATTATGAAGATTTTAAGCAATTATGTTGTCAAAAGACAAGAAGAAAATATGTAATACAAATATAAACTATAAATGATTGGATACAGTTTTTACGAAAATTCTCTATATTAGCACATTAATTTAATATCAGCGTGAAATTTTTATTACATGTTTTTTAAATGTTTAAGAAAATGCTCCAAATAAGCATTATAATCTAAAAAAAGCATGAAAATAAGCATAAAAAGTCAAAATAAGCACAAAAAGTCAAAATAAGCAAAAAAGCAAAAAAAATCACATTCTTCAAGATTCGTATAGATATTAAGAAATTTTTTCGATGCTATTAATATTATGGATAAGCATAATGCTAGAAATCCGCTCTCTAGTTATTACGTATCCAGAGTCGCATACGCGGAATTGGCTAAGTTCAATTGGAAGCAGCTTGGTCAGTTAAAATAATAAACGATCAAAAGGATTGTGCAGAGGATTAAGAGGACGTCAGTTTAAGTTAAAAGGATAGCTGGTTATTATGGATAGTTTTATTAAGAGAGATAGTTTATATAAATTCACGATTAGTCGATGTGTGTTTCATATTTTTTAAAACATTAAAATATTCCTGTAGAACCTATAGTTTACCTACTAATTTTTTTCAAGTTATTCCCAACCCTTTTTGCACCGAGAATTGGTCTGTATGTCCTAAGTATTCACCTTATATTCAATTATAAATTTTGTAATCTTTTTCTTGAGTTACATTACAATTTGGTTTGAGTTTGAAAGTATCCTTAAGTTAAATGTTCTTGTATAGTAATTATACATATATAATATATAAGTTAGTGCTTGCAGTTTGGGATAGGTATATAAACTCTTATAAATATATGTCATATTATTATATATCACTTAAGGGAGGTTGGAAGGCGGTTAAGTTAGGTTTAGTTGAAAGATGGTTAAACAGGATTGAAATTGACGAACCTTCTGGCGGCCGGGGAAGAAGACAAAAGCCTAAGAACCCAAATACTAGCACACAGCTTTAATGTCAACCAATCCACGATCATTTTCCATTTGTCTCCAGAACCTCGCAAAGGGTTTAGAAATTATCTGTATCTACAATTTTTTCGACAATAACAAATCCGAAACGTCTTCATATTTTTACCGATTTGTTGAAATGAAATGAAGAAGCTCTGCATTTGAAGAATCTCATCGAGTGAAGCATCGACAAAATACTCTTCAAAATATAGAAAGAAATAAGTTTTGCATGCCGCTTGTTGTTTCTTCAATATAAATACCAAAACATATTCACTGTAAGAGACATCTATATTTCAAGGTTTGCATTTTAAGTTATGCGCAATCGAACTTTCCCGATTCAACGATTGGCAATGAAACCTCCTTCTTTAACCCGATGGAGAGAAGAAGGCAATATGATATATATAAGCGGCAGTTAAACAGTGACGTCTATCTCGCCTTCGTATTGCAATCAATGCCAAACGACTAAGAGAAAACAACTATATAGACTTCTACCATAATAATTCCCGTCCTCATATTGATCATCTTATCGTTAAATGGATGCCAGTGGAACGTGGTAGCAACACGGTTCTTATGTTACGTGTCAATAGTCAACCAAAATTATTGTCCGATTATTTAACTTAAATTTATAAACAGTTTGTTTACAGTATGATACAATGACTGTTCTTTACAAGTCTTTAGTTTCACTGAACATAATAGTAGGAAGCAACAATAACATACACCCACGTCAATGGAAAATATGCGTTAAATAAAAACCTCCTAAATTAAACCTCATTGATACCTGATTATAGAATTAAGCACTAAAAACCTTAATTCGCATAGTTCATTTGAAATACCAAATATATATTTCGGACACAACCTGAGCATTATTCATATTTTAATACAGTTTAATACAGTATTAAATCATTTATTGGTATTTCAAATAAACTGTGTAAAAAAAAGTTTTTAGTGCTTTATTTTATAATCAAGTTTATCTCCATGTAACTCATCCAATTAATTTACTAGCTTTTGTATATTAAAGTTGTATTATTATTATTAGTTTTGATATGTTGTTTTTTTTTAACAAAAGAGAGTTTAAGGACTTCAGTAGAGTCTTCCCTCCTCTGGCAGTGATGCTCTGGATACTGAGCAGTATGGGTTCGTGCGTTATCATGCATAAATGTTGCGTCGTCTCCAAGAATCATCATGAACGCTAAAACATGGTCTTCTAGAACCTCTGGCAGATACCTATGCGCAGTCAACGTTCTATTCTCGATAAAGTCTAACTCCGTCTGAGTGTCAAAAGATATGCTTCAACATGCCATAACTGATCCTCCGCCAAATAGAAATCGCTGGGCAATACATGCTTGAGCATATCTCCAGCATTGCCGTCGCCACACTCTTACACGCCTATCTGAGTCCGTAAGACAGATTCGCGATTCATTGAAAAACAATATGCGATTCCATTCCGGTATTGTCCAAGCCAAGTGGCCTCGTGCAAAATTTAACCTCGCAATCCGGTGTTCACGGGAAAGCGGCAGTCCAGTAGCTCTAGTTGGAGAAGATAACCCAACAAATAAAGGCTCCTCCTAACTGTCCACTCACTTATGTTTACATTTTTCATTTCTTGCAGATTTCTAAGGGAAACTGCCGTGACCGTTCGGTTTCTCAAAGCACTAGAAACGAGAAAGAGGTCATCTCTAGCACTTCTAGTCTTGCCTGGCCCTGAACCAGGTCTTCGAGTGAGCAGACTAGTATCTTCGTACCGCCGCCATACTCGTCGCATGCAACGTTAATTGCAGTTTCGCGCTGACCGCGGCCGTCTTCTAAAGCCGCCACAATTCGTGCCGCAACAACAGGATTTATGCTCATTACAAAACACTAACAATGAAAACAATACACAAACAATTTGCAACTAACAGATAACACCATAGCAACAAAAACCATCCTGTACTTAAACTTGCTTTTGTTTCAAAAAAAGCATATATTAAAATTGTTCACTTAAAATAATGGATTCAAGGGCGTTTCCAGACAACTGGCTTAGGGGGGGAAATTTTAAAAAGAGAAAAAACTTAAATATTTTTATTATTCCATAGATACAATGCAATCAACATCATAAAATATAATTTATATAAAAACAACTAAATATAGAACATTTAATAACATAATAAAATATTCTATAAAATTTGTACATATTTGTCTAACCAATATTATTAAAAAGACGATTTTACAGTAACATCTAAATCTTCGCCAGTTTGTTGTCAATAAAATACTAGGTATTATTGTGTTAAAATTGAACAAATTCATCGTGTTTTTAATAAATCTGTATTGCGGATCTGCAATAATATTATTCAGGAGCGGTAAATATATTTATATTACTTCGATAATAATCCTCTGTTCAGTTCAGAGGAACCTAAAACAGCGAACCACGTACATGCAAAAGTACATAAAAAAGTAAATAAGTGTTAAAATATATAAAGCTAAAAAGAAGTGGAAAATAAAGAAATAAATTAGTACAAAAAGAGAAAGAGATATCGACAGGTCTGAATATGGATTCCAAGGTTTCCAAATGAGCAATAGAGAATAGAAAAAGATAGAGGAAAAGAAGCAGCAAACCAAAACGCTGTAACAACAGAATGCAAAAATAGAACAAAGGAAGATGAAAACAAGGACAAAACTCACGGAGAAGGCAAATCTAAATATAGCTAAGAACGATGTGGAAATGAAGGAACCAAAAAGCATGTTTAAAGACTTGATGAGAGAAATGGCAAAAACACAGAAGATCTAAAAGAAGAGATCAGAAAACTAAAGAATGAAATTAGTAATATGGAAGAGAAGTGCGAGCTAGAAAAGCAAGAGATAATAAAAATAATCGACAACCTGGAAACAAAGTGAAAAATGGTGGCCATCATAGTACTTTCCCTATATTTTACTCAAAAACTATGAGGTTTGCGCAAAAAGGCTATTCTTAATATTTGTTTATTTTTGAATTCTCTACAATCACTTGTTATATAAATTTCATGTAACTCCAATAGTTTATTAGCAATTGGCAAAAAATATCAAAAAATATGTTTAAATAAAACTTGTTCAGTTTTTCATTCCCTTTAAGTTTTGTTTGAACCTTTTTTTTTAAATTTTTCATATTTAGAAAAATATCACAAAAAAAAACAGAAAAACACCACTTCCAGTCTATGAATATTCACCAAAAGCTTTTCAGTTCCAGTTTATAACTATAAAACCTTAAGTTAAAAGTTTCATCTTAATAAGATCATTCATTTTTGAAATACAGCGCAAACCGACAGACACACTCACACAGCCAGACACACCCACACGAAGACACAAATTTTTTTTTCAGAAATCAGTGGAATGGACTCAGGGGACCTCACAACGGATATTTCCGCAAAAAAAATTCAAAAAAAAGTCATGAAAATTACTTTCCCTATATACGTAGTATATATAGGGGGAGTATAGTTTTCGTGATTTTTTTGAAATTTTTTTTTGCGGAAATAATCGTTTTGGGGTTCCCTGAGCCCAAAAAACTAATTTCTGGAAAAATAATTGTGTCTGTGTGTATGTGTGTGTCTGTTAGTGGGTGCTGTAACTCAAAAACGAATGATCCGATTGAGATGAAACTTTAAACTTAAGGTTTTATCGTTAAAAACTGGAACTGAAAAGCTTTTGGAAAACATTCATAAACTGGAAGTGGGTGTTTACTCAAGCCATTTTTTGTTTTTTTTTTTTTCGATAATTTTTTTAATATGAAAAATACTACAAAATTTTACTAACAAAAGTTAAAGAGAATGAAAATCTGAATATATTTATAATTGTTTAATTTTTATTCAACAAAATCCTAAGACACTCAATATTTATTTAAATACAAATAGTCATAATACCCGAAATGCGAATAGTAATTATAATTACCCAAAACATAATTTAAAGTTGTTTGAAAAAGCTCCGATATATTCGATGATGCGTCTATATAATAAACTCCCTTATAACCACCGCCAAATAACTAATGTAAAAATATTTAAAAAAAAATTAAAAAAATATTGATAGAAATAGAACTATTAAACGAATATTTTACATAGTTTTAAGGCCACTATTTTTGGTTTAAGTTTACGTGAAGTGTTTTGTAAATGAAAATAATACACAGTTTTATTCCTTACTTCACTTGTTTATTTAAGCGTTAGATGTACATTTCGTTCACAAGGTGAACATTATCAATTACAAACCTTTAAGGTAATATTGTATTTTTGACTTTTTTTCTTATTTATGTACTTACTGATATTTTTTGTAATATTAGTTTGTATATCCTTAAGAAATAAATATTATTATTATTATTTATAGATTACTTGACAGTGGTTGACTGTAGTTGACAGTAGTTGACAATAGTTGACAATAGTTGACAGTAGTTGGCAATAGTTGACAGTGGTTGACAGTAGTTGACAATAGTTGACAGTGGTTGAAAGTAGTTGATAACAGTTAACAGTAATTGATAGTAATTGACAATAGTTTAGAGTAGTTGACAATAGTTAAGAGTAGTTGACAATAGTTAACAGCAGTTGAAGCGGTTGACAATAGTTGACAGTAGTTGACAGTGGTTGACAATAGTTGACAGTAATTGACAATAGTTGACTGAAGTTGAGAGTGGTTGACAGTGGTTGACAATAGTTGACAGTGTTTGACAATAGTTGACCGTAATTGACAATAGATGACAGTATTTGACAGTTGACAGTAGTTGACAGTGTTTGATAATAGTTGACAATAGTTGACCGTAATTGACAATAGATGACAGTATTTGACAGTAGTTGACAGTAGTTGGCAATAGTTGACTGTAGTTGACAGTAGTTGACAGTGATTGACTGTAGTTGACAGTAGTTGGCAGTGGTTGACAGTGATTGACAGTGATTGACAGTAGTTGACAGTGGTTGACAGTGGTTGACAGTGGTTGACAGTAGTTGACAGTACTTAACAGGTGACAGATGACACGTAATAAATGATGAATACATTAGATTTCCATTTTTATTTTATACAGTTTCTGCAGAGATAAAATTGGTTTATTGTTAATATGGGTGAAACTTTTTGTTTGGTGCAAAATTTTTACAAAAAGATTACAATGTCGCAAAAATTCACAAATAATTAATTTATTTTTTCGAAAATTTAAAAATATGAAATAAATTTAAAAAATAATTCGCAATCTATAAGAAAAACTTATTGTCAATTTCGACAAGATTAATAACGAGGTAAAAAAATATAGAAATTTTAAAAATACTCTAAAATTACAAATATCTGGAAGAAACATACTGAAAAATTAATATTACCACTAGAAAGTGTGCTGAATATTTTTAGAGTAGCTGACAGGAGTTCACAGTGGTTGGCAGTAGTTAACAGTTGTTGACAGTAGTTGACAGTATTTGACAATATTTGAAAATGAAAATGTGCTTAATATTTCTAGATTACTTGACAGTGGTTGACTGTAGTTGACAGTAGTTGACAGTGGTTGACAATAGTTGACAGTAGTTAACAATAGTTGACAGTAGATGGCAGAGGTTGACAGTGGTTGGCAGTAGTTGACAGTAGTTGACAATGGTTGCTAATGGTTGACACTGGTTGACAGTAGTTGACACTACTTAACAGGTGGCAGCTGAAACGTAATAAATAAATAATTTAAATAAATTAGATTTCCTTTTTTATTTTATACAGTTTCTGTAGAGATAAAATTTGTTTATTGATAATATGGGTGAAATTTTTTGTTTGGTGCAAAATTTTTACAAAAAGTTTAAAATATCGCAAAAGTTCTCAAATAATTAATTTAAATTCTCGGAAATTTAAAAATATCATGAAATAAATTTAAAAAAAATCGCATTCTATAAGAAAAACTTATTGTCAATTTCGACAAGATTAATAACGAGGTAAAAAAGAGAAAAATTTAAAAAAAACTGGAAAATTAGAAATATCTAGAAGAAAACAATTTAAGAATTAATATTACGAATATAAAATATACTGAATATTTCTAAATTACTTGACAGTGGTTGCCAGTAGTTGACAGTGGTTGGCAGTGGTTGACAGTGGTTAACAGTAGTTGACGCTATTGGACGTGGTTGGCAGTACTTGACACTATTTGACAGTAGTTGACTGTGGTTGAGACTAGTTGACAGTAGTTGATAGTGATCGGTTGACAGTAGTTGACAGTAGTAGTCTGGTTGACAGGAGTTGAGAGTAGTTGAGTGTTGTCAGATGATAGATGATAAAAAATGACACTTAATAAATGATCAATAAATAAAAGCATAGCGATAAAACTTAACAAATTATATATTTTAAATATTAGAGATTATAAATAGCACCGATAAAAATTTCCAGAATGAAGCAAATTAAACAGTTAATGAAGGACGGATGGTAAATAAGATTAATAACGAGGTAAAACAGATAAGAAATTTTTAAAATATTGGAAAATTAAAAATATCTGAAAGAAGAATACTGAAAAATTTCATTATGGTTGTGACCGTTTCTAGGTGGTAATCCATATTTAAAAACATACTGAAAAACTTACTATGTTTTTACCACAATTTATTTTTATATGTTTACAGGGTTTACATACAGGGTGAGTTTTTTTCGATGTTCTCTATGGGGATCTCGGAAACTATAAGAGGTAGAGAAACGGTTAAATGGGGAAAGAAGTGCAGATTTACGAGATGAATAAAATTCCACTTTCAAAGTTTTCAAAAAAGTCAAGGGTAACTAGATATTTTGAAAAAAGTAAAAAGTGTCAATTTTTTCAAATCAATATATCTCGGTTATTATAACAGATAGAAAACAACTGTAAAGGACAAAGTTTTATATACAAAAATTCACGACTTAACTTGAAAAATTGAAAATTGAAATTTTTTTTCTTGGGTATGAGATTTAAAAAAACAAAAAAAAAATAAAAATGTTGAGCGCCACTTGGTTTTCAAAAATTCTTTAAATTTACTTCCCCTCTATAAATCAAGAAAGTCAAGGAAGAAAACAAATGTAAAAAAATAATTAATTAAAAGAAAGTATAAATAATATGCAAAATTTTATTAAAAAAATGAAAAAAATATACAATGCTTTGATTACTATGTAAAATAATAAATTAAATAATAATTGATTAATACACGAACACTCAATAACATTTAAATATCAAAATCGCTTTCAAAAAAAAAAAATTAAATCTGAATTTAATCAAAGAACTAAAAATGTGCGAAACAATCGTTATAAAAAAAACATAACCCCATCTAAATCAAAATAAATAATCATCTAAATCATAAACTAATTCAGGTAGAATGACGTCACTCTTTACATGTGTCATACACAAAAATTTAAACTGATTTTATTAAATTAAATTAGCAAAAGCAATTAAAAAATCTAGCATTCAAGTTTATAATCATCTGCAGACACGTGTTTCGAACTTTCGCTCTCTTCAGTACAGCTTTATTATAAAATTGATTTTAAATACAAATAAAAACACTTACTAAAATAAATATAGACCAATTCACGAGAAAGGGCGGTTTATGAACTAAGTTCGGAACATTCAAATAATATTGGTATCCTTTTCTAATACCTGATAACCGAGCGGATATTCCCAAGACGTACGATTTCGTCGGCCGTATCTAGAAAAGACACACGCGGCCTGCGTAGCTCGGTCTTAGACCGAGCAGTAGAAGGAGAAAGAAATAGTTTACGGCGTCCCTTACTTACCGGTTATTTCATAGGCGCGCGCGATCTAGTCAAGCATTGCAATTACGCAGGGTAATTGAAAGAAAATATGTTTTTAATGAACTTATTTCATATGTTTTAGCAAATGTGGGAATGGATATTAATACAACATTAAAAAATACTTATTCTAATACAAAAAATATAAATGAAATATGAAATAACTAATATGAAAACATAACAAATTTGTGACATTCATTTTATTTGGCCGCGCACGCCTATGGTGGAAAATTGCAAATTGCAACGCGCACTACTTGATTCGGACGGACAAGACACCCCGACCGCCATCTCTCCTGAATAGCTCTATATAATGAAATATGATAATAAATATAAGTAACTTACTCAGATATGTACGGCAACTGGCACAAGTATGAAATATATATATAATACGATTGTGCATTTAATTACTCCGAAAAAAGATGACAATAAACACTAATGGCAAGTAAAAACTAACAAAAAACGTAAACAAATCACACTAACCGGTAGTTTCTCCTCCACAAACTCATTCAAGGCATCTAATAAAAACCCGTGGATATATAGGAAATTGCGCAGCTGATGTAACTGGGGATGACATCAAGAAATTCATGGCAGACAACCACCCAAATATAAAGCGAATTGAAATCGAAGAACTACAGACGAAAGGAACAAACAAGTCGTTTAAAATGTGTGCGAATTTCGTACATCTGTACATACTGATGAAAGAAGAAACCTGGCCTGCTGGAATTAAGATAAGAAGATTTACCTTCAATAAAAATTTTCAAATGGAAAGAGCGCAAAAGAAGACAACTTAAATAGTAAATACTACCCTATTTTTAAATGCACGGTCCATTAAAAATAAAATAAGTGAATTAGAAAACTTTCTCATTGATAAACATTTTAGTTTCCTAGCGGTGTCCGAACGGATGAATAGTGATGAGTGCGCTGTTTTCAAGATAAATAATCTATAGTCAAAGGCTTACTTCGCACGTCAGACGAGCTCTCACGGAGGAACAGTAATTCTTGCGCCAACTGATTTAAAAGTTTGTGAATTCAATTTTCTAACAATTAAAATAAGTAGTGAAAAACACGCTGAATTGTCTTGTATTTATATTGAAAATTATAAAACATATTTAATCTGTGTATATCGTTCCCCGTCAGGAGATTTTAATATATTTTTGGATAAAATTTCAACTTTGCTAACTGAAATTAAATATTATCACAAAACTGTTATCGTTGGTGGTGATTTTAATGTTCAATTTAATCGAGATGATCACAAGGCCGTTGCTCTAATAGATGTCATGAATACTTTTAATCTTGTTAAGGTCGTTCATTTTTCAATAAGATGTAACAACTGTCTAGATAATATATTTACAAATATGAAAAAAATCAATTTTCGGTGTCCCTTGCAAACCTTCAGATATCCGATCACGAGGCAATAAAATTAAAGGTGCTGTATCAAATAGCTAAGCCCACTTATATTCAGACCTATTGCAGACCTATAAACCCTGAAGGTGAAGCTAAGTTCTACAATATTATTCAGCTCATAGATTGGATGTTTCTAAATGATCAAACTAATTTACACTATAAATGGGATCATCTATTAACAATGTTGGAAAGTGCTGCAAATAAGTCATTTCCAATCAAACTGAGAAAATCTAAAAGCAGTGGTGTAAATATAAATTGGTTTGATACTGAACTATATAATATGCGGGAAGTATTACGATTGTTAAGAGAGGATTACAAAATCCATCCAGGAATAAAACAACAACGAAAAAATGCTATCAATAAGTACAATGCAGAATATAAATTGGTAATTCAAAATAAACAAAAACTTGCAAATGATAGATATATCTTAAATAGTAATAACAAATCAAAAGCCACATGGAATATCTTAAATAAACATAGACCTCCCAAAGAAATAAAAAATAAAATAAAAATTGCACTTTAACATGTGATGAACTAAATATTTTTTTTGTGAATAATGCTACCCCTTTACCTGATGTAAATGATAGTAAATATATCTTGAATTTTGAAGTATCACCGATGCCTCTGGTTCCATTCAGTCTTAAAAAGTTTCAGAAGTCAAAATTAGGGAAATTATAAATAAATTGAACCCTAAAAGAGGGTCAGATATTTACGGTCTTACAGTTGACATACTAAAATGTGCACAACACCATTTAGTACATCCAATTACAAAACTCATTAATGATTGTTTGGAGGTGGGGGTAGTCCCTGATGCTTTAAAAATAGCTAAAGTAATCCCAGTTTACAAAAAGGGGGACATAAATGATAAAAAAAATTATAGGCCAATCTATCTACTACCGCTAATATCAAAGATTTTTGAAACAGTTTTAAAAATACAAATAGTTGCATATCTTGAGGAAAATCAACTATTCAGCTCAAACCAATTTGGTTTCCGATCGAACAGGTCTACTATTGATGCTCTAGTGCAGCTCTGTGATATTATATGTGATAGTTTTGAAAATAAGAAATCGTGTATGGCATCATTCCTCGACTTAAGTAAGGCATTCGACAGTGTCCCGCATAATATACTAATAAGTAAATTAAAAAAATATAATTTTGATACGACTAGTATCAAAATGATTAGTTCATATTTGGAAAATAGAAAGCAGATGGTATTTTTAAATGGAAACAGATCAGATGTTCTCCCTGTGAATGCAGGGGTACCTCAAGGGTCTATATTAGGACCTGTGCTCTTTATTATCTACATTAATGACCTACCAGCAAAAGTTGATGAGTCTACTGTAATTATTTATGCAGATGATACTACAGTTATAAATAGTGTTCCCCAATCTGTAAACGTAAAGGAAATAAACAGGGTACAAGTCGAAAAAGTATCTGAGTGGTGTGAACAAAATAGACTTGTTCTAAATAATTCAAAAACAAAACAAATGCAATTCTCTGTCAAAAGATCGAATGAACCCTGTGAGAAAGTATGTTTCTTGAGAGTTCATGTAGATAGTCAGTTAAATTTCGAACTCCACACCGAATCTCTATGCTCAAAAATATCAAAAAATATATTCTGCCTACGCAGTGTTTCGCACCACTGTAATGATGGTGTAGCAAAAATTGCGTATTTTGCACTTGTGGAAACACATATTCATTATGGCATATTGGTATGGGGCCACTCAACCTGTCGAAATAGAGTCTTCGCTCTACAAAGACGCGCATTAAGAATAATAGCACACATTGGTTACCAAACTGATTGTAAAGAAGCCTTCAGATATTTAGGAATACTTACAGTTCCATCAATGTATATATTAGACTGTGTTTGTTATCTAAAAAATCTTGACAAACTACAGCGTATTCAATCATTCCTACAATACCCGCGGAAAAAAATGATATCTGTTTAAATCAATTGAGACTAAATAGGACACAGACGGGTACTCAATATTATGCAATTAAATTTTTTAATAAATTACCAGAAAGCATCAAAGACTTACCTCTAATAAATTTTAAAAATAAAGTAAAAAAATTCCTAATTGAGAAAGCTTTTTATTCATTGGAAGAATTCTTATAGGCTGAAATACATTTCAAGGAATGATCGCATTTTTTTTGTTTTCAACGTTTGCAGCAGAATAATGTATAAATATGTATGTATGTGTTGAGTATGTGTATATATATAAGTATATTTTAAATTGTTCTTACTATAATAATATTTATTTTTAAATTTTTATATTTGTTAGATAATTTTTGTGTAACAGTAACAATTATTTTTAATTTACAATATTACCAATAAGTCATTTATTTATATTATCTCATTCGGTCCATTCAATATCAATATTTGGAAATATTTATAGTTATTTTTTGCGCAACACCTCAATACTACACTATACCATTGTATTAACTATGTACTGACTAGTGTATACATTTTTTTTACAACACGCAATAAACTTTATTATTATTATTATTATATAATCGACTGAAAGCCTGAATTTATACCTGGTGGATTAGTGAATTTTACAGAAATCTTTACGTTCAGGATTAAGGAAAAATACCCACTTGGAGCATAATTGAATAATAAAATGTATTAAAATCCTTTAGTTCGTTGTAGAAAATTAAATAATAAATTTAAAAATACGAAAACATTTCGTGAATCTACAACAGTGAGTCTTACTGTCGAGGTACTAGCCAGACAAGTAGTCGTTTCAAATTAATTTGTTTTGTAGTCTTAGTAAGACTCACTGTTGTAGATTCACGAAATGTTTTCGTATTTTTAAATTTATTATTTAATTTTCTACAACGAACTAAAGGATTTTAATACATTTTATTAATTATTTAATAATTAAATTTAAAAATCAACAGTTTTTTTTTATTTGTTCACTTATCTGGAATTTCCTGCGAATTCTTCCGGTTTAATACACCATCTCCTGTCTCCAGGATCAGCGAAAAATGATTCGATCCTTCCAGAAGTCCGCCCACGCAATCCTTCGAAAGATCCTTCTAAATCGCCGTGGTAAAGAATTTGACTTCGGACTACACTTCGAAAATCGCCAAAAAATCCAAAAAGAATGGGCTCAAATGGATTTTTAAATTTTTAACAAAAATTTAACCGAAACAACGAGGCCTAAAAATTTCAAATTTTAGTAAACGAGTCGGAATTAATTATTATTAAACAGAAAACAAAACGGACAAGCTGGTAGAATGTAGATAAAATCACAAAGAAAAAAAAATCGACAAATTTCTACAAAATAGGGAAAATATGGAGATTTACCTTAAGATGTAGTTTGACCTCGCTTAATATTAAATTTTGACTTATTTGGTTATTAAGATCACAGAGATTCTTTCAGATTCCTTTCTTAACACAATGGCACACAGCACGTGTTCTTTAAGACTCCTTTTCAACAACCTCATGAGCACACAGCTCGACAATTACTGTCTCAGAAATTTTTATCAATTTTTATTTCCCCCAAAAATACTTAAGCGAGTGCCCTCTATTCAAAGTAGTTCAAAAAAATGACAACTTCGAATTAACGAAAATAAAGCCGCAGCCACACAGCATTATTGTGGTCACAATAATATATTAATAAACTCCCACACGGGAAGTAAAAATTGTTATCAGATGTCGAAAATATAAATTACTATGATCCGAGCGAAATATCACCGTAAATGATAAATATTAAAATAGAAGATGCTCAAATTATAATCAACAAAAATACGCACGCGTGAATCTTCCTTAAGGTGACCTGTGGTTGACCTTTTTCGAACAACCGCAATTGAATTGCACACTGAATATTGAGGATTCGTCCCTTACGTCCTTATGGATGCCCAATCGCATAATAGCCGGTGCATACAGGGTGAGTTTTTTTCGATGTTCTCTATGGGGATCTCGCAAACTATAAGAGATAGAGAAACGGTTAAATGGGGAAAGAAGTGTAGATTTACGAGACGAATAAAATTCCACTTTCAAAGTTTTCAAAAAAGTTAAGGGTAACTAGATATTTTGAAAAAAGTAAAAAGTGTCAATTTTTTCAAATCGATATATCTCGGTTATTATAAGAGATAGAAAAAAACTGTAAAGGACAAAGTTTTAGATAATTTTATGCAGATTAATAAAAAAATATCAGAAAATTTTAATCCCCATTATTTTCCGAGATATGACGCAAACTTACATTTTTTTAAATGGAAACCATAGTTGGCTTTGACCTCATTCAAAAGGTAATTTTTTTCTCTTTAATCCAATATGGCATACGACATAGTTATTTCTAAAAATGAGTGAGTTATAGTCATTTTAAATTTCATTATAAATAAAAAATGGGTAGCCATGAAAAAGATGAAAGTAAAACAATTGCAGTTGTTTATAATATTAGAAATATTGTAATTATTAGTTTTACAGAGATAAACCAACATGAAACAACTGCATAAAGTAATTCTGTAATTATCAATGTATCAATGGGAGAGAAATTTGAATATTAAAAAAAATTGGTCAAAGAGTCCACTATTAATACTATTATGACATAAATTATATCTTTTTAAAATTGAATTTATGGCTTTTTGACTATTCTCATGTAAATTGAATTAAATGTTTCAATAACAGCTAGTTTACGATCCTCCGCAGATTGATATGATTTCTCATATACTTTGTTTTTTACATAACCCCACAGAAACAATTCTAAAACGCGCAGATCGGGAGATCTAGGTGGCCCTGGGATTGGTTTATTTCTTCCCACTTATGAGTTAGGTAAAGCATCATTTAAATATTTTGTAAAGCCAACATGTTATGAGGTGGAACACCGTCATATTGAAACCATTTTAATCTTGCTTGTAATGATAAATTTAAACAATCGAGCGTATCTTTAAATGTTTACTGAAGAAAATGAAAGGAATCAGTTTCACTTAGTGAGCTTTCAAAAATATATGGACCGAAAATTATTAATCCAAACACACCATGGATTAAACCCAAATTTAATTTGTAGTTTTCTCTGTGAAACTTCTCGTGGATTCTCTTAAGTTCATATATGTTCATTGTGGCGATTAAAAATACGACAATTAGTTAATCGCGATTCATCTGTTCATAATACTTTTGTAAGAAAGTATTATCCTCTTGACAAATGGGTTTATACCACATAGAGAAGGCCATTTGATAATTACAAAATTATTATTCTTATGCTGGTTTTTTATTTTTATTTAACTTTGTAGAACTAATAATTACAATATTGCTATTATTATAAACAACTCCAATTGTTTTACTTTCATCTTTTTCATGGCTACCCATTTTTTATTTATAATAAAATTAAAAATGACTATAACTCACTTATTTGTAGAAATAACTATGTCATATGTCATATTGGATTAAAGAGAAAAAAATTACCTTTTGAATGAGGCCATAGCCAACTATGGTTTCCATTTAAATAAATGTAAGTTTGCATCATATCTCGGAAAATAATGGCGATAAAAATGTTCTGATTATTTTTTATTAATCTACATAAAATTATGTAAAACTTTGCCCTTTACAGTTTTTTTCTATCTGTTATAATAACCGAGATATATTGATTTGAAAAAATTGACACTTTTTACTTTTTTCAAAATATCTAGTTACGCTTGACTTTTTTGAAAACTTTGAAAGTGGAATTTTATTTGTCTCGTAAATCTGCACTTCTTTCCCCATTTAACCGTTTCTCTATCTCTTATAGTTTCCGAGATCCCCATAGAGAACATCGAAAAAAACTCACCCTGTATATGATGTGAATGCAAAATAAATGTTATTAAATTAAAATATATAATTAATAATATAATTTATTTTTATCTTTGTGTTAATTGGGTCGCCTATATTACATCGTTCTTTTTGAATTTATTAAATTTTCCTAAATTATATATATATATATATAATTACTATTGTCAATTACTGTCAATTATTGCCAACTACTGTCAACTACTGTCAAACATGTAGTTAGTTGGCAATAATTGACAGTAATTGACAATAGTTGACATTAGTTGATAGTAATTGACAACAATTGACAGTATCTGTAAATAGTTGACAATGGTTGACCGTAATTGACAGTAGTTGACAGTGGTTGACAGTGATTGACAGTAGTTGACAGTGGTTGACAGTAGTTGACAGTAGTTGACGGTAGTTGACAGTAGTTGACAGTAGTTGACCGTAGTTGACAACAATTGACAATGGTTGACTGTAGTTGACAGTAGTTGACAGTGGTTGACAATAGGTGACTGTAGTTGACAATGGTTGACAGTAGTTGAAAATACTTGACAGTAGTTGACAGTAGTTGACAATGGTTGATAGTAGTTGACTGTAGTTGACAATAGTTGCCAATGGTTGACAGTAGTTGACAGTGGTTGACAGTGGTTGACACTGGTTGACAGTGGTTGACAGTAGTTGACAATAGTTGACAGTAGTTGACAGTGGATGACAATAGTTCACAGTGGTTGAAAATAGTTCACAGTAGTTGACAATAGTTGACAGTAGGTGACAATAGTTGACAGTAGTTGACAGTGGTTAAAAATATCATGAAATAAATTAAAAAAACATTCGCATTCTATAAGAAAAACTTAATGTCAATTTCGACAAGATTAATAACGAGGCAAAAAAGATAGAAATTTTAAAAATAATGGAAAATTAGAAATATCTAGAAGTAACAAACTGGAAAATTAATATTACTAATAGAAAATATGCTGAATATTTCTACATTACTTGGCAGTGGTTGCCAGTAGTTGACAGAGGTTGGCAGTGGTTGACAGTGATTAACAGTAGTTGACGTTATTGGACAGTGGTTGACAGTTTTTGACTGTGGTTGATAGTAGTTGGCAGTAGTTAACAGTGATCGGTTGACAGTAGTTGACAGTGGTAGTCAGTGATTACACTGGTTGACAGTAGTTGATGGTAGTTGAGAGTTGACAGATAACAGATGACAAAAAATGACACGTAATAAATGATAGATAAATAAAAGCATAGCGATAAAACCTAACAAATTATATATTTTAAATATCAGGTTGTAAACAACACCGATAAAAATTTCCAGAATGAAGCTAACAGTTAATGGAGGACCGATGGTAAATAAGATTAATAACGAGGTAAAACAGATAAGAGATTTTTAAAATATTTGAAAATTAGAAATATCTGGAAGAAAAAAACTTAAAAATTAATATTACTAATCGAAAATGTGCTGAATATTTCTAGATTACTTGACAGTGGTTGCCAGTAGTTAACAGTGGTTGACACTAGTTGACAGTGGTTGACACTAGTTGACAGTGGTTGACAATAGTTGACAATGGTTGACAGTTGTTGACAGTAGTTGACGGTAGTTGACAGAAGTTGACAATAGTTGACAGTAGTTGACAATAGTTGACAGTAGTTGACAGTGGTTGACAGTGGTTGACAAGAGTTGACAGTAGTTGACAGTGGGTTACAGTGGTTGACACTGGTTGACAGTAGTTGACAGTAGTTGACTGCAGTTGACAATAGTTAACGGTAGTTGACAGCAGTTGACAGTAGTTGACAATAGTTGACAGTAGTTGACAGTGGTTGTCAATAGTTGACAGTAGTTAACAATAGTTGACAATGGTTGACTGTAGTTGACAGTAGTTAATAGTGGTTGACAGTGATTGACAGTAGTTGACAATGGTAACACTGTAATTTTAAAGATTTTTTCGCATCAAAAAAACGGTAGCTAACTCACTGCCAAATGGAAAATGCGATCCAATTAATTTTATGCATAATATTCACACGGGACAAATATACTTTAGTTTTAAGGTAGTGACTTGTGCAAAACTACGTCATATTATATGTATGGTTAAAAAAACTAACAGTAAAGATATGTATGGGCTTAATATTAGTATATTATATACAATTCTGAACACATTAATAAGTCCAATAACATATCTAATAAACAGGTGCATATAAAATGGTATGTTTCCGGATTCACTAAAAGTGGCAAAATGCATTCCCATTTTTAAAAGCGGAATTAAGTCTGATCCGAATAACTACCGCCCGATCTGCATACTTCCTGTTCTTTCTAAAATTTTTGAAATGATTCTCAGTGAACAAATAGTGAACTAGTAGTTGACAGTAGTTGACAGTGGTTGACAATACTAGACAGTAGTTGACAATAGTTGACAGTAGTTGACAGTGGTTGACAATACTAGACAGTAGTTGACAATAGTTGACAGTGATTGACAGTAGTTGACAATAGTTGACAGTGGTTAACAGTAGTTGACATGAATTGACAATGGTTGACTGTAGTTGACAGTAGTTGACAGTAGTTGACAGTGGTTGACAATAGTTGACAATGGTTGACAGTAGTTGACGGTAGTTGACAATAGTTGACAGTGATTGACAGTAGTTGACAATAGTTGACAATGGTTGACAATAGTTGACAGTAGTTGACAATAATTGACAGTGGTTGACAATAGTTGACACTAGTTGACAGTAGTTGACAATAGTTGACAGTAGTTGACAATGGTTGACAATAGATGACAGTAGTTGACAATAGTTGACATTAGTTGACCGTAGTTGACAACAATTGACAATGGTTGATTGTAGTTGACAGTGGTTGACAATAGTTGACTGTAGTTGACAATAGTTGACAATGGTTGAAACTGGTTGACAGTAGTTGACAGTAGTATTTTTGGACTTAGTGTTCGGTTACTCGGACTTTGTCAGTGTTTCAATTGCGGTGGACCCGCTGTTAAAAACATGTTGGCACCATAATGCGTACGATATTTATATTAAAAGTGATAGCGTCTGTGATAATTTGTGTGAAATTAAGTACTACGATTTTAAAAATGCAAACTATGATTTAATTGTATATCTATAATTTTAATCCTGACAGCTGTAAACTTTTAATGTCATATCTTTCGGGAAGAAAGCAGTGTGTATTTGCTAATGGACATATGTCAGCGATATCATCTATATCCGAAGGTGTCCCACAGGGGTCAGTTCTCGGACCTTTGCTTTTTCTTCTATATATAAATGATTTCCCTGATTATATTAAGAGTGGTTTTTCAACTTTATATGCTAATGATACCACTCTCATGAATACACACAAAGAAGTAAGCAAATGTCATTTTTTACAAGAGAAAGCATTAGCCGAGGCTAAGGCATGGTTTTGTGCAATAAACTAAGTCTTAATGCTAGCAAAACAATCCAAATAACGTTTACGCTTACACATCAACCAAATCCGTTGAACGAAGTTCGATCTACAAAAATTCTTGGTTTATACCTTGATAATACTCTATTATGGGATGTGCAAGGTGTGGAATTAGCCAAGAAAATTAATAAGGCAATTTACTTATTGCGTAATTTGCAGAATAATGAATGTTAAGCATGGATATTTTAAGGTTAACTTACTTATCATATTGTCATTCAATACAATAGTTGACAGTAGTTGACAATGGTTGACAATAGTTGACAGTAGTTGACAGTAGTTGACATTAGTTGACAATAGTTGACAATGGTTGATACTGGCTGACAGTAGTTGACAATAGTTGAAGTAGTTGACAGTAGTTGACAGTAGTTAACAGTAGTTGACAGTAGTTGACAGTAGTTGACAGTGGTTGACAGTGCTTGACAAGAGTTGACAGTGGTTGACAGTGGTTGACAGTGATTGACAGTGGTTGACACTGGTTGACACTGATTGACAGTAGTTGGCAGTATTTGACAATAGTTGACATTAGTTGACAGTAGTTGACAGTAGTTGACAATAGTTGACAGTAGTTGACAGTAATAGACAGTGGTTGACAATAGTTATTTATTTATTTATTTACGGAAGGCCATTACAACATAAGAATACAATAACAATAACATTAAAATATTAAAAAGTGTACAAATTAAAAATAACACAACACAAATATATACAAAAAACGCACAAAATATAAATAAATCAAACATGATGGCGCAGAACCGAGCAGCGTTACATTGCAATAGTCGATATTTAAAGAATTGCAATTCCTAGCAATTCTTGCGATGCCAAAATGCCCAGCATAATCCGTCCTGTAACATCGCTCGCCGAAAAAACGAAAAGAACCCAAATCTCTTATAGGAACGTGAATTTGGAGTAAACTTAATAAAAGTGGTGAGTTTACTAAACCATTAATGAGTTTATAACCCGTGGTTACGTCCACTTAAACGAAAGATATTTGACAAATTTAATCTGGACTCGCACAATTTTATCGGTCTCAGCCCTGCTAATGGGACACCAAATTACGGAGCAGTACTCTAAATGCGGGTGTACAAGGGAAGTATAAATTTTTGAAGTCCATGCAACTACGTTTAACAAATCCAAGAAGTCGATAGGCTTTAGATGTTACAGAGCTTATATGATCGACAAAACACCATCTACTTGACAGAATTACTCCTAAATCTTTAACAGTGGATACACGAGTAAGTTTATTATCATCGAGGAAGTAATCTCTATCCGTCAGTGTTCTCTTTTATGAAAAGGTAATTGCACTACATTTACCAATATTAAGCCGCATACTGTTATTCTGACACCAAACATTAAACCTGTCCAGATCCTGCTGTAGTAATTCAGAAGAGGTATTGTCGGTGATTGATATAAATATTTTAATATCGTCGGCAAAAAGAAGACATTCAGAATGATGAAAACCATTGACTACATCGTTAGTGAAAATATTAAATAGTAGTGGTCCAAGATGCGACCCTTGGGGTACCCCGGAGGAAACTGATATTTCCGACGAAATGAAACTACCTACTCGTACAACTTGTGTCCTATTGGTTAAATAGGATCGAATCCAGTCTAGCATAATGCCATTTAAACCAATTTGTTTAAGTTTCAGAAGACGAATACCATGGTCCACTGTATCGAAAGCCTTTGAAAAGTCGGTGTAGATAGAATCTACCTCACATCCGGCTTCCAAAGATGCTGTAATAAATTGACCGTACGGAAGTAAGTTGGACAGTGGTTGACAGTAGTTTACAATGGTTGACTGTAGTTGACAGTAGTTGACAATGGTTGACAATAGTTCACAGTAGTTGACAGTAGTTGACAGTAGTTGAAATTAGTTGACAGTAGTTGACAATATTTGACAATGGTTGACACTGGTTGACAGTAGTTGACAGTAGTTGACTGTAGTTGACAGTGGTTGACTGTGGTTGACAAGAGTTGACAGTAGTTGACAGTGGTTGACAGTGATTGACAGTGGTTGATACTGGTTGAAAGTGGTTGACACTTGTTGGCACTAATTGACAATAGTTGACATTAGTTGACAGTAGTTGACAATAGTTGACAATGGTTGACACTGCTTGTCAGTAGTTGACAGTAGTTGACTATAGTTGACAATGGTTGACACTGGTTGACAGTAGTTGACAATAGTTGACAGTAGTTGACTGTAGTTGACAATAGTTAACAATGGTTAACAGTAGTTGACAGTAGTTGACAATAGTTGACAGTAGTTGACAGTAATTGACAGTGGTTGACAGTAGTTGACAATGGTTGACACTGCTCGTCAGTAGTTGACAGTAGTTGACAATAGTTGACAATAGTTGACAGTGATTGACAGTAGTTGACACTGGTTGGCAGTAGTTGAAAGTAGTTGACAGTACGTAACAGGGACAGATGACACGTAATAAATGATAAGTCAATTACATTTCATTTTCCAATACTAGTGCAAGCGATTTTAAAGATTTTTTCGCACCAAAAAAACGGTAGCTAACTCACTGCCAAATGGAAAATGCGATCCAATTAATTTTATGCATAATATTCACACGGAACAAATATAATTTAGTTTTAAGGAAGTGTCTTGTGCAAAACTACGTCATATTATATGTAAGGTTAAAAAATAATAATAATAATAATTTTTATTTCCTTAACAGGCAAATGCCTAATTACAAAGGAAAAATATACAATATATAAATGAGGAAGTAGTCTATACAGTACAGATTAATACAAAATTAATATTACCTATATAAACAAGAAAATTATAATATAACTAAAAACAGAGCGAAAAAAAATATGTAAATGTAAGTCCGGTATATAAACCATAATGATAACTTATAATAGACATGATTTTAAATTTTTTAGAAATTCAGTTTTATTGCCATAGAAGATATCAACTCCGTACTGTACTTCATGATATCTTTTCAGCATCGCAAGCAACGGTGAAAATAAATGGTGGGTGGTACGTGGAGTATAATATGAAAATGTTAAATTGTGACGACAGGATAACCGAGGTACAAGAAAATTAATAGTATTTAAATATTGACTGTTATCTATGTGGCCATGAATAATTTTATATAATTCGTAAATTTGTATGAACCTGTGTCTGTTATAAATTGATAACATATTAAATTCAGCTAAAAGTGTATCGTAAGAAACGGAGTAATCAGGATATACATGGTATTTAGAATAATATAAATATCTAATGAAAGGCTTTTGTACACGTTCCAAAGTCCACATAAAATGTTTATAGACAGGTGACCACACGCATGCACAATAATTTAGTTTACTTATTACAAGAGAGTCGTACAGTCTTAAAACTGTATTTATGTTTTTGAAATCCCTACAATTGCGAATGATAAATCCGATCATTTTATACGACTCACTGGCTACTTTCTGAATGTGATTGTTAAATGTCAGTTTATGGTCAAACTCAACTCCTAAGTCTTTCACTCGATCTACTTTATTAATTTTTACATCATTCAAACTATATTCATAATCATGAATGTCACGTGCTCTAGTAAATGTTATAGTGCAACATTTAGCTACATTAATTTTAAGACCATTGACAGTACACCAGTTAGACAAACGTATGAGGTTATTTTGTAGGTTTTGACAATGCTGCTCAGCTTTAATGGTGTCATACAGTTTAACATCGTCGGCGTACATTAAAAAGTTACAATTCAGGACTTTCATTGAAAAATATAATAAATAAAGGCGGACTAAGATTAGAGCCCTGAGGGACACCGCTGTTTGTAATGAAATAATCCGAATTGCAAACCATGTGACTAACGTACAGAAATCTGTCTGCCAGAAAAGATCAATTATACATAGTGGAATATCATATTGACTAAGTCGATCGAAGTTTATCATGTGGCATCGTATCAAACGCTTTAGTAATGTCTGTATAAATTACGTCCACTTGGCCGCCGCTATCAAGTACATTAGATATATATTGTGTTAAGCACATAAGATTAGTCTGTGTTCTGCGTTTTTTGACAAAACCATGTTGGTTTAAAAAAATTCGATGATCAACATAAGAATGAATACAATCTGAAAGAATTGACTCAACCACATTAGAAAAGTTTGAAATAATTGCAACAGGCCTATAATTTTTAATATTCGAACGATCACCGGCTTTAAAAATTGGGCAAATACGTGTAATTTTCCAACATTCTGGAAACACGCGTTTAGTAAGTATCACGTTAATAATATGAGTTAATGGATATGCGAGTGGTAAAGCGCAGTCTTTTAATAGAAAACTAGGAATTTGATCAAATCCCATTGTTAATTTAGGTTTTAGTTTTCTTAGATGGGAAGCCACAAGTTCTTCGTTAACCCTCCAGTCCCCCATACACTTAGTAACATTTTCACACGACTGCACAACACGAACACCATCACTATACACACTTTTAAAATGATATGCAAATGATTGTATAATATCCCTTGGCGAAGTTAATGAAACGTTTTCCATTTTCATAATCCCTGGAATTCTTGTTTTGCTTATTTTCATATTAATAAAGGACCAAAATGACTTCTATCTGACTTGATAACAAAAATGAAAAAACTAAGAGTAAAGATATGTATGGGCTTAATACTAGTATATTATATACAATTCTTAACACATTAATAAGTCCAATAACATATCTAATAAACAGGTGCATATAAAATGGTATGTTTCCAGATTCAGTAAAAGTGGCAAAATGCATTTCCATTTTTAAAAGCGGAATTAAGTCTGATCCGAATAACTACCGCCCGATCTGCATACTTCCTGTTCTTTCTAAAATTTTTGAAATGATTCTTAGTGAACAAATAGTAAACTAGTAGTTGACAGTAGTTGACAGTAGTTGACAGAAGTTGACAGTAGTTGACAGTGGTTGACAATACTAGACAGTAGTTGACAATAGTTGACAGTAGTTGACAGTGGTTGACAATACTAGACAGTAGTTGACAATAGTTGACAGTGATTGACAGTAGTTGACAATAGTTGACAGTGGTTAACAGTAGTTGACATGAATTGACAATGGTTGACTGTAGTTGACAGTAGTTGACAGTAGTTGACAGTGGTTGACAATAGTTGACAATGGTTGACAGTAGTTGACGGTAGTTGACAATAGTTGACAGTGATTGACAGTAGTTGACAATAGTTGACAGTGGTTGACAGCCGTTGACAGTAGTTGACAATAGTTGAAAGTAGTTGACAGTAGTTGACAATGGTTGACAATGGTTGACAGCAGTTGACAGTAGTTGACAATGGTTGACTGTAGTTGAAAGTAGTTGACAATAGTTGTCAATGGTTGACAGTAGTTGACAGTAGTTGACCGTAGTTGACAGTAATTGACAGTAGTTGACAATAGTTGACACTGCTTGTCAGTAGTTGACAGTAGTTGACAATAGTTGCCAATGGTTGACACTGGTTGACAGTAGTTGACAGTAGTTGACAATAGTTGACAATGGTTGACAGTAGTTGACAGTAGTTGACAGTGATTGACAGTACTTGACAATTGTTGACAATAGTTGACAATGGTTGACAGTAGTTGACAGTAGTTGACAATAGTTGACAGTGATTGACAGTAATTGACAATAGTTGAGAGTGGTTGACAGCAGTTGACAATAGTTGACACTGCTTGTCAGTAGTTGACAGTAGTTGACAATAGTTGACAATGGTTGACACTGGTTGACCGTAGTTGACAATAGTTGACAGTAGTTGACAATAGTTGACAATGGTTGACAGTAGTTGACAGTGATTGTCAGTACTTGACAATAGTTGACAATTGTTGACAATACTTGACTATAGTTGACAGTAGTTGACAATGGTTGACAGTAGTTGATAGTAGTTGACAATAGTTGATAGTAGTTGACAATAGTTAACAGTGATTGACAGTAGTTGACAATAGTTGACATTAGTTGACAGTAGTTGACAATGGTTGACACTGGTTGACAGTAGTTGACAATAGTTGACAATAGTTGACAGTAGTTGACAATGGTTGACAGTAGTTGACAGTGGTTGACAGTAGTTGACAGTAGTTGACAATAGTTGACAATGGTTGACAGTAGTTGACAGTTGTTGACAGTGATTGACAGTAGTTGACAATAGTTGACAGTGATTGACAGTAGTTGACAGTAGTTGACCGTAGTTGACAGTAATTGACAGTAGTTGACAATAGTTGACACTGCTTGTCAGTAGTTGACAGTAGTTGACAATAGTTGACAATGGTTGACACTGGTTGACAGTAGTTGACAGTAGTTGACAATAGTTGACAATGGTTGACAGTAGTTGACAGTAGTTGACAGTGATTGACAGTACTTGACAATAGTTGACAATAGTTGACAATGGTTGACAGTAGTTGACAGTAGTTGACAATAGTTGACAGTGATTGACAGTAATTGACAATAGTTGAGAGTGGTTGACAGCAGTTGACAATAGTTGACACTGCTTGTCAGTAGTTGACAGTAGTTGACAATAGTTGACAATGGTTGACACTGGTTGACCGTAGTTGACAATAGTTGACAGTAGTTGACAATAGTTGACAATGGTTGACAGTAGTTGACAGTGATTGTCAGTACTTGACAATAGTTGACAATTGTTGACAATACTTGACTATAGTTGACAGTAGTTGACAATGGTTGACAGTAGTTGATAGTAGTTGACAATAGTTGATAGTAGTTGACAATAGTTAACAGTGATTGACAGTAGTTGACAATAGTTGACATTAGTTGACAGTAGTTGACAATGGTTGACACTGGTTGACAGTAGTTGACAATAGTTGACAATAGTTGACAATAGTTGACAGTAGTTGACAATGGTTGACAGTAGTTGACAGTGGTTGACAGTAGTTGACAGTAGTTGACAATAGTTGACAATGGTTGACAGTAGTTGACAGTTGTTGACAGTGATTGACAGTAGTTGACAATAGTTGACAGTGATTGACAGTAGTTGACAATAGTTGACAATGGTTGACAGTAGTTGACAGTAGTTGACACTAGTTGACAGTTGTTGACAATGGTTGACAGTAGTTGACATTGGTTGACAGTGATTGACAATAGTTGACAGCGATTGACAGTACTTTACAATAGTTGACAATAGTTGACAATAGTTAACAGTAGTTGACAATGATTGACAGTAGT
The DNA here is from genome assembly GCA_963969525.1 of Ontholestes murinus. Taxonomy (NCBI): domain Eukaryota; kingdom Metazoa; phylum Arthropoda; class Insecta; order Coleoptera; family Staphylinidae; genus Ontholestes; species Ontholestes murinus. The sequence goes on along the minus strand of OZ018394.1, from coordinate 66,520,776 downwards.
TGACAATAGTTGACAGTAGTTGACAGTAGTTGACAATAGTTGACAATTGTTGACAGTTGTTGACAATAGTTGATAGTAGTTGACAATAGTTGACAATGGTTGACAGTAGTTGACAGTGATTGACAGTACTTGACAATAGTTGACAATACTTGACTATAGTTGACAGTAGTTGACAATGGTTGACAGTAGTTGACAGTGATTGACAGTAGTTGACAATGGTTGACACTGGTTGACAGTAGTTGGCAATAGTTGACAATGGTTGACAGTAGTTGACAATGGTTGACAGTAGTTGACAATAGATGACAATAGTTGACAGTGATAGACAGTAGTTGACAATAGTTGACAGTTGTTGACAATGGTTGACAGTAGTTGACATTGGTTGACAGTGATTGACAATAGTTGACAGTGATTGACAGTAGTTAACACTAGTTGACAATAGTTGACAGTAGTTGACAGTAGTTGACAGTAGTTGACAGTAGTTGACAGTAGTTGACAATAGTTGACAATGGTTGACAGTAGTTGACAGTGATTGACAGTACTTGATAATAGTTGACAATAGTTGACAATAGTTGACAGTAGTTGACAATGGTTGACAGTATTTGACAATAGTTGACAGTGATTGACAGTAGTTGACAGTAGTTGACAATAGTTGACAATGGTTGACACTGGTTGACAATAGTTGACAGTGATTGACAGTAGTTGACAATAGTTGACAATGGTTGACACTGACACCAACTGATTTGCTTTGGAGGCTATCTTAGCCAGATGAGCCGAGAAACTCCAGTTGCAGTCCAAAATAACACCCAGGTCTTTAACTTGGTTAACCCTTTCCAACTGCACCCCGTCCAGATAGTATCTGCTACAAAGGGTGGAAACCCTTTTCGAGAAAGTAATTACGTGACACTTATCAATATTTAGCCGCATCTTGTTAAGCCGACACCAGTCGGCAAACCTATCAAGGTCATCCTGTACATGTTCAGGAGTCACTACATTATTAATAACCGAATAGATCTTGATATCATCGGCGTACAAAAGAAACTGACAATGTTTAAAGCAATCTGCAACATCGTTAATAAATATGTTGAATAATAATGGACCTAAATGGGAGCCTTGAGGGACACCGGATGTAACCTGGATTGATTCAGATTTTGTGCTACGAATGCGTACAGCTTGAGACCTATAAGTTAGGTAAGACTGGATCCAGCTCAACAGGACACCGCCGATGCCCATACGAGTCAGTTTCAAAATTAAAATTTCGTGGTCAACGGTGTCAAACGCCTTGGAGAAGTCAGTATAAATCGAATCGACAATGTCGCCTTTCTCCAAGGCATCAGTCACGTATTGACCATATACCAATAAGTTGGTAGTCGTAGAGCACCCTGCTCGGAAACCATGTTGGTTTTCATGAAGTAAAATTCCTAAGGATCTCGATAAGTATTCAGTTACAAAACGTTCAAATAGTTTCGCAATGTACGAAAGAATAGAAATTGGACGGTAGTTTGTAACAATATTTCTGCATCCGTTTTTAAAAATCGGTGTTATTAGAGCAGTCTTCCAGGCAGAAGGAAATGCCCCCTGTTTTAGAGACATATTGAACAGCAGCCAAATAGGTCTACTAAACTCAAATGCACATTCTCTTAAGATTATCGTTGGTAACCCGTCGGGTCCCGTGCAATTAGTTATTTTGAGATTCAGTAGCTCGTGTAAGATAGAGGAGATTTTGATGACTGGTCAATTATGTAAGTTAAGATGTGTATCACTAGTGTATGTATGAGCTATAATCGGAGAGACTTGGGGATTGTACACAGAACCGAAAAAATCAGCGAATAAGCCGACTATATTTTCACGACCGGAAATTGTTGTACCATTATTGTTGAACGAATCAGGGATCGTCGAAGTATTAGACCTATTCGCATTGACGAACTTCCAAAAGGACTGTTAATCAGATTTAATGCTATTCTCAATCGATGACACATAACTATGATAGCAGGTATAAGAGAGCAATTTGCACTCGGTCCGAGCCTCTTTAAACCTATTGTAATCAGATAATAGCTCTGACTGTTTATAATTCTTATGAAACAATTTTTTTGGTGTATTTTATCAATTAGCTCAGGACTGTACCATTTAGGAAAGCGATAACTGTTGGAATTTTTAACTGCAATTTTTGGAACAAACACATCAATGGCAGTATGTACTATTGAATAAAATAAATCAACGTTCTGATCGACGTCATTCATTTGAAATAAGTTGCCCCACTGTGTATTGCTAAATACTTCACGTAGGCTGTTAAAATCTGACATGTTAAAATTATATTTAAATTCAGAAAACCAGTCACTATGGCTTAGATCTACAGTGCTGAAGGAAATAGTGATTAACAAAGCTGGATGATGTTGATCACAAGCAACGAGTGGTTGATCGGCAGCAGCTATAGTACATTGGTCACTTAAAGAAGCATGCATAAAAATTAAGTTAAGCATAACAGAGTTACAGTTTACTATGGTATTAAGTTGCATTGCGTTTATCAGCCCGTAAGTATCAGCAATGATTAAAGCAGTTTGGCTAGGCGACTTCGTAAAAACACCGAATTCACTGTTCTCCCAAAGGATATTCGGCAGATTATAGTCACCAACAATACATAAACGATGGTCGGGCAGCAAATCGCACAAATTTTCCACGGTTGAGCAGTGCTGCTCATAGACGGCCACAGAGGAACCGGGTGGGATGTAAATAGCACCGACGAGAAGTTTAGTGGTTCCAATAGAAATTGACACATATATTTCTTCGTATGAAGACGACGTACATCTAACTACGTAGGAATTCAAATAACTTGATACGGCAATTAAAACAACAATAGTTGACAATAGTTGACAATGGTTGACACTGGTTGACAGTAGTTTAGAATAGTTGACAGTAGTTGACATTAGTTGACAGTAGTTGACAATAGTTGACACTGGTTGACACTGGTTGACAGTAGTTGACAATGGTTGACAGTAGTTGACAATAGTTGACAATAGTTGACAGTGATAGACAGTAGTTGACAATAGTTGACAGTTGTTGACAATGGTTGACAGTAGTTGACAATGGTTGACAGTGATTGACAATAGTTGACAGTGATTGACAGTAGTTGCCAGTAGTTGACAATAGTTGACAATGGTTGACAGTAGTTGACAGTGATTGACAGTACTTGACAATAGTTGACAATAGTTGACAATGGTTGACAATAGTTGACAGTAGTTGACAATGGTTGACAGTAGTTGACAATAGTTGACAGTGATTGACAGTAGTTGACAATAGTTTGCATTAGTTGACAGTAGTTGACAATAGTTGACAGTGATTGACAATAGTTGACAGCAGTTGACAATGGTTGACACTGGTTGACAGTAGTTGACAATAGTTGACAGTAGTTGACAGTTGTTGACAGTAGTTGACAGTTGTTGACAATGGTTGACAGTAGTTGAAAATAGTTGACAGTGATTGACAGTAGTTGACAATAGTTGACAATAGTTGACAATGGTTGACAGTAGTTGACAGTAGTTGACAATAGTTGACAATGGTTAACACTGGTTGACAGTAGTTGAAGGTGATTGACAGTAGTTGTCAATAGTTGACAGTAGTTGACAATAGTTGACAATGATAGACAGTAGTTGACAATAGTTGACAGTTGTTGACAGTAGTTGACAATAGTTGACAGTGATTGACAGTAGTTGACAATAGTTGACAGTGATTGACAGTAGTTGACAAGAGTTGACAGTAGTTGACAGTGATTGACATTACTTGACAATAGTTGACAATAGTTGACAGTAGTTGACAGTAGTTGACAGTAGTTGACAGTAGTTGACATTGGTTAACACTGGTTGACAGTAGTTGACAGTGATTGACAGTAGTTGACAACAGTTGACAATAGTTGACAATGGTTGACAGTAGTTGACAGTAGTTGACAATAGTTGACAATAGTTGACAGTGATTGACAGTAGTTGACAGTAGTTGACAATAGTTGACAGTGATAGACAGTAGTTGACAATGGTTGACAGTAGTTGACAATAGTTGACAGTGATTGACAGTAGTTGACAGTGATTGACAGTACTTGACAATAGTTGACAGTTGTTGACAATGGTTGACAGTAGTTGACAGTAGTTGTCAGTGATTGACAGTAGTTGACAATAGTTGACAATGGTTGACAGTAGTTGACAATAGTTGACAATAGTTGACAGTGATTGACAGTAGTTGACAGTAGTTGACAATAGTTGACAGTGATAGACAGTAGTTGACAATGGTTGACAGTAGTTGACAATAGTTGACAGTGATTGACAGTAGTTGACATTGATTGACAGTAGTTGACAATAGTTGACAGTAGTTGACAATAGTTGACAATGGTTGACACTGGTTTGATTTGATTTGATTTATTTATTGGTGCCAAATATATTATTACACAGGTCATACATACATGTGGGATATACATAACAATAAAAATAAAAATATATCCGCATCTAATAATAATTCAATGATCGATCAAATAAGATCTGCTTAAGCTATTACATAAGAATAATTGTTTTAAAATACATGTTAAAAATATAGAATCTTAAAATACTATATACATACACGAAATAAATACAAAACAAGTATATTAAAAAGATATATGTTAAATAAGCCAAAAGGTAGACAATTGTATTAAAATAAGGTTTATGCATAAAATTAGGCAATTTTTTGTATATTGCAATAAAATAAAATTAAAGCAAAAGAAACAACAATAAAAACATTACAAGAAAATCGGGTTGGATAGCTATATGATAGCTATGATGATTATGTCTATTAAACTCGTTTTCTTTTTTCTTGACATATATGAGACATTCAAGTATGAAGATACAAGGTAATGTAAGAATATTTAGCATTATATAATGTGGTCTACATTCCTCCCTGTAGCCAAATATGCGATATTTAATTGAAGAATGGCCCCAAACAATGATGCCATATCTTATATGCGACTCTATTATTGCAAGATATGCTACTCGTACTACTTTATCTGACACAAGTCGTGAAAGATTACGGAGGCAAAATATATTTTTAGAGATTTTCTTAGCAATAATAGCTCCGTGATTATTCCAAGTTAAGTTTGCATTAATATGTAGTCCCAGAAACTTAACTGAGTCTTTATTCTTTGAGTTTATTTTAAAATTTATAGTTTTAGTTTTGTTTAATTGTAATTTATTTTTGTTGCACCATGATGTAATGTTATTTAATGTTTGACTACTACATTGTTTGGCCATTTCTTCATCGTTTCCTACGCTTAAAGTAGATGCATCATCGGCAAATAGAATAGTGCACATGTTTTGCAAATACTGTGGTAAATCATTAATATAAATTATGAATAATAGAGGGCCTAGAACTGACCCTTGTGGGACACCATGAGTTGTAGGCAATGGTTTTAACGTGTTGCTTCCCATAGTAACCACTTGCGTTCTGTTATCTAAGAATGATTGTATTAGCTTTACACTTTGAGGTTTTAGATTATATTTAAATAGTTTCTCAATTAAAAGGTCATGAGATATACAATCAAAGGCCTTAGTAAGATCGACAAAAGATCCTATGCAAGACGTCTTATTTTCGAAATTTTCTACTATTATATCGTTCATTTCAATTATAGCATCTATGGTCGAATGCTTAGAACGGAAACCATATTGGCTAGAATGGAATAAGTTATTAGATTCAAAGTAATTTACTAATTGATCTTTTAATAATATTTCCACAATTTTTGATAGTATTGGTAATATTGCAATAGGCCTATAATTATTTAAAACATTTATACAACCATTTGTAAATACGGGAATAATTTTTGCAAGTTTAAGCGCGGACGGGAAATGTCCTGTTTTTATTATATTGTTTACAAGCTTTGCGATTGGAATTATGAGTAGGACTTTAACATTCCGAATTAGATCTGCACTTATCCCATATATGTATATCGCGTGATTCGCTAGGTTTAATTTTTGTGAAGGCATCTCTAACCTGTATAAATGATACTTGCTGAAAATTGAATTGCATATTTTGTTCCATCTGGATGAATCGCTTATGTACTATTTGTAAGATAAGTAGTTGACAATGGTTGACAGTAGTTGACAGTGATTGAGAGTAGTTGACAATAGTTGACAATAGTTGACAATAGTTGACAATGGTTGACAGTAGTTGACAGTAGTTGACAATGGTTGACATTAGTTGACAGTGATTGACAGTAGTTGACAATGGTTGACAATGGTTGACAGTAGTTGACAATGGTTGACTGTAGTTGACAGTAGTTGACAATGGTTGACAGTAGTTGACAATAGTTGACAATAATTGACAGTGGTTGATTGTAGTTGACAGTAGTTGACAATAGTTGCCTGTAGTTGACAATAGTTGACAATGGTTGACACTGGTTGACAGTAGTATTTTTGGACTTAGTCAGTGTTTCAATTGCGGTCGACCCGCTGTTAAAAACATGTCGGCACCATAATGCTGTAGTTGACAGTAGTTGACAATAGTTGACAGTGATTGACAGTAGTTGACAATAGTTGACAGTTGTTGACAATGGTTGACAGTAGTTGACAGTAGTTGACAATAGTTGATAGTGATTGACAGTAGTTAACAATAGATGCCAGTGATTGACAGTAGTTGACAGTAGTTGACAATGGTTGACAATAGTTGACAGTGATTGACAGTAGTTGAAAATGGTTGACAGTGGTTGACAGTAGTTGACAGTAGTTGACAGTAGTTGACAATGGTTGACTGTAGTTGACAGTAGTTGACAATGGTTGACAATAGTTGACAGTAGTTGACAATAATTGACAATGGTTGACAATAGTTGACACTAGTTGACAGTAGTTGACAATGGTTGACAATAGATTACATTAGTTGACAATAGCTGACAGTAGTTAACAGTAGTTGACCGTAGTTGACAACAATTGACAATGGTTCATTGTAGTTGACAGTAGTTGACAGTGGTTGACAATAGTTGACTGTAGTTGACAATGGTTGACACTGGTTGACAGTTGACAGTAGTATTTTTGGACTTAGTGTTCGGTTACTCGGACTTTGTCAGTGTTTCAATTGCGGTGGACCCGCTGTTAAAAACATGTCGGCACCATAATGCGTACGATATTTATATTAAAAGTGATAGCGTCTGTGATAATTTGTGTGAAATTAAGTACTACGATTTTAAAAATGCAAACTATGATTTAATTGTATATCTATAATTTTAATCCTGACAGCTGTAAACTTTTAATGTGATATCTTTCGGGAAGAAAGCAGTGTGTATATGCTAATGGACATATGTCAGCGATATCATCTATATCCGAAGGTGTCCAACAGGGGTCAGTTCTCGGACCTTTGCTTTTTCTTCTATATATAAATGATTTCCCTAATTATATTAAGAGTGGTTTTTCAACTTTATATGCTAATGATACCACTCTCATGAATACACACAAAGAAGTAAGCAAATGTCATTTTTTACAAGAGAAAGCATTAGCCGAGGCTAAGGCATGGTTTTGTTGCAATAAACTAAGTCTTAATGCTAGCAAAACAATCCAAATAACGTTCACGCTTACACATCAACCAAATCCGTTGAACGAAGTTCGATCGACAAAATTTCTTGGTTTACACCTTGATAATACTCTAATATGGGATGTGTAAGGTGTGGAATTAGCCAAGAAAATTAATAAGGCAATTTACTTATTGCGTAATTTGCAGAATAATGTATGTTGAGCATGGATATTTTAAGGTTAACTTATTTCTATTGTCATTCAATACAATAGTTGACAGTAGTTGACAATGGTTGACAATAGTTGACAGTAGTTGACAGTAGTTGATATTAGTTGACAATAGTTGACAATAGTTGATACTGGTTGACAATAGTTGAATTGTTGACAATAGTTGACAGTAGTTGACAGTAGTTGACATTAGTTGACAGTAGTTGACAATAGTTGACAATGGTTGACAGTAGTTGACAGTGATTGTCAGTACTTGACAATTGTTGACAATACTTGACTATAGTTGACAGTAGTTGACAATAGTTGACAATGGTTGACAGTTGTTGACAGTAGTTGACAATAGTTGACAATAGTTGACTGTAGTTGACAGTAGTTGACAATGGTTGACAATAGTTGACAGTAGTTGACAATAATTGACAGTGGTTGACAATAGTTGACAGTAGTTGACAATGGTTGACAATAGTTGACAGTAGTTGACAATAATTGACAGTGGTTGACAATAGTTGACAGTTGTTGACAGTAGTTGACAGTTGTTGACAGTAGTTGACAATAGTTGACAATGGCTGACACTGGTTGACAGTAGTTGACAATAGTTGACAATAGTTGACAATAGTTGACAGTAGTTGACAATAGTTGAGTGTACTTGACATTAGTTGACATTAGTTGACAGTAGTTGACAATAGTTGACAATGGTTGACAGTAGTTGACAGTAGTTGACAGTAGTTGACAATGGTTGACAGTAGTTGACAATAGTAGACAGTGATTGACAGTAGTTGACATAAGTTGACAATGGTTGACACTGGTTGACAATGGTTGACAATAGTTGACAGTAGTTGACAATAGTTGACAGTTATTGACAGTAGTTGACAGTAATTGACAGTTTTTGACAATGGTTGACAGTAATTGACAATAGTTGACAGTAGTTGACAATGGTTGACAGTAGTTGACAGTGATTGACAGTACTTGACAATAGTTGACAATAGTTGACAATAGTTGACATTAGTTGACAGTAGTTGATAATAGTTGACATAAGTTGACAATGGTTGACACTGGTTGACAATGGTTGACAATAGTTGACAATAGTTGACAGTAGTTGACAGTAGTTGACAATAGTTGACAGTTGTTGACAATAGTTGACAGTAGTTGACAATAGTTGACAATAGTTGACAGTTGTTGACAATGGTTGACAGTAGTTGACAATAGTTGACAGTGATTGACAGTAGTTAACAGTGATTGACATTTTTGACAATGGTTGACAGTAGTTGACAATAGTTGACAATAGTTTACAGTAGTTGACAATGGTTGACAGTAGTTGACAGTACTTGACAATAGTTGACATTAGTTGACAGTAGTTGACAATAGTTGACAATGGTTGACACTGGTTGACACTGGTTGACAGTAGTTGACAGTAGTTGACAATGGTTGACACTGGTTGACAATGGTTGACAATAGTTGACAGTAGTTGACAATAGTTGACAGTACATGACATAAGTTGACAATAGTTGACAATGGTTGACAGTAGTTGACAGTAGTTGACAATAGTTGACAGTTGTTGACAATGGTTGACAGTAGTTGACAATAGTTGACAGTGATTGACAGTAGTTAACAGTGATTGACATTTTTGACAATGGTTGACAGTAGTTGACAATAGTTGACAATAGTTTACAGTAGTTGACAATGGTTGACAGTAGTTGACAGTGATTGACAGTACTTGACAATAGTTGACATTAGTTGACAGTAGTTGACAATAGTTGACAATGGTTGACACTGGTTGACACTGGTTGACAGTAGTTGACAGTAGTTGACAATAGTTGACAGTGATTGACAGTAGTTGACAGCAGTTGACATAAGTTGACAATGGTTGACAATGGTTGACACTGGTTGACAGTAGTTGACAATAGTTGACAGTAGTTGACAGTAGTTGACAATAGTTGACAATGGTTGACAGTAGTTGACAGTGATTGACAGTACTTGACAATAGTTGACATTAGTTGACAGTAGTTGACAATAGTTGACAATGGTTGACACTGGTTGACACTGATTGACAGTAGTTGACAGTAGTTGACAGTAGTTGACAATGGTTGACACTGGTTGACAGTAGTTGACAATAGTTGACAGTGATTGACAGTAGTTGACAATAGTTGACAGTGATTGACAGTAGTTGACTGTAGTTGACAGTAGATGACAATGGTTGACAATAGTTGACAGTAGTTGACAATAACTGACAGTGGTTGACAATAGTTGACACTAGTTGACAATGGTTGACAATAGATGATAGATGATAGTAGTTGACAATAGCTGACAGTAGTTGACAGTAGTTGACCGTAGTTGACCGTAGTTGACAACAATTGACAATGGTTCATTGTAGTTGACAGTAGTTGACAGTGGTTGACAATAGTTGACAGTAGTTGACAATAGTTCACAATGGTTGACACTGGTTGACAGTAGTTGACAGTAGTATTTTTGGACTTAGTGTTCGGTTACTCGGACTTTGTCAGTGTTTCAATTGCGGTGGACCCGCTGTTAAAAACATGTCTTCACCATAATGCGTACGATATTTATATTAAAAGTGATAGCGTCTGTGATAATTTGTGTGAAATTAAGTACTACGATTTAAAAAATGCAAACTATGATTTAATTATATATCTATAATTTTAATCCTGACAGCTGTAAACTTTTAATGTGATATCTTTCGGGAAGAAAGCAGTGTGTATATGCTAATGGACATATGTCAGCGATATCATCTATATCCGAAGGTGTCCAACAGGGGTCAGTTCTCGGACCTTTGCTTTTTCTTCTATATATAAATGATTTCCCTAATTATATTAAGAGTGTTTTTTCAACTTTATATGCTAATAATACCACTCTCATGAATACACACAAAGAAATAAGCAAATGTCATTTTTTACAAGAGAAGGCATTAGCCGAGGCTAAAGCATGGTTTTGTTGCAATAAACTAAGTCTTAATGCTAGCAAAACAATCCAAATAACGTTCACGCTTACACATCAACCAAATCCGTTGAACGAAGTTCGATCGACAAAATTTCTTGGTTTACACCTTGATAATACTCTAAAAAAACATTGCCTAATGGTAACAATGATCCTATATTATCAATGGTTAATACACAAAATACCAGATATAACACACAATATTTTAAATTTGCAGAAGTATCTTGTGCCAAGGTTAGAGATGTCATTATGAAACTAAAGCCAAAATCCTCAAGTGACGTATATGGTTTAAATTTAAATGCAGTAAAATTAGTTATAGATATTATTATTAGTGCAATTACAATTCTGATAAATAGATGCTTTCGAGAAAGTATTTTTCCTGATGCCCTAAAAATCGCCAAATGCTTACCAATACTTAAAAAAGGAGACGCAAATGACTTAAATAACTTTAGGCCAATATGCATCTTACCTGTTTTATCTAAAATTATTGAGGCTATTATGACAGAACAATTATCTGAATATCTTGAATTTAACAAAATGTTATGTGTTTCGCAGTTCGGGTTCAGGCAAGGTATGTCAGCAATAACGGCACTGAATAAGTTTATTAATTTCACCCTAGATGCCTTTGAAAATACTGATAGTGTAGTATGTAATCTTTTAGATCTAAGTAAAGCATTTGATTGCGTTTCCCATCAAATACTTCTCAGAAAGCTTTACTTTTACAACATTTCACCCGAAGCAATTCGATTGCTTGTATCCTATTTAACAAATCGAAAGCAACTTGTAGAAGTCAATAACTGCAGATCAGAGCTCTCCGATATAACCTACGAAGTAGCGCAAGGATCAATCTTAGGCCCACTTCTTTTCTTAATCTATATAAATGATCTTCCGTCAAGTATACACCACTCGTTATCAGTATTGTATGCTGATGACACAACTCTAGCAGCTAGTGGTAAAACTCTCCAAAATGCATTTACAAAATTACATACTGACAGACAAACTGCTACAAATTGGTTTAATGAAAATAGACTTAAATTAAATAGCGAAAAAAACTGTAGAAATGGTCTTATCTTTAAAGGGCAATCAACTTGCAGAAGTTAGTTCGGCAAAATTTCTTGGAATTTACATTGATAGCCGACTAACATGGGATCAACACGGCAAAGCGCTTACATCAAAGCTTGCAAAAAATACTTATGTTCTAAGAAACGTGGCCAGAACAGTGCCAAAGGATGTAGTTTTAAAAACATATTTTTCTTTTTGTCACACACATCTAATATACGGTATCATTTTATGGGGGCACTCGGCGATCATGCATGACGCATTCAGAATGCAAAGAAGAGCCGTCCGAATAGTGGCAGGCTTACCATATAGAGCCGACTGTCGAGAAGCTTTTAAATCCCTGAAAATACTAACAGCACCTTGTGTCTATATTCTAGAATGCCTACAGTATATTCGCAAGAACATTGAAATATATAAACAAAATAATGTTTATCACGGACACGATACGAGGGCTCATAATGACATCCGTATTAATGCCCATCGTTTAACAAAGTCAAAGACCGGCACAAGATACTACTGCATAAAACTTTTTAACAGTTTACCTTGTACTGTTCAAACGTTGCCAATCAAGCAGTTTAAAGGATGCATTAAACAATACCTACTGTCGAAAGCCTTTTATAATATGGATGAGTTTTTTAATAGTGACTGTGCAAGTATTTGTTTTAATTTTAATTTGTAAAAATGTCTTTTAAAATATAAATTTTCTTAATTTTTTTAATATGTTATTGTATATTCTCTGTAATGCTATTTATTACTATTTTATCTCTACCTCTAGTTTTAATCAAGTAATGAAATTTTTATCATTATACTTAATTTTAGATTATATGCTATGTATATATATCGTTTTCATGTCTTTTTATCTCTAGAATGTGATGTATATTTTAATAATTCTATTTGTTATATGTGTCTATTTTTACTCCCAATTTTAAATTTTAAATTCTGTGATGTTACCTATTTATAGCTTTTTTTATATACTCGATTATTAAATTATGAATATGCATGTATTTTAAATTTGTATTTATTGTTACTTTTAACTTTACACATAATTTTAAATCTTAAATTTATCTTTTACAATCTTAATAATATCTTTACTTAATCCTATTGCCCTTTATAATTAAGTCTAACTTTTAATGCCACACCTTCAACTTTGTTTTGGTCACTAATTGAAATGTATGTACAATCCTAAATGTATTGACCTGTGTAAAAACCTCAATGGTTTAATAGCACCAATAAATTATTATTATTAATATGGGATGTGTAAGGTGTGGAATTAGCCAAGAAAATTAATAAGGCAATTTACTTATTGCGTAATTTGCAGAATAATGTATGTTAAGCATGGATATTTTAAGGTTAACTTATTTCTCATATTGTCATTCAATACAATAGTTGACAGTAGTTGACAATGGTTGACAATAGTTGACAGTAGTTGACAGTAGTTGACATTAGTTGACAATGGTTGATACTGGTTGACAGTAGTTGACAATAGTTGAAGTTGTTGACAGTAGTTGACAGTAGTTGACAGTGGTTGACAGTGGTTGACAAGAGCTGACAGTGGTTGACAGTTATTGACAGTGGTTGATAGTGGTTGACACTGGTTGACACTGATTGACAGTAGTTGACAGAATTTGACAATAGTTGACATTAGTTGACAGTGGTTGACAGTAGTTGACAGTGGTTGACAGTGGTTGACAAGAGCTGACAGTGGTTGACAGTGATTGACAGTGGTTGACACTGATTGACAATAGTTGACAGTATTTGACAATAGTTGACATTAGTTGATAGTAGTTGATAATAGTTGACACTGCTTGTTAGTAGTTGACAGTAGTTAACAATAGTTGACAATGGTTGACACTGATTGACAGTAGTTGATAATGGTTGACAGTAGTTGACAATAGTTGACAGTGATTGACAGTAGTTGACAGTAGTTGACAATAGTTGACAATGGTTGACAGTAGTTGACAATGGTTGACAGTAGTTGACAGTAGTTGACAATAGTTGACAGTTGTTGACAGTAGTTGACAATAGTTGACAATAGTTGACAATGGTTGACACTGGTTGACAGTAGTTGACAATAGTTGACAATAGTTGACAGTAGTTGACAGTAGTTAACAATAGTTGACAGTAGTTGACATTAGTTGACATTAGTTGACAGTAGTTGACATTAGTTGACATTAGTTGACAGTAGTTGACAATAGTTGACAATGGTTGACACTGGTTGACACTGGTTGACAGTAGTTGACAATAGTTGACAGTGGTTGACATAAGTTGACAATGGTTGACACTGGTTGACTGTAGTTGACAATGGTTGACAGTAGTTGACAATAGTTGACAGTGATTGACAGTAGTTGACAATAGTTGACAGTTGTTGACAATGGTTGACAGTAGTTGACAATAGTTGACAGTGATTGACAGTAGTTGACAATAGTTGACAGTAGTTGACAATAGTTTGACAATGGTTGACACTGGTTGACAGTAGTTGACAATGGTTGACAGTAGTTGACAGTGTATGACAGTAGTTGACAATAGTTGACAATGGTTGACAGTTGTTGACAGTAGTTGACAATAGTTGACAATAGTTGACAGTTATTGACAGTAGTTGACAATGGTTGACAGGGGTTGACAGTAGTTGACAATGGTTGACTGTAGTTGACAGTAGTTGACAATGGTTGACAATAGTTGACAGTAGTTGACAATAATTGACAATGGTTGACAATAGTTGACAGTAGTTGACAATAGTTGACAGTAGTTGATAATAGTTGACAATAGATGACAGTAGTTGACAATAGTTGACAGTAGTTGACCGTAGTTGACAACAATTGACAATGGTTGATTGTAGTTGACAGTAGTTGACAATGGTTGACAATAGTTGACTGTAGTTGACAATAGTTGACAATGGTTGACACTGGTTGACAGTAGTATTTTTGGACTTAGTGTTCGGTTACTCGGACTTTGTCAGTGTTTCAATTGCGGTGGACCCGTTGTTAAAAACATGTCGGCACCATAATGCGTACGATATTTATATTAAAAGTGATAGCGTCTGTGATAATTTCTGTGAAATTAAGTACTACGATTTTAAAATTGCAAACTATGATTTAATTGTATATCTATAATTTTAATCCTGACAGCTGTAAACTTTTAATATCATATCTTTCGAGTACAGATTTAAAAATTCCAACAAAACAGGATAAGTTCCTGTTAGCCCAAACTTAAACGAATGATATTTGACAAATTTAATCTGGACTCGCTCAATTTTATCGGTCTCAGCCCTGCTAAAGGGACACCAATTAAGGAGCAGAAACTACCTACTCGTACAGCTTGTGTCCTATTGGTTAAATATGATCGAATCCAGTCTAGCATAATGCCATTTAAACCAATTTGTTTAAGTTTCAGAAGACGAATACCATGGTCCACTGTATCGAAAGCCTTTGAAAAGTCGGTGTAGATAGAATCTACCTCACATCCGGCTTCCAAAGATGCTGTAATAAATTGACCGTACGAAAGTAAGTTGGACCAAGTAGCACATCCACTTCTGAAACCATGCTGACTATTTGACAGTAAGGGCGATAGACAAGCAGACAAAGAGGCAGTAATTAGTTTTTCAAACATTTTAGGGATAAATGACAGGATAGAGATCGGGCGATAGTTAGAGAAACTACTTTTACTCCCACTTTTATGTATAGGTGTTATTAGAGCATCTTTCCAAAGGGTAGGAAAACATCCAGACTCTAAAGACTGGTTAAACAGTAGCCATAGTGGACGACTGAATGAGAAGGCGCACTGCCGGAGTAATGTCGATGGTAATTCATCCGGCCCAGTACATTTGGTGTCTTTCAGTTGCGTCAATTCATACAAAAAATCAGTGATTTTGATATCAGAGAAACGGTTGTAAGAGTACTAATGAAAATTTTTTAAGGATTCGCTGTTTACGGGTGAACCGTATACTGACCCGAACTGAGCTGCAAATAAGTCGACAATGCGCTGCCTATCATTTATTAATTCACCATCAATGTCAAATGTTTCAGGAATGGATGAACTATTTCTTTTAGTATTAACAAAGTTTCAAAAAAAATTAGGATCTTTATTTAAAGAGGGCTCCATACACCAAATATAATTATTGTAACAGGCCTGAGACAGAAGTTTACAACGAGCACGTGTACTTTTGAAAAGATGAAAATCTGAGTCAAGTCCAGAACATTTATAATTTAAGTGTAGCTTTTCCTTGAGGAAAATAAGATCTATAAGTTCGGCACTAAACCATTTGGGAACGCGACGTTTGTGACTAGAATTGTTTCTTTTTACAATTTTAGGTACGTATAAATCGATTATAGAGTAAATCGTTTTATAGAACAACTCAACGTTATTTTCGATACTATTATCCAAAAACAAACCATCCCAATATATGTTTGCAATGGCTTCACTTATTGACGTATAATCAGCTTTACAATAGTTATAGACAAACTGCGTATTCCAGTTTGAGTTCGTTTCATTTTCTTGCGGCAGTTCAATGTCCAATGTTATAGGAGGATGGTGGGCATCACAAGGTAAAATATTGAAAGGAGCTTTTGAGACAGTATAATTTTCGATAAAGAATGAATCTAAAAATATCAAATCTAACATGACTGAGTTCACATTTATTATGTCGTTAACTTGTTGTGAATTTAAAGCACTAAATGCACCGATTGATTGCGCGGACTTATAAGAGGAATTAGTTGACACACCTAACTCAGTATTGACCCCGTAACAGGAAGATTATAATCCCCTACAATACAGCAATAATGATCCGGTAATGCGTCGGCAAGTTCTTCCACTAGGGAGGCGTGCTGTTGGTAGCAAGAATCAGGAGCACAGGGTGGTAAATAAATCCCTCCAAAGAGAATCTTTGTGTTGTGCATAGACACTGAGATATATAGTTCTTCTTGAATTAGCCGAACACACCTTACTAAATGAGATGTGTATTTATGTGAAACCGCAATTAGTGTTCCACCACCACGGGACATTCCAGATGACTGTGGGTCTCTATCACAACGAAAGATATTATAACCATGAAATCCCAGTTCAGCGTCCGAAATATCATCACTAAGCCATGTTTCACAGAGAATGTAGACATCGAATTCAGCTAGGGAAACAGAAGCGCAATTCCTTTAGTTTAGTTCGTAAACCACGAACATTCTGATAATAAATCTTCAGTGGAGAATGCTGCGTGGATCGATCGACGACACTTAAATTTAAAGTATTAACTGGCGGGACGTCCAAAAAATCATCAGAATTAACTGGTGGCTGTAGTCCACGAGGTTTTGGTTTACGGGGGCGGTTTATAAATTCTCGGACCGTAACATTATTAGGCCATTTGGTCGGTTGTAATAATTTCTGGACATCGCCCTCATTAATTCCAATTTTAAAGGTAGTGTAGATATTATTCCTTGTGAGAGGAAAATTAATAAAAGCCGAAATTCCAATACTACAATAGTTGACAGTAGTTGACAGTGGTTGACAGTAGTTGACAGTAGTTGACAATGGTTGACAATAGATAACAGTAGTTGACAATAGTTGACAGTAGTTGACAGTAGTTGACCGTAGTTAACCGTAGTTGACAACAATTGACAATGGTTGATTGTAGTTGACAGTAGTTGACAGTGGTTGACAATAGTTGACTGTAGTTGACAATAGTGGACAATAGTTGACAATGGTTTCCTTTTTTTATTTTATACAGTTTCTGTAGAGATAAAATTTGTTTATTGTTAATATGGGTGAAATTTTTTGTTTGGTGCAAAATTTTAACAAAAAGTTTAAAATGTCGCAAAAATTCACAAATAATTAATTTAAATTCTCGAAAAGTTAAAAATATCATGAAATAAATTTTTAAAAAAATCGCATTCTATAAGAAAAACTTATTGTCAATTTCGACAAGATTAATAACGAGGTAAAAAAGATATAAATTTTAAAAATACTGGAAAATTACAAATATCTGGAAGAAAAATACTGAAAAATTAATATTACCAACAGAAAATGTGCTGAATATTTTTAAAGTAGTTGACAGTGGTTCACAGTGGTTGGCAGTAGTTGACAGTTGTTGACAGTAATAATAATAATTACTTTTTTTAATAATAATAACTTTATTAACGTAAAATACGTTTTAAATACAAATAAACATAATTTATGACTATACATGAATAATACACAACTATAGGGTACCTAAGCAATTTCTCTAAATTAAACTACACTAAATTTAAATTAAATCCAATTAAATTAAATTAAAACAAAATAAATTAAATTAAATCTAATCAAATAAAGTAAACTTAACTAAATCACATTAAATTAAATGAGATTAAAGTTAATCAAAACAAATTAAAACTAATTAAATAGAATTAAATAAATTAAGTCAAATCAAATCAAATTAAAATTGTGGGTTACAAATTAACTATAACATTCACAAACTATTATATACGTATATTTAAATATGTACATTAATTATTATAATCGTGCAATTATGCTAAAACAATGCTTCTTGAAACAGACATGGAAAGGTGAAATAAGTCAATATTTTTATCCGAAAGTGAATTAAAAGTTCGCATTGCACGACAAATTGGACTATTTTTACCATAATTTGTGGAATGAAATTTGATTCTAAATGTATTTTTATGTCTTTGTAGATGAGGAGGACTGGCATTAAAGTTTAAATGAGAAAGTAATTCCGGACAGTCTATGAAATTATGAAATAAGTTATACAGAAGGCATATCCATGCAGCTATCATCCTTCTATCCTTAAGAGGAGCAACATTTAAATAGCATCTCAGATGTAAATAATCAGTACAGTTTCGACCAGTTCTATAAGCATAAAGATTTAAGAATTTATTCTGTACTTTTTCTATTTTAATTATATATAATTATATATATATATATATATATATATATATATATATAAATTAAATAAAATTAATTTACCGATGCAGATGGTTAGAAATGAAAATTTTAAGTGAAAAATAATTATTTTCCTGAGCATTACTGCACCGTTATCTCACAAAACATATGCAAGACATAACAGCTAATAGTTAAAACAACTACTCCTCGTACTAATGCACCGCCAGGCATTGAATGATATAACTATTAGCTGCCGTCACATGACTTAAATCACATTAAGTACAATACGACGTTTTTTTGTGTTGTTATCGTTTCTTTAGGCACATCACGAAATTATTAAGAAGGGCAATCCCTGGACACGTGTTTCGCTGCCCTTCTTAATAATTTTTTGTAATAATAGTAAATTGAAGAAGCTTGTTCGATACAATTTAAAGGAATTGATAGTTCCTTGGCCGTGTGATGAATCGATTTATTACTAATGGGATCAACAGCAGCAATCGCAGATAGGTTAACAATATTGGAAAAAAAATAAATCTAATGCCTCTAAGATGCCTCTCGAATTAGTCGTGGTATTCCTTTGATATAAATGATGATAGATGAAACTATCACTTAGTATTTCGGCGGGAAAACAGATGTTGCTAGAATGTGTTACGCTTTCCAAATCATTGGCCCATTTAGAATTTGGTAGACTAAAGTCGCCAGATAGTAAAAAGTTGTCATCAGGGTGGATTTGAAGAATTTCATTAACAGTTCGACAATGATCCTCATAAAGTGACACTTGCAAAGAAGGAGGAATATAAATTCCTCTTATAATTAAATTATTATTTAATCTAATAAATAATTGCTCTAAATTGGTATTATCAATAGCTATTTTATACGAACACAAATTAGATTTGACAATAAGAACTCCACCCCCATTAATTTTATTGCTAGTTAATGTAGAACGATAAACTCTGTATATTGTATGATTTTTAAATCCTAGTTCATTGTCAGAAATTGAATTATCTAGCCAAGTTTCCGTAAAGATAAGAACATCATAAGTACAACAATTAACTGCATGCATAATTTCGTTTAATTTAGATTTCATGCCACCTAAATTTTGATAATATATTGTTAGTTTTTTAGATTCGGTCTTTTATTTGTGGATGTATCAATGCTTATAGTTGGACGATTATGTATGTACTTTATATAAGCATTTGGTTCGCCATTTTCTTTTCGCATCTTTAATTCTGCATATAAATTTTTGAGCTCATTTCGTTGAATTTGCGTTAAATCTGCCTTAATGGATACAAGAGAATGTGATGTCTTAATCTTGCTACGATTTTTGATAATTGTCGAAGCCATATTACGATCATCCATAGTTATTTTAAGCGGTCTGTTTTTATCTGATTTACGACCTAATCTTATTAATTTAGAAGGCACCAATTGACGATCAGTAATAACGTTTACAATTTTATTAAATTCATTCAAGTCGTGGTTTTTCCGTTCCTCATTATCCTTTGACAATGATTCTGATATATTGTATAATATAACATTACGACTACGATCGTCTCGATCGATTAATTCATAAATCATGTCGCCATTGCTGCCACTATTTTTCAATAAATTAATTTCATCCTTCAAAGCTTTATTTTCGTTTTCTAAATTAAGTAGTCGCAAATTTAGTAATATTTTCCATTATATTAGATAAATTCAATTGTATATCTTCTTTAAATGACGGAAATTCCGATCGAAACATAGACTTAATAATATTGATCGTAGGAATATTGCATTTATCACAAATCCATTTGTTTCCATCAGCACTCTTTTCCTCATTCTTAAAATAAACCAAGTCTTTCTCTCATTATTGCAGTCACTACCACATTTAATAGCAGGGACATTATTATTACCTGATATATAATATTATTTAACAATTAAACGGGGATACACACTTCTGCATCGACACGGCCTTTTGGTGGTGTCTTTTATTCAACAAACAAAGGAAGGCCACGGGAGGGTAATTAGTACACGACTCAAAATAATTAATAACATTCATAGATTGACAGCAGATGATTTTGTTGATTTCAAAAAGAAGGTTTAAAATACTATTAGTATTAGTAGTTGACAGTAATTAAAAGTATTTAACAATATTTATAAAAAAATGTGCTTAAAATTTCTAGATAACTTGACAGTGGTTGACAGTAGTTGACAGTGGTTGACAATAGTTGACACTTGTTAAAAATAGTTGCCACTAGTTGACAATGGTTAACAGTAGTTTCCAATGGTTGACACTGGTTGACACTAGTTGACAGTAGTTGACAGTACTTGACAGTACTTAACAGGTGACAGATGACACGTAATAAATAAATAAATTAGATTTCCTTTTTTTTATTTTATACACTTTCTGTAGAGATAAAATTTGTTTATTCTTAATATGGGTGAAATTTTTTGTTTGGTGCAAAAATTTTAACAAAAAGTTTAAAATGTCGCATAAATTCACAAATAATTAATTTAAATTCTCGAAAAATTAAAAATATCATGAAAAAAATTTGAAAAAAAATTGCATTCTATAAGAAAAACTTATTGTTAATTTCGACAAGATTAATAACGAGGTAAAAAAAATATAAATTTTAAATATACTGGAAAATTATAAATATCTGGAAGAAAAATACTGAAAAATTAATATTACCAATAGAAAATGTGCTAAATATTTTTAGAGTAGTTGATAGTGGTTCACAGTGGTTGGCAGTAGTTGACAGTATTTGACAATATTTGAAAATGAAAATGTGCTGAATATTTCTAGTTTACTTGACAGTGGTTGACAATAGTTAACAATAGTTAACAATAATTGACAGTAGTTGGCAGTGGTTGACAGTAGTTGCCAGTAGTTGACAATGGTTGCCAATGGTTGACACTGGTTGACAGTACTTAACAGGTGACAGATGACACGTAATAATAAATAAATTAGATTTCCTCTTTACTTTCCCTATATACGAAGTATATATAGGGGAAGTATTGTGATCGTGATTTTTTTTTTTTGATTAAACTAATTTCTGGAAAAAAAAAATGTGTCTGTGTGTGTGCTGTATCTCAAAAACGACTGATCTGATTGAGATGAAACTTTAAACATAAGGTTTTATCGTTAAAAACTGGAACTGAAAAGCTTTTGGTAAACATTCATAAACCGGAAGTGGGTGTTTACTCGAGGCGTTTTTTGTTTTTTTCCGATATTTTTTTTAATATGATAAATATTACAAAACTTTTTGAACAAAAGTTAAAGAGAATGAGAAACTGAACAAATTTCGTTAAAATATATTTGTCATAAAATTCTTAACTTTCGAGGAAAAAAATGAAATTTTTGACATTTTTTGCCAATTGTTAATAAACTATTGAAGCAACATGAAAATTATATAACAAATAATTGTAGAGAATTCAAAATTGAATAAATTATTAAGAATAACCTTTTTGCATAAACCGCATAGTTTTCGAGTAAAATATAGGGAAAGTACTATGATGGTCACATCACTATTTTTTATTTTATACAGTTTCTGTAGAGATAAAATTTGCTTATTGTTAATATGGGTGAAATTTTTTGTTTGGTGCAAAATTTTTATAAAAAGTTTAAAATGTCCCAAAAATTCACAAATAATTAATTTAAATTCTCGAAAATTTAAAAAAAAATCGCATTCTATAAGACAAGATTAATAACGAGGTAAAAAACATAGAAATTTTAAAAATACCGGAAAATTAGAATTATCTAAAAGAAAAAAACTGAAGAAGCAATATTACTAATAGAAAATATGCTGAATATTTCTAAATTACTTGGCAGTGGTTGCCAGTAGTTGACAGTGGTTGGCAGTGGTTGACAGTGGTTAACAGTAGTTGACGTTATTGGACAGTCGTTGACAGTGGTTGATAGTAGTTGACAGTAGTTGACAGTAGTTGACAGTAGTTGACAGTGATCGGTTGACAGTACTTGACAGTGGTAATCAGTGGTTTACCCTGATTGACAGTAGTTGATAGTAGTTGAGAGTTGTCAGATGACAGATGACAAAAAATGACACATAATAAATGAAAATAAATAAAAGCATAGCGATAAAACTTAACAAATTATATATTTTAAATATCAGATTATAAATTACACCGATTAAAATTTCCAGAATAGAGCTAACATTTAATGGAGGACCGATGGTAAATAATAAGATTAATAACGAGGTAAAATAAATAAGAAATTTTTAAAATATAGGAAAATTACAAATATCTGGAAGAAAAATACTAAAAAATTAATATTACTAATCGAAAACGTGCTTAATATTTCTAGATTACTTGACAGTGGTTGCCAGTAGTTAACAGTGGTTGGCACTAGTTGACAGTAGTTGAAAGTGGTTGACAGTAGATGACAGTGATTGACAGTCGTTGACAGTCGTTGACAGTAGTTGACAGTAGTTGACAGTAGTTGACAGTAGTTGACAGTAGTTGACAATAGTTGACAGTAGATGACAATAAATGACTTTAGTTGACAATAGTTGACAGTGGTTGACAATGGTTGATAATAGTTGACAATAGCTGACAATGTTTGACAATAGTTGACAATGTTTGACAGAAGTTGACAGTTAACAGTTGTTGACAGTGATTGACAATAGATGGCAGTGGTTGACAATAAATGACAGTCGTTGACAGTAGTTGACACTAGATGACAATAGTTGACTGTAGTTGAAAATGGTTGTAACTGGTTGACGGTAGTTGACAGTAATTGACAATACCTAACAGGTGACAGAAAACAGGTAATAAATGATAAATAAATAAATTAGATTTCCTTTTTATCTTATACAGTTTCTGTAGAGATAAAATTGGTTTATTGTTAATATGGGTGAAATTGTTCGGTTGGTGCAAAATCTTTACAAAGAGTAGTTAACATTAGTTAACTATAGTGGTTGACAGTAGTTGACAATAGTTGACGGTAGTTGACAGTAGTTGGCAATAATTGACAGGGGTTGACAGTGGTTGACGGTAATATACAGTGGTTGACTATAGATGACAGTAGTTGACAGTGGTTTACAGTGGTTGACACTGATTGACAGTAGTTGACAGTAGTTGACAATAGTTGATAGTAGTTGACAATAGTTGACAGTAGTTGACAATAGTTGACAATAGTTGACAATAGTTGACAATAGTTGACAATAGTTGACAGCAATTGACAGTGGTTGACAATAATTGACAGTAGTTGACAATAGTTGACAGTAGTTGACAGTTGTTGACAGTGGTTGACAGTAGTTGACAGTAATAGTAATTGACAACAATTGACAGTAGTTGACATTAGTTAACAATGGTTGACCGTAGTTGACAGTGGTTGACAGTGATTGACAGTAGTTGACAGTACCTAACAGGTGACAGATGACAGGTAATAAATGATAAATAAATTAGATTTCCATTTTTATTTTATACAGTTTCTGTAGAGATAAAATTGGTTTATTGTTAATATGGGTGAAACTTTTTGATTGGTGCAAAATTAAAAAAAAAAGTTTAAAATGTCCTGAAAATTCACAAGTAATGAATTAAAAATCTCGAAAATTTAAATATATCATAAAATAAACTATTAAAAAATTCACAATCAATAAGAAAAACTTATTGACAATTTCGACAATATGTATAAAAATAAATTGTAAAAATGTAAAACAAAAATATTTTAAAAATACTGGAAAATTACAAATATCTGGAAGAAAAATACTGAAAAATTTCATGATGGTTGTGACCGTTACTAGGTGGTAATCCATATTTAAACACATATTCAAACACTTACTATGTTTTTACCACAATTAATTTATTGTTATATGTTTACAGAGTTTACATATATACAAAAATTCACGACATAACTTGAAATTGACTGTAACTGGTCGAAACTTAAGTCGTGAATTTTTGTAAATATGTAAATCCCGTAAACATATAACAATAAATTAATTGTGGAAAAACCTAGTAACTAAGAATTAATATTACTAAATAGGTTTATTGTTAATATGGGTGAAATATTTTGTTTGCTGCAAACAAAATTTTTACAAAAAGATTAAAATGTCGCAAAAATTCACAAATAATTAATTTAAATTCTCGAAAATTTAAAAATATCATGAAATAAATTTAAAAAAATTGCATTCTATAAGAAAAATTTATTGTCAATTTCGACAAGATTAATAACGAGATAACAAAGATAGAAATTTTAAAAATACTGGTAAATTACAAATTTCTGGAAGAAAAATACTGAAAAATTAATATTACTAATAGAAAATGGCTGAATATTTTTAAAGTAGTTGAAAGTGGTGCACAGTGGTTGGCAGTAGTTGACAGTAGTTGACAGTATTTGACAATATTTGAAAATGAAAATGTGCTTAATATTTCTATATTACTTGACAGTGGTTGGCTGTAGTTGACAGTGGTTGACAATAATAGACAGTAGTTAACTATAGTTGACAATAGTTGACGGTAGTTGCCAGCGGTTGTCAGTGATTAACAGTGGTTAACAGTGGCTGAAAGCAGTTGACAGTAGTTGGCAATAGTTGACAGGGGTTGACAGTGGTGGACAGTAGTTGACAGTGATTGACATTAGTTGACAGTGGTTAACAGTAGTTGACAGTGATTGACAATAGTTGACAGTGGTTGACAGTGATTGACAACAGTTGACAGTAGTTGATAGTAGTTGGCAGTGGTTGACAGTGGTTGACTGTAGCTGGCAATAGTTGACATGGGTTGACAGTGGTGGATAGTAGTTGACAGTGGTTGACAGTAGTTGACAGTGGTTGACAATAGTTGACAGTGATTGACAGTAGTTGACAGTGATTGACAATAGTTGACAGTAGTTGACAATGGTTGACAGTAGTTGGCAGTGGTTGACAGTGGTTGACAGTAGTTAACAGTAAGATAAAAAATTGCAATCTATGACTGATTGTCAATATCGACAAGACTAATAACGACGTAAAAAAGATGGAAATTTTAAAAATACTGTAAAATTACAAATATCTGGAATAAAAACACTGAAAAATTAATATTGGTTGACAATAGTTTACAATAGTTGATAGTAGTTAATATTTGTTGACTGTAGTTGACAGTAGTTGACAATAGTTGACAATAGTTGACAGTAGTTGACGGTAATTGGCAATAGTTGACAGGGGTTGACAGTAGTTGACTGTAGTTGACAGTGGTTGGCAGTGGTTAACAGTGGTTGACACTGGTTGGCAGTAGTTGCCAGTAGTTCACAATAGTTGACAGTAGTTGATAGTAGTTGTCAGTAGTTGACAGTGGTTCACAATAGTTGAAAGTAGTTGACAACAGGTGACAGTAGTTGACAGTGGTTGACAGTGGTTGACAGTAGCTGACAGTAATTGACAACAGTTGACAGTAGTTGTCAATGGTTGACTGTAGTTGACAGTGGTTGATTGTGTTTGATACTAATTGACAGTAGTTGACAGTGGTTGACAGGGGTTGACAGTAGTTGACAATAGTTGCTAGTAGTTGACAGTACTTAACAGGTGACAGATGACACGTAATAAATTAGATTTCCATTTTTATTTTATACAGAGTTTTTATTTTATGTAGAGGTTAAATTGGTTTATTGTTTATATGGGTGGAATTTTTTGTTTCGTGCACATTTTTTTAAAAATTTTTGAAAATTGAGTCCCATTTTAATCCGCCAGTACCGATAATTCTGAAACATTGCATTGAATCAAAAAGTGTTCCAAATGAAAAGTTAATGGTTCTGAGGGGGACATCTGATGCCGTAGACTTTGCCCCCCAGCCCCCCAAGGGGGGTGGGAACAGGGGACAACTTTAAAATCTTAGATGGAAACCCCTATTTTTTATTGCAGATTCTGATAGAGGGTTAAAAAGTATGTAAGTTTTATCCGAAACATTTTTTTTATTGGTTGAGAGATGGCGCTGCAAATGTAAAAGTCAGGTTTTTTGTCAAATAAATTGCGAAAATCGTCACGTAATTAACTGTTATTATTACTTAAGACTTACACACAACCTTACAAGGTTGTTTTTTTCTCAGCCTACCCAAATACTACCCCCCCCCTACAAAGACGTAAAGTACTCAACAATAGCGATTGAGTACTTCTTTTTCAAATTAAATAATGGTAAAATAATTCAAAAAAGAATATCTTTTTTTTTCAAACAGTGTTTGACCTGGCCCCCTACACACTCGAAAGTTGACTGTTGAGTTAATTGTGGTTGAAAGCAGTTGACAGTAGTTGGAAATAGTTGACAGGGGTTGAAAGTGGTGGGCAGTAGTTGACAGTGATTGACAGTGGTTCACAGTGGTTGGCAGTAGTTGACACTAGTTGACAGTAGTTGTCTGTATTTGACAATATTTGAAAATGAAAATGTGTTTAATATTTCTAGATTACTTGACAGTGGTTGACTGTAGTTGACAGTAGTTGACAGTGGTTGACAATAGTTGACAGTAGTTAACAATAGTTGACAGCAGTTGACAGTAGTTGACACTAGTTAGCAGTGGTTGACATTAGTTGGCAGTAATTGACAATAGTTGACAGTAGTTGGGAGTGGTTGACAGTGGTTGACAGTAGTTTACAATGGTTGACAGTAGTTGACAATAGTTGCCAATGGTTGACAGTAGTTGACAATGATTGACAGTAGTTGACAATAGTTGCCAATGGTTGACACTGGTTGACAGTAGTTGACAGTAATTGACAGTACTAACAGCTGACAGATGAAACGTAATAAATAATAAATAAATAAATTAGATTTCCCTTTTTTATTTTATACAGTTTCTGTAGAGATAAAATTGGTTTATTATTAATATGGGTGGAATTTTTTGTTTGGTGCAAAACTTTTACAAAACGATATCATGAAATAATTTTTTTTTTAAATTCGCATTCTATAAGAAAAACTTATTGACAATTCCGACAAGATTAATAAGGAGGTAAAACAGATATATTTAAAATATTAGAAAATTACAAATATCTAGAAGAAAAATTCTGAAAATAAAATATTATTAATAAAAACTGTGCGGAATATTTCTAGATTACTTGACAGTAGTTGACAATGGTTGACAGTAGTTGACAATAGTTGCCAATGGTTGACAGTAGTTGACAATGATTGACAGTAGTTGACAATAGTTCCCAATGGTTGACACTGGTTGACAGTATTTGACAGTAATTGAAAGTACTTAACAGCTGACAGATGACACGTAATAAATAATTAATAAAAAAATTAGATTTCCCTTTTTTTATTTTATACAGTTTCTGTAGAGATAAAATTGGTTTATTGTTAATATGGGTGGAATTTTTTGTTTGGTGCAAAACTTTTACAAAACGATATCATGAAATAATTATTTTTTTTTAATTCGCATTGTATAAGAAAAACTTATTGACAATTCCGACAAGATTAATAACGAGGTAAAACTATATATTTAAAATATTGGAAAATTACAAATATCTAGAAGAAAATTTCTGAAAATAAAATATTACTAATAGAAACTGTGCGGAATATTTCTAGATTACTTGTAGTAGTTGACAGTGGTTGACAGTGGTTAAAAGTAGTTGACAGTAGTTGGCAGTGGTTGACAATAGTTGACGGTAGTTAACAATAGTTGAGAGTAGTTGACAGTGGTACTAAAAAATTAATATTACTAATAGAAAAAGTACTGAATATTTATAGATTACTTGACAGTGGCTGCCAGTAGTTAACAGTGGTTGACAGTAGTTGACAGTGTTTGACAATAGTTGACAGTAGTTGACCATAGTTGACAATAGTTTACAATAGTTGACAATAGTTGACAGTAGTTGACAATAGTTGACTGTAGTTGACAGTGGTTGAGAGTAGTTGACAATAGTTGACAGTAGTTGACAATAGTTGGCAGTAGTTGACAGTATTTGACAGTGGTTGGCAGTGGTTGACAGTAGTTGGCAGTAGTTGACAGTTGTTGACAGTAGTTGACAGTGATCGGTTGACAGTAGTTGACAGTGGTTGACAGTGGTTGTCTGTGGTTGACACTAGTTGACAGTAGTTGACAGTATTTGACAGTTGTCAGATGACAGATAACAAAAAATGACACGTAATAAATTATAAATAAATAAAAGCATAGCGATAAAAGTTAACAAATTATATGTTTTAAATATCAGATAATAAATAACACCGATAAAAATTTCCAGAATGAAGCTAATAGATGATGGAGGACAGATGGTAAATAAGATTAAAACGAGGTAAAACACATAAGAAATTTGAAATATATTGAAAAATTATAAATATCTGGAAGAAAAATACTAAAAAATTAATATTACTAATAGAGTGCTAAATATTTCTAGATTAACAGTGGTTGAAAGTGGTTGACAGTGGTTTACCATAGTTTACTATAGTTGACAGTGGTTGACATTAGTTGACAATAGTTGACATTAGTTGACAATAATTGACAGTTGTTGACAGTGGTTGACAGTAGAAGTCAGTAGTTGACAACAATTGACAGTACTTAAATTTAGTTAAGTTGCTTACGGACTATGGCGCGAAACGGACGTGTTTTCACGGTACTAACTTTGGAGATCTGGCAGAGATCCGGTAAGGATTACTCTGACCACGTGAGCCACTTAGTTTTAAGGTTAGAAATTTAATCCGTCCATATCTTTGCCATCCTACTAGTTAGGACCACGTAACCTAGGGGGCGTATTCCTCTCGCGGCCATCTTTGGGACAAAGACTATATTTTTGGGCGGCTTGCAGTTTTCGGCCAGTACTCGGTAACCCCTGCGTCGATAAGCCTCAAACTCGGCGGATAGATTACTTGGCAGTCCCCCGACGAACTATTAAGTACGGCTGCAGGCCCTTAGGGCCAAGTGTAGGGCGAAAGTCAGTTCGCGCTTTGATCGGTTACTACTAGGGGCTCCCTGCAGTGATCGGGTTAAAACTTAGGGTGCAGCCTGCTGGACTGGTTCCGCGGTGGTCCTCGAAGTGTGATCGAGATTACGAACCCCTAGGGCGGACTACAGGGGTTGTCCCGACCCGAGGGGTCATCTTTCGTAACCACGCATAAGATTGGCGTGAAATTTAGTGTGTGGTGAGTTGGGAGCTTGCCTGTTATGGCCGCTCAAGAAAAAATGTATCCGATCCTAGAAAAGGGCAAAAAAGAAAAAAAAAGACTGACATGGGCAGACTAAAACTCAGCCTCAACCTGATAAGATCCTGAATCCTGATCCACGGCCCGCTGGACAAGCTATCGAGGGAGCTCGTGGCCCTATTCAAGGCCAACGTCAACACAAACATGGAAATCAAAGAGTATATTCACGCAGTCAGAATCTTCGCCAGTCAACTGGCTACCGCGGATATCAAGAGCGCTATTGGGGGGATCGATACTGTCTGTAAACCCCTAAGCCTCAGAGTAGTATCCGACGCAACTACACAGACCGAGGACGGTAGAGGCCGCTGAGCGATTGCCGACACCCAGACGGTCAAGGCAGATAGAACGACTGTGTCCACCGATGGTAACGGCGGCATGGACGAAGTGAAGCGGGCCATAGCCGGAATCTAAGACAAACTGGACGCCCTAATGGCCAGGGATAACCAATCTACGAATAGAGTGAAAAACAACAGACCTGCTTAAGGTCCGGCCAAGGCGACACCTGGTCCGAGCACGAGCAGCGACCCCGACTTCCGTCCCCTACCAGGACATAACGAAGTAGATGTGCAGAAGAAAGCTGACTGGGCCACTGTGACCAAAAAGAAGCCCAAGAAAAAAATGGACGATGGGTCCTATGCTACCACCACAGGGGAGAGGGCCCCCATTAGCCAAAGTAGTATGAAGCAGGTGACTAGACCCATAAGGATTCACATCAAAACAGGTCCGAATGCCTTCTTATCGGCCCTCTCCAAACTTAAGAAGGAGATGGGCCAGGGGGAACAAGGCAACTCAAACAGCGGGGCGAGACGAATCATCACCGGCGACCTCGCCTTAGAGGTCAAGAAAGGTGTGAATGTGGAGCCATTAGTCGCCCATATAAACAACATCCTCGGACCCGATGCTGCTTGCCTCACAATGGGTAACCTTGCGTGTGCAGAGGTGAAAGGACACAACGGCAAAGGAAGTGGAGGTGGCCCTAGGCACCGCCCTGCAAAAGGCTGGCAGCATTCAAGTAATTTGGATCCGGCAGTATGCGGCGAACCTCAGGATAGCCCTGATCCAAGGAACATCCGAGGATGTCACCACGCTGATGGAGATAAGCTCAGTCAGAATCGGCTTCTCGCATGCTCGAATCCAGGAGAGGAAGGAGAAACCGGTGCAGTGCGAGAAATGCAGGGCATATGGACATACGTCCAGAGACTCTAAGAGCGCCGACAAGAGGTATGGCTGCAGACGCTGCATACAACAGGGACACGTTGAGAAGAACTGTCAGGGTGACCCAAAATGCTGCACCGCAAGGCCGGGGAAAGTGGACTACCAGGGTGCGAGCGTACCGACATTAAAGTTCCTTCAGACAAACTTAATAGATGTCATGCGGCGCACGACGTCCTAGCCCTGGTGGAGTCTGAGTATGCCCCGGATGTCAACATTCTAAGCAAACCTAACAACTCCAGATTAGACGGCACTAGTTTAGGGACTCGCCGGCTGGGGACGTGGCCATCAAATTAGGACCTAACGTCAGACACCTAGCTGCAGCATCGGGTAACCCAACCAAAGGTATAGCCTGGGCCAGAATAGCCGGAATTACGATCTTGGCGTGCTACGCTTCCCCAAATAGCCCAATTGCCGAATACAAACTCTGGCTTGGATGTCTTACTGGTTCGCTGCTGTGGGTCTCTCTAGTAATAGGTGGGGATTTCAACGCGAAGGCGTGGCAATGGGGGGGGGGGGGGGAGCAGGAAGGACACCAGGGGTGAGCTTCTCCTAGAAGTCGTCGAATCACTGGACCTCGACATCGTCAACGTAGGGAACACCCCTGCCTTCGCAAGGCGCGACTCTAGCTCCATCATCGACTTAACCTTGTCATCGCGCAGGATCAGCCGGAACTTGGTGGAATGGAGAGTGGACACGCAAACGGAACCCATGAGTGACCATCGTCACATCAGGTTCCGGATCCAACATAACGATAACCCAAATCCAAATCCCGCCCGGAAACTCCTGAGACCGGGCTGGGAGATCTCCCGTCTCCGAGAGCAATGGTTCCAGGAGGAACAGTGGCGATTGTTGCGGCGCTCTTTCCGGCCAACAGTGGGCACAACCACAGAGGAGGGCCCTCTAGAGCCAGAAGCCCTTCTCTGAAGAGGAAATACTAGGTGTAACCCTGGGGTTTCAGTTCCCCAGGATGATGGCGGAACATTATATTGCATGCTTACGCATAGGGTGCTTCCCGTCTGCCTACAAGAAAGCAGGACTAGCTTTTCTGCCCAAAGGCGGCAAACCCTTTGACAACCCGGCGGCGAGTTACCTGGATTTATCAGCATGGTGGCCTGTCGGACAACAAATATGAATTCAGGAAGGGCAGATCCACGGTTGATGCCATACTCCATGTGCGTAGACTAACGGATGAAGCCAACCAGGTTCCACTCAGGAGCAGAATACACTGTCTTGCGGTTACGCTAGACATCAGGAACGCTTTCAACTCGCTCCCATGGACAGCCATTGTGAGGGTTCTGGAGGAAAGAGCGATCCCAGGATACCTTATGGCGATCCTCCTGAGCTACCTTCAAAACAGGATGCTGATATATGAAGGAGCGGAAGGAAAAGATGAGGAATGGCCGGTCACAGGTGGTGTGCCCCAAGGCTCTATATTGGGTCCTTTGCTGTGGAACCTGGCTTACGACGGAGTGTTTCGCCTCCTTCTACCCGAAGGGGTTTAGGTTGTTTGGTTTCGCGGATGACATTCACGTAATAGTGATACGAAGGGACATCGGCGCGCTTCGAGCTGCGATTCAGGAAGCCACAGTGACGGTGGCTGATTGGCTCCGGACGGTAGGCTTTGAGGTGGCGGCCTACACACCCGGGCCCATCTAGTCCCGGGGACGAAATTATTGATGTGCTATAGCGGGAGGTCGTTGTGGGGAAGCAACTGAATTACCTAGGGGTCCTCATTGAGTCCAACCCCGTATGTAGTGCACAAGTGCTTAAGGCGGCGCACAGTGTGGGATTTTACTAATCTAGGAGGAAAAAAAGTACTAAAAACAACAAATGCAAAATATTTACTTATAACCCACTAAATGCTTAGCTGAGGTACTAAATATGCCATTAGCAATATATATAATCTATAGATGCCCGGCTTTATTGTCAGGTTAAATATTTGTCACTTAAAAACAACTTCGCAGTGGTTCCTTACGCGTAAATTTTGAAGGTGGCCAAGTTTGCCCAGAAAGTGCTAGAGGCAAAGGAGACTAAACTACTGGAGATTATGGACCGGCAAGTAGAGGGAACTGGTGGAATAAGCAGGTAGGCGACAGGTACGGCTGAGGGGGCACCAGGTGAAGAATGTCTAGGTGGGAGGTTTAGTGGGTAGGGCCTATTCAAAAGGAATAGGAGTCTCACACTCCTCTGATTGAAGAGCAGGGCACCAAGCATTCCTCCTCTCTATAAAAAAAAGTTGACAGTAGTTGACATTGGTTAACAATAGTTGACGGTAGTTGACAATAGTTGACAGTAGTTGACAGTGGTTCAGTGGTTGACAGTAGTTGACAATGGTACTAAAAAATTAATATTACTAATAGAAAATGTGCTGATATTTCTAGATTACTTGACAGTGGTTGCCAGTAGTTAACAGTGGTTGACAATAGTTGACAATGTTTGACAATAGTTGACAGTGTTTGACAATAGTTGACAATGGTTGACTGTAGTTGACAGAAGTTGACAATAGTTGACAGTGTTGACAGTAAACATATAACAATAAATTAATTGTGGTAAAAACATAGTAACTGAAAAATTAATAATAGAAACTGTGCTGCATATTTCTAGAGTAGTTGACAGTGGTTCACAGTGGTTGGCAGTAGTTGACAGTGGTTGACAGTAGTTGACAGTGGTTGACAATAGTTGATAGTAGTTGACAATAGTTGACAATGGTTGACTGTAATTGACAGAAGTTGATAATAGTTGACAGTAGTAGAATTTGCAGGAGGGTCTGAATAGATTCGTGGATTGGTGCCGGCTTAATAAATTGAAACTAAATGTCTCTAAATGTTGCTTAATTACATTATCAAAGAAGTGAATTTCGGTTCTAATAATTACCATCTAGGTAGTACAAAATTAAACCGCGTTACCGAAATCAAAGATCTGGGCGTTCATCTTAGTTATAATTGGTGTTTTTTAAAATACATTTCCATTATAGCATCAAAAGCCATACAGATTTGAGTTTTAAAATTTCAAAATATCTTGAGAAAATTTAAAAAAAATTCGTAATCTATAAGAAAAACTTATTGACAATTCCGACAAGATTAATAACGAGGTAAAACAGATAAGAAATTTTAAAAATATTGGAAATTTACAAATATCTAGAAAAAAAATACTGAAAAATTAATATTACTAATAGAAAATGTGCGAAATATTTCTAGATCCTTGACAGTGGTTGCTAGTTATTGCGTCGACGGACGCAATAAGGAAAGGAAAGGAACTGTGTAACGACGACCCGGCGGAGATGGTGCTTGGTGGACTTGACAGCGGCCACCCAGAGCCCTCCGAAGTGTGGCGCAGAAGGTGGTATGAACCGCCAGTCCGTACCCATAGAGGCGGCACTGGCAGCGATGACGGTTTGATGCTTCAACGAGGCGAGGAACCGGGGTAAGTCGTTAAGTTCCCGATGGGCACCGACGAAGTTCGTGCCGTTATCACTGAAAATAACAGTGCTGTGACCTCGACGGGCGGCGAATCGACGGTAAATAGCGAGAAAACAGGCGGTGGAGAGGTCAGAGGCAAGCTCGAAGTGCACAACTTTGGTAGCGAAACAGACAAAAGCGCATTTATACGCCTTCGTAACACGAGCACCTCGGATGCGGCCGGTAGTGAGAAATGGTGCTGAGGGGCTGATGCGCGTAGATGGTAGCGAGCCCATAGGCTGTATAACGGGGCGAGGCTTACAGCTAAAACAGCGGTTGCAACGAGCGATCCTGCGCCGAGTAACATTCTGACAATCGAGGATCCAAAACGCCTGACGAAGAAGAGCGAGAGTAGCCATGGCACCGGAGTGAATATTGCGAACGTGGGCATCATCGATGACAAGGTCTGTGAACGGATGTGTGAATACCTGGGAGTGATCCTCGACGGCAAGCTGACGTGGGAACCACATCTCAAAATGAAATGTAAAAAAGCATGCGTCTCCCTCTGGCAATGCCGGAGGGCTGTGGGGCAGACATGGGGGCTATCTCCCAAGATAGCACTTTGGCTGTACACAGCGGTAGTAAGACCAATGCTAATCTATGGAGCACTGGTTTGGTGGCCCAGAGCCAGACAGAAAACCTCAGCAAAGCAGCTTACTCAGTTGCAAAGGTTAGCATGCCTCAGAACGACCGGAGCAATGCGAACAACACCCACTGCAGCAATGGAAGCAATGCTCTGCCTTCCACCTCTCGACTTATACGTAGAGGAGATGGCCACGGCGGCAGCACTGCGCCTAAACTCAGTTGGACTCTAGTACAAAGGAGGCAGGGCTGGCAGACACTGTCACCTTTTAGAGGAGGCTGTCAAAAAGACACCCCTCCTTGGAAGGAAGACAGACAATTTGCCACCCTGCTACGTCTTCAGACCCTATCATGTATCGATAAAAAGAGAAACCGGGAGTGCAGAGGGTGGGGAAACCCTCCGAATTTACACCGATGGTTCTAAAACCAAAAGAGGATCCGGGGCGGGAATTTACTCGCAACAAATAGACCTCTCATTAGCTATACCCCTAGAGAAGCACATAAGATCGTTGGCATCATCCAAGGGGCGAAAGAAATCCTACACCGAGACATCCGTGATAGGAACATCCAAATCCTTACAGACAGTAGGGCAGCAATACTAGCAGTGAGTAGTCACAAGATCACCTCAACACTAGTAAAAGAATGTCACAACACCCTTAAACAAGCAGCACAATCAAACAGTATTGAGCTGCTCTGGGTCAAGGGACACAATAATGAAGAAGGCAACAGCAAGGCAGACGAGTTGGCGCGAGCTGGATCGGTTCTCAGTGATACCACGGACGGGCCTCCGATCGCACCAACACCGAAATGCCTCACTGATATCCTCAAACAGAATACTCTCAAGATGCTAAAACAACGTTGGGACAACACCTCAGGCTGCAGACAGGCCAAGGAAGCAATACGCTCACCCAATCTGAAAACAGCTGAATATTATTTGCGACTATCCCGGGGGAATCTGCGTCTTATCACAGGTATCCTTACGGGTCACTGTCAGCTAAGGAAACACTTGTTTACTATGGGACTGGTGGAAACCCCCATATGTAGAGCATGTAAAGAAGAGGACGAGACAGTGGAACATGTGTTAACCACCTGCCCGGCTCTCGCCCACCTTAGAGAGTCCATGCTAGGGGAGCTCTGGCCGAACAAGGCCAACATAAGGGATAACCCTCCAAGCGTTGTGCTGTCCTTTGCTCGCCACCTTGGGTGGCTAAATGAGTGATAGAACAACGCAGGGCTGTCCCAGTCAGAGGGGCACAATGGGCCTAGTGAGGCCTAAGTGCTCTAGTCAATGATTTGATCACCCTTGGCAAACTCAATCCAGATCCAGATCCATACGGTGTATGAATGCAAGATCAGAGGCAGAGAGGCGACCGCCTACACGTAGGATACCGTCGTTATCAAGAAACAGTGCCAAACGGCGTACCAAGCGAGACCGGGTATGAGGATTTGCCGGTTCGGTGCGCTCGACGGTGAGAGAGGTGAGCTGCACTTGGAGCAGGACAGAGGTTAAGGCGGCACGAAGCTCTTGGCTAGTCAGTGGCCCGCATTGGCGATTCTCTGGCGGTGTTTTTACGTTGGGGACAAAGCGGCGACAATATGCTATCACCAGCGAGTAAGAGTGGAAAAACGACACTCTAGTCCAAGAGTCGTTTGCGTTGCAAGCAAGCTTTGAAGAAGGGGGAGCGCGTTCCTCTTCTACTGCCTCTGGTAAAGGTGCGTGAGCAAAGCTACTAACAGGCCATAGATCGGGAGGTTTTTGCAGCCATCTAGGTCCGGGCCACCATAAAGGGTGATCACGTAGCTCACCTGGCAACAATCCACGCGACGCGCAGTCAGCCGGGTTATCTTCGGAAGCAACGTGACGCCAACAAGAAGATGGTAGAATTTCCTGAATCCCAGCGACTCGGTTAGCCACGAAAGTTTTCCACCGATAGGATTCTCCAACGATCCACGATAGGGCAACAGTGGAGTCGCTAGAGGCATACACGCGATGAATTCTGATGCAGAAGAGCTGAGTAAACAGGGACCCATTAATTTAGCGAGGAATTTTTAGGGGAGCGACCCGAGACTGGGAAGCGAGAAGGGCGACATAGGGCGACCCAAGTTTGGGAGTGACTCGCAGGTAAACTACGGCAGCGAATCCCAGTTCAGAGGCGTCGCAAAATCCGACGATGCTGACATCCGTGGAGGTCTTGCAGTCCTCCAGATGACGGGGGATAGAGATATCTTCAAGCAGCGGGAGCTCTATTTGGAATTGCTGCCACACTTCGGTGATAGCTTCAGGGGGCACCTCATCCCAATCCAGCTTCAGGAGCCAAAGACGTTGGATGAAGCTCGAAACACCACGGGGCCCAACCCCCCCGAAGGATCGAAAATTCGCGCAGTTTGCGACAACATAGAACGTTTTGGGCAACGTTCCGATGACACTTGCACGGACTAGGCGAAATGGTCACGATATAGGTCCCACTTGAGACCCAGAATCTTGACCGCCGGGTCTCGGTCTAGAGAAAAATCGTCTGCAGAAGCGAGAAGCCGACAATGTTCCTCCGGAATGTCCTTAATAAGGGCGGGAGAGTTGACCAGCCACTTACGAAGTTCGAAACCGCCCGCCATGAGGAGGTCTATTAGCTCTTGACGAAGATGCATAGCTTCATCTTCGGTGTCACATCCGGTGAGAATGTCGTCGACATATACATCCGATTGAAGCCCCTGGCGGCCGCTAGATAGTGGGAGGACTCGTCAATGGCTAATTGTTGAATTGTCCTCAACGCAAGGTACGGAGAGGACGAGACGCCCTAGGGCGGTAAGTGGTGACTGGCTCGTCAGGAGAGAGCCGCCATAAGATGCGCTGCAAGCAGTGAAGACAAACTGGGCGATGCGAAATCGGGTGAGTAGCGACGAGATTTCCGCTTGTAATTTCGGACCGGTTAGGAGAAGGTCATTGAGGGACTTTCCAGAGGAGGTGGGACAGGAGGATTATCAGGACGGTGGACAAGGTGATGAGGGATATAATATGCACCGCTGCTGCTTGTTCTTCCGGAGGCACCCGTTCCATGTGATTACTGACTAAGTAATCCCGCATGAATTCGTGATAGGCTCCATGAAGCTTCGTATCACGTTGCAGCCGAGCCTCGAGGCGATGAAATTGGCGAAGTGCCACATTGTAAGATTGACTCAGGTGTTTATCTATCAACGGCAGCGCGACACAGTATCTGCCTGCTATGTCACGGATCGTGGTGGCCATGAAAAGGTCCTCACATTGTTGCTCAACCGGAGTTAGTCCAGCTTCCATAGGCGAGAGACAGCGTCGGCGAGAGCGATATGGGTGTCATGGTTAGGAGAAACTGATGATATGTTGTGTGGCATCATGACGCTAGGAGAGTAGGAGCGCGCCAGTCGCGGGGACGACAGTCATTGTTGGTGAGTCGGTGAGAAGGTGTTGCCCCTTCATTGTCCCTCACCGAAGGATGAAAAGGGACACGGTAAACCGGAGGCGGGTCTCCGTAGGGTCCGAGTAAAATCCATCCAAGAGTGGTTATAAAGGCCCTCAGTGATCGGCAACGTGGCCGTGGAAATCTGGGTCAGCAAGGGCCAGGTGGCGAAGGTGCGGCCATTTCTCTATGGGTATTGGCTGTGGAGGTTTTCGAGCCGTAATCCTAGTGATGACACAGCAGCGGGCAAGATGACGTTGCCCAGGCCACTCAAAGGCAAATAGTCCATCTTAAGTGGCAAACGTAAATATCTAGCACACTCGGTGGTCATAAAACTGGTACTGTTACCGGAATCCAGCAAAGCTCGTAGGTGATGGGTGTGGCCAATAGCATCGGCAGCGATGACTCAGGCTGTCACGAACAGAACCTGACGAAGTTGAGCTCGACATGATGCTGAGCGGTGGCGAGTGGTGGTAGGCAAAACTAGTCAATCGGAGACAGCAGATGACACCGAGGACTGGGAGCTCCGTCGTGGCAGTCTGCGGTCAGAAGGTGATACCGCCGCCGTGGATACCGCTGCTGATGGAGAGCAAGACCTGGGGACCTGAGGCGGCGACTTGTTGTGTGTGCTCTGCTGATGTGGCATGGCTAATCGACGTTGTTCGGTGGATGGGTCGGCTACATGCAGCAGTGTATGTTGCGGTTCCTGACAGATGTGGCAGGAGCCAGTGGAGCGGCAGTGGGCTGTGATATGGAAGGCACTGAGGCAGTTCCAGCATAGACGACGGGATACGACCGCAGTGCGCCGATCGGTGACGCATAGGTGCTTGGTGCTTGAATCGCACGCACTGACGAACGGTATGCTGGGTAGAAGAGCAGAATTGGCACTCCTGGCCGTTGGGCCGCTGATGGAGCACTGCAGACCTGGCCGGCGACGAATTTCGCAAACGGTGAGGGGCTGTCGGGGAGTGAGGTCTAGATGACTGGCGAACAGGTGACCGAGAACTAGACAGCGATTGACGGCGAGTCAATACAGATGGCATTGACGTAGCGGCATGCAGCTCGGCGATACAAGATACATGGCAGCGAGCCGCCTAGGATTGTGATAGCGGGCCTTTAGAGCTTGGTAGTCGAGGGAGTAATTCTCTGCTCGCATATCAAGATCAGCAATGGTGGATAAAGCCTCGCCTCGCAATGATGACTTAAGGTATTGCAGTTTCTGAACTGCAGGGACGGAAGCGTCATCGTGTACTAGACTCAAATACCGCGATGACAGCCGGCCAGTCTTCCAGGAGGCCGCTAAATGACGGTAAGGTGATACGAGGCAGCATTGACGGGGCCGTGGACATGCGAGCGCTAGGAGGCGGATCAACCAACTGGTGCAACACAGTACATCTGGAGCGAATGTCGCATACTACGTCGCTAAAGGCGAGTTCGGAAGGCGTAATCGGGGCTGGATCCTCTTGTGGAAGTTGACTGTTCAGATCACTAATAAGGTCCTGCAACTGTTCAAACTTCTCCTCATATCGGCGAATCTGAGCTTCCAAAACCGGCAGGGAGGCAACATCAGCGGCGGAGAGTGGGCGGATTTTCTCAAGTATATGTGAGCCGCTGGCGAAGATGTTTGTGCGTTTACCCATCGCGGCCTCACTAGTAGTTGACAGTAGTAGGCAGTAGTTGACAATAGTTGAAAGTGGTTGACAGTAGTTGACAATAATTGACAATAGTTGACAACGGTTGACAATGGTTGACTGTAGTTGACAGTAGTTGACAAAAAATGACAATGGTTGACTGTAGTTGACAATAGTTGACAGTAGTTGACAGTAGTTGGCAGTTCTTAACAGGTGACAGATTTTCTTTTTTATCTTATACAGTTTAAGTAGAGATAAAATTGATTTATTGTTAATATGGCTGCAATTTTTTGTTTGGTGCAAAATTTTTACAAAACGTTTAAAATGCCCTGAAAAAATTTAAAAAGAAATTCGCAATCTATAAGAAAAACTTATTGACAATTTTAATAATGAGGTAAAAAAGATAGAAATTTTAAATACTGGAAAATTACAAATATCTGGAAGAAAAATACTCAACAATTAATATTGCTAATAAAAAATATGCTGAATATTTCTAGAGTAGTTGCCAGTGGTTCACAGTGGTTGGCAGTAGTTGTCAGGGTTTGACAATAGTTGCAAATGAAAATGTGCTGAATATTTCTAAATTACTTGACAGTGGTTGCTAGTAGTTGACAGTAGTTGACAATAGTTGACAGTGCTTGACAGTAGTTGACAATAGTTGACAGTAGTTGACAATAGTTGACAGAGTTTGACAATAGTTGACAGTAGTTGAGTGTAGTTAACAGTAGTTGACAGTGGTTCACAGTAATTGACAGTGGTTGGAAGTAGATGGCAGTGTTTGGCAATAGTTGAAAATGAATATGTGCTGAATATTTCTAGATTTCTTGACAGTGGTTATTAGAGATGACAGTAGTTGGCACTAGTTGACAATCATTGACAGTAGTTGACTGTGGTTAACAATAGCTGATAGTAGTTGACAATAGTTGACAATGGTTGACAGTAGTTAACAGTAGTTGACAATAGTTGAGAAAGGTTGGCATTAGTCGACATTAGATGACAGTAATTGACAATAGTTGACAATGGTGGAGTGTAGCTGACAGTACTTGACAGTGGTTGACAGTAGTTGACAATAGTTGACAGTAGTTGACAGTAATTGACAATAGTTGACAATAGTTGACAGTAGTTGACAGTAGTTGACAGTGATTGATAGTGGTTGACAGTGGTTGAAAATAGTTGACAGTAGTTGACAGTAGTTGACAAAAGTTAACAGTAGTTGACAATAGTTGACAATGGTTAACAAGGGTGGACAATGGTTTAAAGTAGTTGACAGTAGTTTACACTAGTTGACAGTGATTGACAGTGGTTGACACAGGTTGACAGTAGTTGACAGTGGTTGACAGTAGTTGACAGTGGTTGACAGTGGTTGACAGTGGTTGAGACTAGTTGATAATAGATGACAGTAGTTGACAGTAGTCGCCAGTTGACAGATAACGAAAAATTACACGTAATATATGATAATAATAATAATAATAATACTTTATTAGTGCTAATAAAAATACAAATCTTACACACGTCAAATAAATATCTATTATATATCTACAGGGTGAGTTTTTTTCGATGTTCACTATGGGGATCTCGGAAACTATAAGAGATAGAGAAACGGTTAAATGGGGAAAGAAGTGTAGATTTACGAGACGAATAAAATTCCACTTTTAGAGTTTTCAAAAAAGTCAAGGGTAACTAGATATTTTGAAAAAAGTAAAAAGTGTCAATTTTTTCAAATCAAAATATCTCAGTTATTATAACAGATAGAAAAAAACTGTAAAGGACAAAGTTTTTGATAAATTTATGCAGACTAATAAAAAATAATCAGAAATTTTTTATCGCCATTATTTTCCGAGATATGACGCAAACTTACATTTTTTTTAAATGGAAACCATAGTTGGCTATGACCTCATTCAAAAGGTAATTTTTTTCTCTTTAATCCAATATAGCATACGACATAGTTATTTCTAAAAATAAGTGAGTTATAGTCATTTTAAATTTTATTATAAATAAAAAATGGGTAGCCATGAAAAAGGTGAAAGTAAAACAATTTCAGTTGTTTATAATAATAGCAATATTGTAATTATTAGTTTTACAGAGATAAACCAAAATGAAACAACAGCATAAAGTAATTCTGTATTTATTAATATATCAATGGGAGAGAAATTTTAATATTAAAAAAATATGGTCAAAGAGTCCACTATTAATATTGTTATGACATAAATTATATCTTTTTAAAATTGAATTTATGGCTTTTTGACTATTCTCATGTAAATTGAATTAAATGTTTCAATAATAGCTAGTTTATGATCCTCAACAGATTGATATGATTTTTCATATACTTTGTTTTTTACATAACGCCACAGAAAAAATTCTCAATTCGAGCAGATTAGGAGATCTAGGTGGCCGTGAAATTGGTTTTTTTCTTCCCACTTATGAGATATGAAAAGCATTATTTAAATAATTTGTAAAGCCAACATGTTATGAGGTGGAGCACCGTCATATTGGAACCATTTCAATCTTGCTTGTAATAATAAGTTTAAACAATCGAGCGTATCTTCAAATGTTTTCTGAAGAAAACTTTCAAAAAAGCTTTCAAAAATATATGGACCGATAATTATTAATTCAAACACTCAAACACACCATGGATTAAACCCAAATTGAATTTGTAGTTTTCTCTGTGAAACTTCTCGTGGATTGTCTTGAGCTCAACTATGTTCATTGTGGCGATTAAAAATACCACAATTAGTGAATCGCGATTCATCTGTTCATAATATTTTTGTAAGAAATGTATTATCCAAGGCCATTTGATAATTACAAAATTATTATTCTTATGCTGGTTTTTCATTTTTGTTTAACTTTGTAAAACTAATAATTACTATATTGCTATTATTATAAACAACTGCGATTGTTTTACTTTCATCTTTTTCATGGCTACCCATTTTTTATTTATAATAAAACTTAAAATGATTATAACTCACTTATTTTTAGAAATAACTATGTCGTATGTTATATTGGATTAAAAAGAAAAAATTTACCTTTTCAATGAGGCCATAGCCAACTATGGTTTCCATTTAAAAAAATGTAAGTTTGCGTCATATCTCGGAAAATAATGGCGATAAAAATTTTCTGATTATTTTTTATTAATCTGCATAAATTTATCTAAAACTTTGTCCTTTACAGTTTTTTTCTATCTGTTATAATAACCGAGGTATTTTGATTTGAAAAAATTGACACTTTTTACTTTTTTCAAAATATCTAGTTACCCTTGACTTTTTTGAAAACTTTGAAAACTTTGAAAGTGGAATTTTATTCGTCTCGTAAATCTACACTTCTTTCCCCATTTAACCGTTTCTCTATCTCTTATAGTTTCGGAGATCCCCATAGAGAACATCGAAAAAAACTCACCCTGTATATACATATTGGTAAGGTAGATGAAACATCTTAATTAATGAATATATTAATATTT
This sequence comes from Ontholestes murinus, assembly GCA_963969525.1. NCBI lineage: Eukaryota > Metazoa > Arthropoda > Insecta > Coleoptera > Staphylinidae > Ontholestes > Ontholestes murinus. Next base: position 66,477,309 of record OZ018394.1, on the reverse strand, counting down.
TAAAACATAGGTCAACACTTTAAGATTAAAATTAGTATATGCGAATAAAAACATAAAACTGAAAAATAACTATAATATAAATATATAGATAAATTAAACAAATAGTTAAAAAAATAGACTACAACAAATAAATAAAAATAAATAAAATATAATAAAATAGCCGATATAAACAAAACAGTCAATGTATAAAAATCTATTCAATACAAAATAAATATCTAAAAAAACTTCTTAGGATTAAACAATACAGTTAAACATATTAAAATTTAAAATGGTGTAAATATAAAATTAGATACATACTACAACAAATAAAATGTGGTGGCGATTTCACAAGTGTATGTCTGAATCAGCCAAATACTGTTCCCAACTAATATAAGCTTATTTCGCAAAAGGGATTTGAGTTTAATTTTAAATTGCTTAATTGGTAGGCAACGTATATTTGCAGGGAGTTTATTGAAAAACTTAATTCCCCAATACTAATATTTCTAGATTAGTTGAAAGTGGTTGCCAGTAGTTAAGAGTGGTAGTTGACATTAGTTGACAGTAGTTAACAGTAGTTGACGGTGGTCATCAGTGGTTGACAGTAGTTGACAGTTTACATTTGTAGTTTACATTAATTAAATTAGCAATAGTGCTGTAAAAATATATAAGTTTGAAAATAATAACACCTACACTCATACAATTATATAAAGTATACCGAGTTTAATTTTAAATTGCTTAATTGGTAGGCAACGTATATTTGCAGGGAGTTTATTGAAAAACTTAATTCCCCAATACCTCGGACCATTTCTTGCTTTTGTTAGCCTAGTTTTATTAACGTATAGTTAATCTCTTTGCCTTGTTTCGTGTGCATGTATTAATGTTATGGCGCTGAACTGGTCATAGTGATATCTTATATAGATAAGACATTCAAAAATATATTGGGACGGCAGAGTCATTATACCCAACAACTTAAATAATTATGTGCGGTGCATCACGATATTTTGCCCGAGCTACAATTCTGACTGCTCGTCTCTGCAATGCAAATATACGATCTCTACCCGAGGAATGTCCCCAAACAAGTAAACCGTAACTCATTATGCTATGGCAAGTAGCGTGATATGCTGACTTTAAAATGTTTACAGAAACCTGGTTCGCTAAATTTCTGAGTAAGAAAATATTACTGCATAGTTTAGCAGCTAATGCGTCTGTATTCTGCATCCAAGTTAGTGAGGAATCAATCAGAACACCCAAAAATTTAGATTCGTTTGAGAAGATATTAGGGTCACGATCGCACTTTCGTAAAGTACAAAGCATTTCGATAGTTTGAGAAGCATTTAACTGTAGTTGATTTGCATTAAACCACTCCTTCGATATCACAAGCGCTTCGCTATTCAGTTGCAAACAGATATCTAATTGCTTATCCGTGCTTACTAAGGTGGTGTCATCTGCATATAAGATCGACTGTACTTTATCAGCGTTATTAGGGAAATCATTAATATATAGTAAGAACAAAAGTGGACCCAGCGTAGATCCCTGCGGTATACCGTGTTCTACAAGACGCTTAGATGAAATAGTACAATCCACCTTAACTGCTTGATATCTCCCTCTAAGGTATGATTTGCAACTATCTTCGCAAAACCCGTAACAAGACATTTTTTTTAATTAATAGGTTATGGTTAACGCAATCAAATGCCCTTGTCAAATCTATAAAGGTAACGATAGACAGGTCTCCTTCCTCAAGCGTATCCGTTATAATTTTAGTGAGTTTGAGAATAGCATTAGTTGTTGAGTGTCCTTTTCTGAATCCAAATTGCTGTACATTAAATAGATTGTTTCCTTCTAGATAATATACAATCTGATTGTATATAATACACTCGAGTATTTTTTAGAATACTGGAACAATAGAAATTCTCTGTAATTCAAAGGATCGGACCTACTTCCTTTCTTAAAAACCGGCACTACCAATGACACCTTCATTAGGTCAGGAAGGCAGTTTGATCGTAAACACGCAATAAAAATATACGTCAAAGGAATTAAAAATGAGTCTTTGCAGCTCTTAACAAGATCAACAGACCATCCATAAATATCTTTGGTTTTACTAGATTTTAAGCGACATACGATGTCTCTGACATGTGCCTCAGATACTAGTTTAAAAGAAAAGCTAATATTAGGTTTTCGGGGCGGCATAAACTTTAAGGTATTCTTATTATTTGAATTACGAATTATATTGTCATTGGACTCACGTTTTGCTTTTATAATAACCATTCTGTATTGATTCCTGTACTCATAGTAAATGTGTTTTAGGTCCGAATTATTCTGATATGCTTGATATATAAAATAAAGCCTTTCTCTCATGTCCACAAGTTGATTATTGCACCAGTGTACATTGTTTACTTCATTAGATTTGCATTTTATACGCTTTTCCGGGAACGCGTTATTATATGATACAGAAAACTGGTTAAGAAAAGTCTCATACTTTTTATTGGGATCCCTAGTTTCAAATATATTATTCCATTTAGTTGACAATATACTTTGATATAATAAGGACATACCAGACTTAGTTATTGGCCTAACTAATTTAGAGTAATCACTTGGGTAAATTTTCTTAATGAAATACGATAACACTTTCAAATATTTATTTTGCCGTTCGCGACAATTGTTTCGACACACTGTCTTCTTCAGGCGATGAAATTTTACATTTAAAACTATTTATACTAGGTGTGCGGTGGTGAGGTCGGACCGGTGTTAGAAAGAGTTCATTAACGGTGAGTTGGACAGGTCCGTTTGATCATTTAATAAATTTCCCGTTTTTTTTCTTTTATTGATTTCCATCGTTTCCAGTTTTCTGCTATATGTAGTATTCTAAAGTCGTTGTTAAATTGGTGGTTTTCTTCCATTGAATGATTATCGTATGTCGAATTTGTTTTATTAGTTTCATAATTCAACATACGCTAATTATTTAATTTAATGACCGCACATCAAAAGTGTATGTATTTTTATGAAATTTTCATGGCTTATGTAATTAACTGTGCTCTATTTAATTAAAATATTACCAAGATTATACGACTTCCGGTTATTTCAAATGGAATACTAAATTTTTTAATACGTATTTAGATTCTGTGAAAAAAAATATTAAGTAACATAACATCAAAATTTAAGCGTTTTCGAGATAATTGATATTTTTAAAAATTTTGTGCTTTTTCAAAGTTTACTCTAAAAATACATATCTCCGACGAAAATACAATTGAAAGGCTGTAATATTGGCTACATATAACCGATACCTAGGGGTAACCAATGATGAATTATTTTTGAAAGAATAATAAACAGGGTGTTCAAAATTTCAAACCACATTTGATCAAATTTAAACCAATATATCTCGTTTTTCTTGAATGGAACACCCTGTATATTTTTACATATTCGGACGCAGAATTTAACTGTGCTTTGATCAATACTAGCGTTCCCTGTACCTATCTTCTTTACTTTCAAAGTTATTAACATGTTTGTAAAAATATGTCAATATTCTCTGTAATAAGAAAACAATGGGTACGTAATTTATTAAGCGAGCCAAGAAAACAAAAAGCAACTCCTGTTTATTTAAACAGTTAAACTGTCTTTGTGACATTTTACATAGATACAAATTTTAATTTGTTATTATTTAATAAACGCCTTTAAAATAAATATTCAGTTCAATCAATCCACTTATTCTAGTAGTTCATACAATTAGTTTAATAAATGTTCAAAATGGCCACCATTTTGTTCTAAACACTTGAAAATTCTACGGTTTTTTTCATTATTTGTGGCTTTAGTGATTTCGTTGTGGTTTAATTTGCCAAATTCGGATATTATTCGTTCAATTAACTCTTCTTTGGAATTAACTGGTCTGACATATACATTAATTTTAATGCGACCCCATAAATAAAAATCAAGGGGTGTTAGGTCAGGCGATCATGGTGGCCATCGCTCTGGCCCATTACGTACAAACGAGATCTTCAAACATACTTGTTAATTCCTCATCTACGGCATACGACGAATGCGCTGGGGCGCCATCCATTTGGTACCAGCAATTTCTAACAGTATATAATGGTAAATTATCGGTAAATTCGGTTATCATTCTTCGGAGTATTTGCAAATATCTGCTGTTTGTTAAATTCAAATCCTACAACATCATCCATCGTATATGCAAATACGTTAACACTGGACGCATTTTTGAAGTTTCCTTGTTGTGTGGATTTTTATCAGCCCAAAAGTGCCAATTATGACTATTTACAATACCTTCTTTTCCAAATTTTGCTTCGTCGGTCCAAATAATATTACGCAAAAAAATGGGTTTTACTAACAGCTTTATTACAATATTGTAAACGATGTACATGGTCATTTGGATTAATTGCTTGCACTTTAATAAATGTCTATGGGTGCATTTTATGCTTCTTCAAAATTCGCTGAATAGATGATCGGGTTATTCCAAGATCGTTGTGCGCAGATCTTATCGAAGCATGTGGATTGACTAGTAAATTTACTTCGTTTTCTTCTTCATCAATTACAAATTTTTCTCTTCTCGCGATTTGCTGAGTAGTCCCAGTTTGCAAAAAGTTCGATTCGATTCGTCTAAATTTCCATCTATTCATTGGGGTTAAATGGGGATACCTTTCATTAAAGTTCGCTTGATAAAATTCATAGCCAACGTTTTTTAATTGTACAGAAGATTGACATATCTTTACAAACATGTTAATAACTTTAAAAGTAAAGAAGATAGGTATAGATGAAAGAACAATTAAATTCTGCGTCTGAATATGTAAAAATATGTTAAAATTTGACCAAATGTGATTTGAAATTTTAAACACCCTGTATATTATTTTTTCAAAAATAAGTCAACATTGGATACCGTCAGGTATTGACTATGTGTAGCCAAAATTGCAAGCACAAAATTTTAAAAAATAACAATTATCTCGAAAACGCTTTTATTTGGACGTTATGTTACTTAATTTTTTTTTTCACAGAATTTTATGTAGAATCTAAACACGTATTAAAAATATAGTATTCCATTTGAAATGAGAAAGTTGGTGTTGACTGCCGGTATAGCCGGAAGTCGCATAATCTTGAAAACACACTTGATTACATAATCCATGAAAATTTCATAAAAATACATTTACTAGTCTATAAACGTTTGATGTGCGGTTTCGGTGGGACACCTTGTATATATAGTAAATAGGTAAAATAAAAACTAAAATTAAATTAATTAAAATTAATTTAAAATAAAACATAAATATGGATAAAAGGCAATAAAACAATAAAATCTAAATGCTGTGTAGTCAATCTGCCATCTTTGTACTAAGAAAATCTTCAATGGAATAAAATACGTTCGTGATTAAGAATTGTTCTATCTTAGCTTTAAATTTCTTAATTGGTAAATTTTGTACACTACTGTATAATTTAATAGAAAAATATCTTGTGCCAACTTTACTTTTTGAGAGACGAAACAAATTTATCCGAAGGTCATTGTATCTTCGCGTTTCGTATGAATGGGATATTTCGTTTTTGTTGAACGTGCTAATATTTGTTTAATATGTAAGAGAGTACGTACATGCTTGGTATAGTCAAAATGTTTAGGCTAGAAAAGGCATCTCGGCTGTCATCCCTATGTGATAAACCTGCCACTACTCTCACTGCTCTTCGCTGCCAGTAGTTGACAGTGGTTAACAGTAGTTGACAGTAGTTGACAGTAGTTGCCAGAGTTGACAGTGGTTGACAGTAGTTGCCAGAGTTGACCGTGGTTGACAGTAGTTGACAGTAGTGGACGGTAGATGAAAGTAGTTGACAGTAGTTAACACTAGTTGACAATGGTTGACTGGTTGACAGTAGTTAACCGTAATTGACAGTAGTTGATAGTAGTTGACAGTAGTTGACAGTGGTTGATAGTAGTTGACCGTAGTTGACAGTAGTTGACAGTGGTTGACTGTAGGTGAATGTGGTTGACAATTGTTGACAATGTTTAACAATGGTTAACAATTTGGCGAATACAGCACTAATAACCTTTCTTCACAATTTTATTTTATTTACCAAATGTACAAAGTGACCATTATCAATGTCCGAAATGTACATTTGGTAAATTAAATAAAATTGTGAAGAAGAGTTATTAGTGCTTTATTCGTCAAATTAATTTGATCTTTGTGTAACTCAATCAACCAATTTATGATTAACAATGGTTGACAGTAGTTGACAATAGTTGACAATGGTTAACACTGGGTGACAGTAGTTGACAGTAGTTGTAAAAAGTTTCAAATGTCCTAAAAATTCACAAATAATGAATTCTCGAAAATTTTCGCAATCTTGAAGAATAATTTATTGAAAATTCCGATAAGACTAATAACGAGGTAAAACAGACAAGAAATTTTAAAAATACTGAAAAGATAATATTACTAAAAGAAAATGTGCTGAATATTTCTAGAGTAGTTGACAGAAGTTGACTGTAATTTACAGTGGCTGACAGCAGTTGACAGTTGTTGACAGTGGTTGACAGTAGTTGACAATAGTTGACAATAGTTGACAGTGGTTGACAGTAGTTAACAGTGGTTGACAATAGTTGACAGTACTTAAGGGTGGTTGACAGTGGTTGACAGTAGTTGACAGTGGGAGACAGTAGTTGACAGTGGGAGACAGTGGTTGACACTGGTTGTCATTGGTTGACAGTAGTTGACAATGGTTGACATTAGTTGATAGTAGTTTTCAGTAGTTCACTGTTGACAGATGACATATGACGACAAATAACAGGTAACAAATTATAAATAATGAAAAGCTTAGAGATAAAAGATAAAAAATAATATATTTTAAATAACACATAATAAATAATAATGATAATTACAGACTGAATAAAAAAGCTTTAAACATGTGGAAAAATGCACTTAAAAAAGCACCATATTTAGAAAAAAAAAGCATTTAAAACGCATTAATTCAGGGAAAAGGCATTAAAACATGTTCTTAATATGTAATATGTTTGTGAATATGGTTTACATATACAGCGTGTTCCGTAAATGTGGGGAAATTCCTTGGGTTAAAATATAATGATTTAACCCAACATATCTGTATCCAAAAGTTTACGATTACGCCGGAATTTGTCTTCAAAGTTCCAAAAAAAAATATTTCTTTTGTTTATAACAATTGAACGATTTATTCGATTTGAATGAAATGTATTATTAAGAACTTTCATAATATAATATATCATTCCAGTAATTATGGATATTATTGTTTGACATGAAGTTTAAAAAACAGGGGTATCACCACATAAAAACGAAAATATTTTTTTATTGGTGCATCCAATACAAACTAAAAAAACACTACTTGAAAGGGCATTTTATTTGAAAAGTTTTCTGTATCTTAATAATATTTCATATCTTGTACGGTTTTTGCACAAAAAAATAAAATATGAATATAGAATACTTATTATGCACTCACTAGGTCGACCTAGTATATAAGTATTAATTGTAATTTTTAAATATTAAAAAACATTCAGAAACCCTATACTGTGTCAGTATTTCAGTGTTATTATGGAGTTTCGACATGTAACAGTCGCATCAATCCAATATTTAAAATCTATTTATTAAAACAGTTGACCAATACATTTTGCTCTAAGTGTTCAATTGTAAAATTATGCCTTATATCGCTCAATAAGTTTTATAAATTTTTGAAGGCGGAAAAGCTTTTCTTCATATCCAGACTTGTTATGGGCGCATTTTTAAATTTAGCTATTCTAAATTCATGATGGCTGTGACCGTTACTAGGTTGTAATCCAAATTTAAACACATATTGAAACACTTACTATATATATATATATATTATATAACGGGTGTCCAACAATTATTACAGTCCCGGG